>JBBBDQ010000900.1:745000-817500 GCA_037127315.1 Ascarosepion bandense
CTCAACACTCAAGGGCGACAGACTGTTTCATGCTAAGCGAAATCATCAGGCCACATGTGTTGAGTTTTCCTCGGAGTTTTCCTCGGATATATACGTGTCAGTGAGGCATTGTGAATAATCCTTCTAACGGTTATTTTGACGGTAGTGGCTTGATTATTTATATATTTATTAGAGTAAATCTATTTGACTTGTTATTTGTTTATTCTTTTGTTTTTTGATGATTAATTCATTAATTTGCCTTTTGTTATTTATTTTAGATTTTACTATTTTTTTATTTATTTTATTATTTTTTGTTATTATTTATTTATATTATTTTATTTATTATTTATTGTAATGAGTTTTGTATCTTGTCGGTTTGTTAATTTGTTTATAATTTGCTCCTTATTATTAGTTTTCTATTTTTAAGTAACGTAGTAAAAATTTGTTTTCATGTCTGCATTTTGATATTAATTCAGATCGTTTATTTAGTAGTTTGTTTTTGGTCAGGGAATGTAATAATAGGTAATTTTTCTTCCAGTCAGAGTCTGCCGATATTAGACGATTGTTATAGGCCAATATTCTCTTTTGTATTTTCAATGATATTTTTGGGGTGATTTGGGTTTTGTTTTTGACTTCCCAGAAGTACTTAGAAAGCATTGTGCTGTTCGCGTATTTCTATTTGTGAAGGATGTTTTTTGTGTGTAATGTCTTTGTTTCCAGTGTTCTTCTGTTACTCCTATGTATATTTTTCCTCATTATCTCATTTTAACGTCGCTTGGTATATTACGTAGTTTTGTAAACAATTACCGTTTAATGGTCATTCATTCCTTATTCTGCAGTTACACATGTGTATGGTTTGTTCGGGTTGTTTGTTGATATTTTTCTGTTGTGCTTTTTTAATATTTGTGCCATGTTTTCAGTACAGCTGTAGCTGATTTTTACTTTGTTTTTGTTAGATATTTTGTGGAGGGGGCTTGATTGTGGAAAGTGTTTGTGTAGAAGCTTGAAGAATATTTTTCCTATGTTAGTTTTGACGTTTTTACTATATGGTTGGTTGAACCATATGATATTTCTCTTCCTGTTGTTATTTTTTGTTCTCTGTGGTGAGTATGTGAGTATTACAGGGAATCCCCTTTCTTTTAGTGCTTTTTCATAGTCTTTCTTAGCTTCGTTGAATATGGTTTCATTGCTGGAGTTGTCGGAAAGCCTACGTTCAATTGATTTTGGTATTTGTCTAACTATAGAAGTGTGTACATACAAAGGGCTGTCGTTGGCAGCCCAACACTAGACACTTTCTCACCGGCGGGATGTGGCTTCCCTCTGTCTCTTCTACAAATATTTTCCTGGCTTCTTCTCCGACGAACTTATGTCACTGGTGCCCCCTCCTCAAGAATTTACTCGTGCAACCAAACTGGCCTCAAGGCTCCACCCATTTACAGTTAGATCAACCAAATGCAGCCGAAAATTCTACTTCAACAGCTTCTTTTCTCACACTTTCCGCCTGTAGAGCTCCCTTCGTGTCCTTGTTTTCCTGACGGCTACAATCTCCAGGAATTTAAATGCAATGTCAATTCCCATCTCTTATCCACTTGACTGAAGTCCTTTCTACATCACCCTGTTTATCTTGTTCTTTTCCTTTCTCTATACCTTCGCAACTCCCTTCTCACCTGTGTTCTCATCCTTCTCTTGCCTTTTCTCTGACACCCTCCCGTAACTGGTTTATCTTTCTCTCCACTCTTCCTCTGCCTAAAGTTTTACTCTCTTATGAAGCCCCCTGCGCATCATTACCAGTACCGACTTGCTTGGGGTGAAACGGTTAAATAAAAGTAACGTCAGCGAATATCATCTTATATGCGAAAACGAAACAAGAAAAAAAAATTAATGAAAGGTGAAATTCACGAGATTATGAAGATGAGATAACAATATCAGCAGAAGAGAAAGACTAAGCCCAGAAATTAGAAACAGACGTTAGCAATCTAAAAAGGAATGACTTAATGAAAAATGTGTGGACATAGAAAGTATGAGTACCACAGTTATAGCAAGTATGTACAAAATAATAAAAGAACTAAAGAATAAAAAAACAAACGAATAAGAAACCAGAAGATAAAATAAAAAAGAATAAAAGAACAAGATAAGAAAAGAAAACTAAGAATATGATAGAAAAGAACAAAAGAATAAATCAGAAAATCGAAAAAGAATAAAAGAACGAAAGAATAAAAAACAAACGAATAAGAAACCAGAAGATAAAATAAAAAAGAATAAAAGAACAAGATAAGAAAAGAAAACTAAGAATATGATAGAAAAGAACAAAAGAATAAATCAGAAAATCGAAAAAGAATAAAAGAACAAAAGAATAAAAAAACAAACGAATAAGAAACCAGAAGATAAAATAAAAAAGAATAAAAGAACAAGATAAGAAAAGAAAACTAAGAATATGATAGAAAAGAACAAAAGAATAAATCATAAAATCGAAAAAGAATAAAAGAACAAAAGAATAAAAAAACAAACGAAAAAGAAACCAGAAGATAAAATAAAAAAAGAATAAAAGAACAAGATAAGAAAAGAAAACTAAGAATATGATAGAAAAGAACAAAAGAATAAATCAGAAAATCGAAAAAGAATAAAAGAACAAAAGAATAAAAAAACAAACGAATAAGAAACCAGAAGATAAAATAAAAAAGAATAAAAGAACAAGATAAGAAAAGAAAACTAAGAATATGATAGAAAAGAACAAAAGAATAAATCATAAAATCGAAAAAGAATAAAAGAACAAAAGAATAAAAAAACAAACGAAAAAGAAACCAGAAGATAAAATAAAAAAAGAATAAAAGAACAAGATAAGAAAAGAAAACTAAGAATATGATAGAAAAGAACAAAAGAATAAATCAGAAAATCGAAAAAGAATAAAAGAACAAAAGAATAAAAAAACAAACGAATAAGAAACCAGAAGATAAAATAAAAAAGAATAAAAGAACAAGATAAGAAAAGAAAACTAAGAATATGATAGAAAAGAACAAAAGAACAAATCAGAAAATCGAAAAAAGAATAAAAGAACAAAAGAATAAAAAACAAACGAATAAGAAACCAGAAGATAAAATAAAAAAAGAATAAAAGAACAAGATAAGAAAAGAAAACTAAGAATATGATAGAAAAGAACAAAAGAATAAATCAGAAAATCGAAAAAGAATAAAAGAACAAAAGAATAAAAAAACAAACGAATAAGAAACCAGAAGATAAAATAAAAAAGAATAAAAGAACAAGATAAGAAAAGAAAACTAAGAATATGATAGAAAAGAACAAAAGAATAAATCAGAAAATTGAAAAAGAATAAAAGAACAAAAGAATAAAAAAACAAACGAATAAGAAACCAGAAGATAAAATAAAAAAGAATAAAAGAACAAGATAAGAAAAGAAAAGTAAGAATATGATAGAAAAGAACAAAAGAATAAATCAGAAAATCGAAAAAGAATAAAAGAACAAAAGAATAAAAAACAAACGAATAAGAAACCAGAACGAACAAGATAAGAAAAGAAAAAAAGAATATGATACAAAAGAACAAAATAATAAAATCAAGAAATCAGAAAAGAATAAAAGAAAGAATAAATAATTAAACAAAATAATAAAAAATAACAAAAGAATAAAAGAAGATATAAATAAAAGAACAAAAAATAAAAGAAGTATAAAATAAAAAGATAATAAAAGAAAAATGAAGAAAAAAAGAAAAATAAACGAAAGAATAAAAGAGCAAAAAAATAAAGTAGTAAAATAACAAAAAATTAAAAGAATAAAAAAGAAAAGAATAAAGGCTTAAACTAATAAACAAACAAAAGAGCAAAATAATGAAATATAAGAATAAAATAATGAATTAATAAAATAACAAGGTAATAAAAGAATAAAAGAACAAAAGAATAAAAGAACAAAAGAATAAAAGAGCAAAAGTATAAAGAGCAAAATAATAAAAAAAGTATGAAAGAGCAAAAGAATAGATGCAAAAGAATGAAAAACAATAAAATAAAAGAGCAAAAGAATAAAGTAGTAAAAACAAAAGAATAAAAGAATAAAAAAAGAACAAAGGAATAAACTAATAAAAGAATAAAATAATAAATGAATAAAATAACAAAGTAATAAAAGGACCAAAGAATAAAAGAAAAGAATAAAAGAATAAAAGAACAAAAGAATAAAAGAACAAAAGAATAAAAGAGCAAAAATTAAAGTAGTAAAATAACAAAAGAATAAATGAACAAAACGAAAAGAATAAAGGAATAAACTAATAAAATAAGAAAAAAAATAATAAAATACAAAAGAATGTAAGAACATGATAAAAAAGAACAAAAGAATAAATGAAGCGAATAAAAGAACAAGAATATCAGGACAAAAATATTCATATCAACAAATTGTATAAAATCAAAATCAGATGGTGCGAAATTGGAAGAGAGAGAGAGAGAGAGAGAGAGAGAGAGAGAGAGAGAGAGAGAGAGAAAGAAAGAAAAGGAGATATATAGAGAGAAAAGAAGAGATAAATAGAGAGGGATTTCAGATAGATGATGCAATCATCATGTGCTAACTGAAAACTTTTATATATGTATAAAGTATCTATCTATCTATCTCTCTCTCTCTCTCTCTCTCTCTCTCTATATATATATATATATATATATATATATATATATATGCAAAAAATATTTATGCTACCTAAAATGAAATGCAAGCGGTTTTCTATTTACTTTTAAAAGTACCTTTGTTGTCCCATCGAACATCTGTTGTCTAATCGACATGTTGATTAACTTGAAGAACATGTCGGCGACATCCTCGGGCAGAATTATAGCCCAAAATTAACAAAGAATCTATGGGTTTCTTGTAGCTCATGTTTACTTTTCTCATTTTCGAACAAACCAAACCTCTGTTAACCATTTTGAATCTCGATTAAACGAGATCAATGTTTAGTTCGTAAATTTCCGTGCAAATAAAACTTTTTTGACACTCGTGCAAGTGTCTTACTTAATTTCATGCAATTTCGCCCATAACCTTCATGTTCTCTGGCAATTTTTTTGTTAGAAGTAGTAAACTTTTTTCTCTAATTAGTGCCAACTAACTGTAAATCTGCTCTCAATTGAAAGTTAATAAATCCAATAAAACGATGACATTACTTAATTAGAAAAGCTTCTAATTGCTTTTGTAAATAATTAATATTAAGGAAATTATTATCTGAAGAAATAAAAAAAAATATAAATAATAAATTTTTACAAGAATTTTAAAATTTTTTTACATTTTTATTATAATATTTTATAATAATTTAAAATCGTCCATAATCGCAAAGATTATTAAACGTAGTCGTGCCAACTATTTTTAAAATAATTTTTATTTAAAATAATTTTTATTTACTTAATACGTTCCTTACTTTCATGTATGGTTGACTAAAACTGCCATTTAATGAAACGGTTAAGTAGTTTAAGAGTTTTGTCCCTTCCCTTTGATTTCTGAAAATTGCATTTATGTTCATGCGTAAAAGCTGTCATCGCTTCGTCATTCAACAGTCCGTCAAACATTCGATCAGATCAACACGACCAATTGTTAATAATTGGTTATATATTACTTTTTCATGCTATAAGTAAGTCATATTTATTTAAAATCAGATTAATTTAACTTCCAATTTTCTAATTTTACTAAAATAAAGTGTCAGAAATCTTTTGGGATATTTTTAAAATCGATGAATTTTTGTTTGTTTACAAATTTCTTAAAATTAAGAAAATGACCGCTTTTAACAACAATTTTAAGAAATAAAAATTAAATGTGACATTCTAATCTATATAATTTCTATCTGAAATGCACCAGAAATTTTTAATTAATGGAAATAATAAATTTAATCATTAAGCTTTTAATTAAACCTAAAATGAAATCTTCATGAATGTTTTTTATTTTAAAAATTTAATTTTAAACTTAGATATCGAAAATTAATGCCTAAATATTTGAGATACCTAGTTTAAAATCTTGTTAATTCTTTGGAGAAGCCCGTAAATGTGTGGAGCCTAATTTTGGCTGTATGATATTGTTGGGGCGCTCTCCACCTTTCCACGGAAATGGACTATTCGAATCACTATATAAAATAGTAGTGATTATACCTCGAGGAAGGAAGTTGAGTAAGGAAGTCGAGTGAGCGAGTCAGTCGGGTATTTCCGGTATTGCACCGGAAGTGTTCTACTAGTCAATCCATCACGTCTCTCCGACGATACTGTATACTAATTACTTTGTTCTGTATTCTACTAATTCTCACCTCTTGTAAATACTTCTCTTCCCTGTCAATACACCTACTTTTATACTATTAGTTTGTTTTGTATTATTTCACATAATTCTGTTACCCGACGTAACAGATATTTTTAAAAAATGAACAAGAAGGCGAAAGCGTCAACACGATAGGATAATAAACAGACGACATATTCAAATTGGCAACATAAAATGTCCTATGCTACAAATAATTCCGTCTTATACGACAACCTTCTGAAATTGTAAAAACACGCCAATATACATCGCTGTAATTATAATGCCACTGGTAAAACGAAGCTAATAACAATCAACAGAGGCAAACAATGAGGACTTCAAAAGCTGGCCAGTGGCCAGTGGATAAAGTCCAATTGAAGTGGAACTCTCGTTGAAGTTCATCAGCGAAAAGGCTGAACCGGAACGTAACGAATTCTGACAAATCATCAAATTGTGTAGTTTATCTTTATGAAGTAGGAAATTCCACGAGTTAATGACGGCTTAGTCGCTAGGAAGGAGACGGTGAGAGTGGTAGTGCTTGAATCTTCGGAAGGGTAAAATTTGCGCAGGAACCATATGACAAGTACCTCTTGGACCTGGAAGCAATCTTGAAAATGCTTTCACAAGTGGCCGGCATGTTGGAAATTTTCAAGACAAATGAAGAACTACATCAATATGTAAATGTACGGAGATGTTTGTAAGATAAGCAATGTTTGTGCGTGTTTTTCTTAAGCATCTAGGTAGCATTACTTCTTTATACATGTTTGATTAAAAGGGCACCTCAAGGTAGTGTAATGGTTAGCAAGCTTGTCTCGCTAGAGCCGTTGCAATTGTATAGTGAGTTTGGTCCTTACTAGATGTCCCATACTTCCGACCTTTGTTGCTACATCTAAGCTGCGCTTAGAAAATCACCATGTTTGATTAAAACCCGGATACAAAGAACACATTTGTATCATTTTATTCTCTTTATCTATCCTATTTCAGTACGAATTAACATAGGTGTATATTTAATATCAGCATCAAAGACCGTGCAACTCAGAACATGATTAATGCAGCGTGTTGCGATTTCCGAGCACTTGTAGTCGCCGCCTCAATTGGTACTGGATGCAGCAATTGCTCTTGTTGCCCTGACTGCCGCAGCTTTAGCGGTCATACGCCGTAACCGAGCTCTTTTTTAGGAGGTATGTGATGCAATAATGTTTATAATATTAAATGGATAAATTCCTTTAAAACTCAGTTATATAAAAAAAATAATTATATAAAAAATTCTTATTTAAAAATTGTTTAAAGATTCCATTAAAAAAATCTATTTTCATTTTTTTTTTTTTTGCGTAAACGTTAGTTGATGTTTTGTGTAACATTGTAAACAACATTGCGTTTGTTCGTGTTTCAAAATTACGAGGGAAGTATTTACATTTTTGTTGACTAAACATTTAATTTTAGAGGAAAAAGTTACATTAATGCAACACGAATTACAGACAGTTGATTTCCTGCATGAAATATTTAGCGAAAAAAAAAACAGCTTTATTTTTTTTTTAATTTTATTTTCTGAAGTATGAAATATTAAATTTGAAAAAAAAGACTTAAATAATTAAATTAAACATTGGCACTTTTTTTTTTACATATTTTGTTTTTGTTGGAAAAAAACACTTTTTTTAGTTACGTTTGACGCGTGTGATTTGATTTTGTGACGTAATCTAGCAACCATCTTAGATCTTAGATGTTTTACGGAGTAAATGTAAACAATCGGCTCTAGTAGCCAATAAGTGCGAAAGGTAAAAATTGCTGAACTTAAACTCAAAAAGTATGTGTCGGTCTGGTTTCCCTGTAGATATGTGTCCCTAGAAAGTTTGAATGGGGTAGCTTAAAAATGTAGGCGTGCATAGAGAACAGTCACACACAGACTCACAGATTGCCTTTTACACATATAGATTATAACAACAGGGATTTTTCTCCGCAGTTTGTCGAATTTGAAGAGCCAATCGATCCTAAGAGAACTACAAGACCCACCAGGATTTATTATTGGTAGTTATAACTATAACAACATAAGTTATGTGTAGAGCACTCTACTGATTGCAGACACAAAAGTAAAACTGCCAGAACTCCAATATAATTTAACAAAGGAGAGCGTAAAGAAAAGACTAACTATTATTCATAAGAAGATAACTGGGAAAAGCCATGGTCACCAATAAAGGACACAATCCAAGGTGTGATTGATTGAATGAGTGATTCAATTTTATGGCTTCACAACCTTTTGCAAAAATTTAGAAAATAATTTTAGATTGCAAGTTTTGCTTTTAGATAATAACGGTTTAGTGAAACAAGTCTAACTATTTAACACATAGCTGGGGAAGAAAAAGTAGATTCTTACCTAATCAAAACTTGATAAACAAACAAGAAATTTAATGAAGCGAAAAAGTCGGGCATCAATTTTATTTTACACACAATATATAAAATGATTCCTTACATTGCGACTACGGTATTTTCTATATATTCATATTTCAGAGAATGTAAATAAATCTAAAAGACTAGAGTATTATTTTATTGATCGATTGATTCGTTTTCTACGGTTTATCAACCTTTTGCAGCTTATTCAAATAGAAAATATTTCTAAATTATAAAAACTTCTTTTTGAGACAATCAGCATATGACATACACTACCAGCCATAATTATTAGGTAACCCGAGTTTGTTTGTTTTTTTAAATAATGTATTTTGCATTATTTTTAGTATTTATTGCCAAGTGAATAATTCTAAATGAAAATAGACTGGTTCTTTTGTTTGCAAAATTTTACAAGGTAGCCACGAAGTCTTTGCTTTGGCCAGCCAATAAGAAGAGACTAGCATGGAGAAGAGTGGAGAAAAACTGGACACCAGAACAGTTCATTTGATGCACATGTTATTTTGCAGTATTAACAAAAGAACAATTCTATTTTCATCCAGAATTATCCACTTGGCAATAAATACTAAAAATAGTATGAAATACATCATTTTTTTTAACTGGGGCGGCCTAATAATTATAGCCGATAGGGTACGTGATGGGCTTGGTCAAATGAATGGCAGAGCAGGGTTTTTGGAGAAATAGTAAGACACAATTTATTAACAGCTACAATGAACTGAAAGATAAGGAGGTCCATGATCGCCTACATTCTGAAGAGGTACAGTACATATAAGAAAAACAATGGTTTAGTGATACAAGTCTTACAAATTAAGCCATAGCTGGTGAATTCATACAATACCCAAGGGTATTTGTGCGTAAGTGAATACAACAAACCCAATCGGAATTGAAACTTGGCTCTGCGATTAATAATTCCTAGCCATTAACCTTTACACCACTCGCACGTCAAAACTTACAGCCCCTCGGTCAGTCATCAAGGTACTGAACAGGCTTGACGTTGCTTAACTTCGGAGATCATACGAGAACCCGTGTTTCAAAGTGATTTGGCCATAATCCTGCTAAAGATGTGTGTTTCTAATTGGAGACATGAGAATTAAGCAGGTAAAAAAATTCCTCTCCTTGGATGATGTAGTAACAAGCGAGAGAAAATGTTTACACAGAAATCCGAAAGCCCATCGGAGTCGCGAAAGATGCCTTCCAAAGGCCTATGAAAAATAAATATTAAGAAATAAAAAAAAAATGTCGATAAAAAAAAAAGTGAAGAATTGTTGTCAATAGCAGTGAATGTTGAACCATATTCTTGCAGATTAATAAAAAGATTCTCAGCAAAGAAGATATAGTTCTACAGTAGGATACTGGAAAAAATACGAACTAAAGATATGAACAAGGAAATTTCAAAAATTATCAAACTATGTAACATAATTATAGGACGTTGGAGATAATGGCTTTTCACATTTTCTTATTCTTTCTAGTATTGGAGTAGATAGATCTATCTATCGCCCGGTTCACACTCTACCCACGTCTATTGAACAGGTTAATAGACCTGTTCCCTGTTTAGGATGTGGTTTCCGGCTTTCTCTTTTGCAATCTTCTCACTTTAGTTTCTTTTTTTTTTTTTTTTCAATTGGAGTAGATAGATCTATCTATCGCCCGGTTCACACTCTACCCACGTCTATTGAACAGGTTAAGAGGCTCATCACTTGTTTCCTGTTTAGGATGTGGTTTCCGGCTTTCTCTTTTGCAATCTTCTCAATTTAGTTTCTTTTTTTTTTTTTTCAATTGGAGTAGATAGGTCTATCTATCGCCCGGTTCACACTCCACCCATGTCTATTGAACAGGTTAAGAGGCTCATCCCTTGTTCCCTGTTTAGGATGTGGTTTCCGGCTTCCTCTTTTCCAATCTTCTCACTTTAGTTTTTTTTTTCAATTGGAGTAGATAGATCTATCTATCGCCCGGTTCACACTCCACCCACATCTATTGAACAGGTGTAGAGGCTCATCCCTTGTTCCCTGTTTAGGATGTGGTTTCCGGCTTTCTCTTTTCCAATCTTCTCACTTTAGTTTTTTTTTTCAATTGGAGTAGATAGATCTATCTATCGCCCGGTTCACACTCTACCCACGTCTATTAAACAGGTTAAAAGGCTCATCCCTTGTTCCCCGTTTAGGATGTGGTTTCCGGCTTTCTCTTTTCAATCTTCTCACTTTGGTTTCTTTTTTTTTTTTCAATTGGAGTAGATAGATCTATCTATCGCCCGGTTCACACTCCACCCACATCTATTGAACAGGTTAAGAGGCTCATCCCTTGTTCCCTGTTTAGGATGTGGTTTCCGGCTTTCTCTTTTCCAATCTTTTCACTATTACGTAGCCCCCTGCACATCAGTGGCTTTACCGCCTTGCTCGGGGTGATACGATTTTTTAAAAAAGTTCTTAATTAAATTCTGGTTTCATCTTTCCTAAATTCTTTTCTGCCATCCGTTTTCTCAAACTCACTAGGTAAGTTATGCGTTGTTTTTTTTCTGCCTCTCTTGCCTTCAATCTGTGCTGTGAGTGCTAAACTTTTCAAGCCCTATGTCCTCATTATGTACCCTAGAAATTTCAACTGCCTCTTTATAATGGGAAATAAATTAAGCCAAGCAAAGTATTAAAAGAGAGAAAAATGTTGTTAGAAACAAACAAACATAAAAGGTATTGAACTGTTATGTGATATCTATTCTATGTGACAGCGAGTGCTGGACAGAAATGAAGGAGAGACTTGAAGCAACAGAAATGGGGTTCGACAGAGGGATGCTGAGGATATCATGGACCGAATCTGTGTGCAAGACGATGGGTAGTGTACATGATGCGATTCGGCAAATGGATGGAAGAGCTAGGTTTGGAAGAAATAGTAAGACACAATTTATTAACAGCTACAACGAACTGGAAGATAAGGAGGGCCAGGATCGCCTACATTCTAAAGAGCCACAGCACATAGAAGAAGAAATAATGCTTTAGTGATAGAATTCTTTCTAATTAACCCATAGCTGGTGAGTTCATACATTACCCAAGCGTAAGTGAATACAACAAACCCAACCGGAATTGAAACTTGGCTCTGCGATTAATAATTCCTAGACATTAACCATTACCCCACTCGCAGGGAGAAAACGGAAAATAAAAGAAAATTTTATTTAATATCTGAATACCAGTTGAAATTTCTAGGGCATATAATGAGGAAGGACGGCTTGAAAAATCCGATACTCATAGGACATATTAAGGGAAAGAAAGACAGAGGAAAGCATCATGTAACATACTTTAGGCCGTAACAACGGAGCTAAGGAGCATCCCAAAAGCATTCTTCCATCACTGCATAAAAGTATGGCAGAAAAGGATAGAAAAAAGCATCAGAAACAAGTAGGAGGTTACTATGAAGAGTAAACCATGTAGCTTGTTGCTTTAAATTGAAATAAACTGTTTGTTAAGCCAGTCCCTTTACATTTTATACAGACCACGTATGAAGATAGATAGATAGATAGATAGATAGATAGATAGATAGATAGATAATGAATATGCTTAGATAGATAGATAGATAGATAAATAGATAGATAGATAGATAGATAATGAATATGCTTAGATAGATAGATAGATAGATAGATAGATAGATAGATAGATAGATAGATAGATAATGAATATGCTTAGATAGATAGATAGATAGATAGATAGATAGATAGATAGATATGAGCAGACTGACATAGATAGATAGATAGATAGATAGATAGATAGATAGATAGATAGATAGATATGAGTAGACTGACATAGATAGATAGATAGATAGATAGATAGATATTAGCAGACTGACATAGATAGATAGATAGATAGATAGATAGATAGATATGAGTAGACTGACATAGATAGATAGATAGATAGATAGATAGATAGATAGATAGATAGTGAATATGCTTAGATAGATAGATAGATAGATAGATAGATAGATAGATAGATAATGAATATGCTTGATTAGATAGATAGATAGATAGATAGATAGATAGATATGAGTAGACTGACATAGATAGATAGATAGATAGATAGATAGATAGATAGATAGATAGATAGATAGATATGAGCAGACTGACATAGATAGATAGATAGATAGATAGATAGATAGATAGATAGATAGATATGAGTAGACTGACATAGATAGATAGATAGATAGATAGATAGATAGATAGATAGATATATAGATAGATAGATATGAGCAGACTGACATAGATAGATAGATAGATAGATAGATAGATAGATAGATAGATAGATAGATAGATAGATTCTGACTGACTGACATGCAATCTATTGTTAATTTATAATTATACGACTATATTATACTCTACACTATTTATTGTATTGACCCCTTTTCTAAAAAAATGTAAATACAAGAGAACTCAAAATCGTAAAAACCTGGATATATATAGTCATCTGCAGACAGATCTGTTTCGCTGTATCACAGCTCATCAGTACGGTTAGACAGCCGCTTGGTTTTTACTCAGGATTGAAATCCGACCGAACTGACGTCAGTCGGCGATTCTACCTCTGAGGTACGGGATATCGGAAGAAGGAGCCAGACTTTTTTGCCTGTATATTACCATTATACACGTCCAATAGCTGAGAGTGTTCTAATTCATTGCTGAATAAACGATGCGTAAATTTTGCCGGAATAAGCATTTTTTTTAACTGAAAAGAAAGATTATTTTGCTATGGATTATCCTCGCCGTATACAGACTGGACATCTATACCCATATATATATATATATATATATATATATATATATATAGCACCTAATGAGCCAGACGAACCTACCTAGGTTTCTCCTAAACGGATCGTCAGGGAAATTCGTCTGGCTCATTAGGTGCTATTTAGTTTTCTCTACTTTTGTATTGAGCGCTTTCTGTTAGATGGTTACTCGTGTCGGTTTTTTTTTTGGGGGGGGGTTGCTTCATACTGATTTTGGTCCGAATACTTTTGACTGAAGTTTTATTAAATCATTTTGATCCTACCTTTTGATCCTACCATTTGATCCTACCTTTTGATCCTACCATTTGATCCTACCTTTTTAGTCATAAATATATTCCTTGTTTATTATCAGTATTAATATTCTTTTCTGCTTGTTCTGAGGCCATTTCTATGTAAAAGTCGATGAGCACGTAAGAATTATAAAAAAATCTGTTTTACACGATTCGTTTTGAAAATGCGCAAAGAAAACGAATACTTATTTTGCGTGTGTACAGTTAGAGTCAGCATATCTTTTTCCATTTTTTTTTCCTCGGAAAGTCACGATAGGTTTAACTGATGGATTCTCACAAAGACGAATAAAGATTTCCATCATTTATTAAAAAGAAAATAAATCTTTAGATTCTACCAATCAACTTACATATTCTTCATTTTTCTCTTTTAATTCTTCTATCTGGAGTGTCAGTTCCAATTTTTTTCTTTTTATTTTTTTTTGTTTTGTTTTTGCTCACCACGCCAAGCTACACATTACCCTACTTTATGAGTGTGCGTCGTCTTCGCGGAATGAAAAAAAAACTGGCGTACAAGCTAATGGATTATCAAAGAATTCATTACCTTTCGCCACATCACGCGTTTTGTTTGCCTTATCTAAACTTATTTATAAATGGAACTTTGTGTGTGTGTGTGTGTGTGTGTGTGTGTGTGTGTGTGTGTGTGTGTGTGTGTGTGTCCGTTACCTATAGACTCCAAAACGGCTGAACTGATTTTCTTGAAAATTTACACAATTGTACTATAAGCATCTGCAAGTGTTCTTAGCTAGGTTTTGTGTCGAGGTACCCCTGATAAATATCGAAAATCGATAATGGAAAAAATCGGGTAATAGAAGGAGTGGTCCGATTTTAATCAAATTTGATACACTCATAGACAAAGACATAAGAAACGATATTCAGAAGTTTCAAGGTTACAGTTCTTACAATAGTGCAGAAAATGGATAATATATATATATATATATATATATATATATATATATATATATATATAAGGCAAGATGTTTGTGTGTGTGTCTGTTTATCTGTCTGTGTGTCCTTTATGCTAATCCACAATTTTTATCCGATTCTCACCAAACTTTACACAAATATTCTTTAGACTGAGTCTGAGCTCCAGGACCATGGATTAGTTTTAAAACTTTCATTACACCCGAGCAACGCCGGGCTATACTGCTAGTTTTTTAATATTTCTTTGTTTCTTGTTAATGTTGAAAGATATTGTTAAACTCGGAACCTTAACTTCTTGACTGTTGACAGTATCTTTACACAATTTGCTAACATATGACTCAATAAGTTCCGAGCTTGACATATTGATGGCACCATTAATAAAAATCCATATAACTTTTTATGAAGCATTGATCTTCAAATGGCACGTGACAGAATTTGGGCCCAATCGGATTATTAGTTTACAAATTAAAGTTATTTTAGTGAAACTACTTTTGCAAATTTTCAAAACAACAGAAAAATCTGAATTTTGTGTGTTGATAAAGCATTGCTTCCTGATGGGAAAAATACTGTTCAAACAAAGCTTTATAAATATTATTCGGACTCTGCTTAGTCGGAAACAACGTTTAAAAGGTGGTATACTGCCTTTAAATGCGGTCGTATAGATACAAATTATGCTGAACGCTCAAAATCGGCAGTTGTCCCAGAAAACACAAAAACAATTCCACAAACTCGTTTTAAACAAGCGTAAATTAAAGATGTGTGAGATAGCAGAGGAGTTTAACATATCAGAAGTTAGTATATTTCCCATTTTGCATGGACATTTGTCAATCAGAAAGCTGTGTTCAAAGTGGGTGCCGCGTTTGCTCACAGTCGGTCAAAAACAACGACGCGTCGACAATTCAAAGCGTTGTTTGCAACCGTTTCAACGCAACAAGAAGTTTTTTCCTAAATATGTGACAAGAATGAATAATGGGTTCATTACTTCACTTCAGAAGTCTTTAACAAAATCATCTAGAAAGAATTTTTCTGCCAATCTCGTATTCTTCATACATATCTATCTATTACAGCATGTTCCGAAGGTTTACGAAATCGATTAAAAACCGACATATTTTATTTATTTTAGACTTTATTTTTATTAGATACTCAGATTTAAGAAGATACACTGTTTTAATATTCAAATACGAGTATCTTTTAAAAATAATGTTCAGACAAATAAATTAGATATGTCAGTTTTTAATCTACTTCGCAAATTTCTGGAAGTTTACACATTACCTGGTTACATTTGTTTATATTAAGATACGCTTTCAATGCAGATAGTTTTTAACGAGACATCGAAATTTGTGTTTATAAGGCTTGATTTGGCTTCGTTTAGATTGTAACATCATTCGAGGTCGAGTACTCTAAGACGCGTTAGATCAATTGATGGTTTGCCTTATGTTGTTAGAGGCCGCAGGCTCAAGTCCTGCCGTATAACACATATTTTCTTCAGATTTCTCAAAACGTATTCAGGCTGGTAGTGTGGAATATACTGTTTAATTAAAAGCAGAGTTTCACTTCAAATACAAGTATTTATTAAAAAATAATGTTTAAATAAATAAAATAAATATATGTCTATCCCTGAGAGCAACACAGTGCTTCTCATTGGCATCACATTTTTCTACCATCCTGAAGTGGTATGACTATATCAGATATATAACTGCATCCCCTGCTATGAAGGTTGGGTTTCTCTGTCAGGCCAGAAAGTTTTTCTCGTCAAAATCCAACTTTTATAATACCATACGTGCGTATATTGAACATTATTACCATATCTGCTCGGATGTTCCTGCTATTCATTTCGAGGTTCTCGACAATAATTTAAAGAAGAATCTGCAATAGAATCATCCCTAACTTTGCATCTCGACTTTCTGTTATGGAGAAACACCCCTATTCCTCAGATAACGGACTCTCTATCTTCTATATTAATAAGAGTTAACAGGAAGTTAACGGGAGAAGTTCTTGGGAAATTCATAGGAGTTCTTTAGAGTTCTATTGGAGTTCAGTAGAACTACTAGGCAGTTGATATTAGTCAGCAGTTTGCCGAATACTAAGGAGTCAGCTTTCAGTGGAAGATTACCAAGTTCCTAACATTTTTAGTACGTTAAGTCGATTAGCAACCGACATAACACGATTATAACCTTCAGTGCGAAAACTACTCCGCAAAACTTTCTCACTTGCTTTCCTCTGTCTTTTCTACATGCATCTTCATGACAACATTTGAGATTAGCTTTATTTCCCAATGCCCCGTCAACGTGAATTTAAACATACTACTAGATTGGCATCTAGGTTCCACTATATTACCATTGAAATAGTTAAACGTAATTGCCACTAAGAGTAGTGGCAATTACCAGATCCACAGCCGATATGCTAACGACCATCATGGATTACATATACCAGGCTCTTGATAAGTCCGGCGAGGCTAGTGCTGTTGCCCTGGACATCTCCAAGGCTTTTGATAGGGTTTGGCACGCTGGCCTTCTACGTAAGCTACAGGGCTATGATATCACCGGACGCTTGCTTGATCTGATTCAATCTTTCCTATCTAACCGCATAATGAAGGTCGTCTTGAATGGGCATGCCTCCACATTCTACTGCACAAACGCTGGAATCCCCCAGAGCTCTATCCTATACTCTTCCTGATCTTCTTAAATGATCTCCCAGATGTGATCAAGTCCCAAGTAGCCATCTATGCAGATGACACCACAATCTACTCCCGTATCAGTAAAAAATCAGGCGAGGCGAACAAACGTAACCTCGCTGCTGATCTTGAGAAGGATCTACAATCAGTAATGGACTGGAGTAAGGAAGTGGCTTGTAAATTTCAATGATTCTACAACCTCTCTTGCTCCCCATAAACATGGAACAAGCGAGTCTCCCTGAGAGCAATATACTGCGCCTCCTCGGCCTTGCACTATATTCCGACCTCAAGTGGAAATATTACATTGAGTCAATAGCTAAATCCACTGCTAGGAAGGTTGGTTTATTGTGTTGAACCAGGTAGTATTTTACGCTTAAATCCATTTTGCACAAATACAAATCAGTCATACGTCCGTGCATAGAATACTTCTGTCATATATGGTCAGGCGCCCCTGCTATTTATCTCAGTGTTCTTGACAGGCTCCAAAGAAGAATCTGTAACGTGATAAGTCCCGGTTTGGTAGACCAACTCCAGCCTCATTCTCACCGGTGAGATGTGGCTTCCTTCTGTCTATTCTACAAATATTTTCATGGCCTCTGCTTTGACGAACTTAAATCACTTGCGCCCCCGCCACAAGAATTTACTCGTACAACCAGACTGGCAACAAGGTCCAACCCATTTACCGCTAGATCAACTAAATGCAGGCAACAATTCTACTCCACCAGCTTCTTTTCTCGCACTTCTCGCCCGTGGAACTCCCTTCTGTATACTTGATTTTCTGACGGCTACAACCTCCAGGAATTTAAATGCAATGCCAATACCCATCTCTTATCCACTTGATTCCATTACTTTCTACATCACCCTGTATATCTTGTTCTTTTTCTTTCTCTCTACTTTTACAACTGTCTTCACACCTGTGTTGCAATCCTTTCCCTTTCTCTGACACTCCTTGGAACTGGTCCGTCTTTCCCTTCACTCTCTTTCTGCTTAAACTTTTATTCTCTTATGTTACCGCCACGCATCAATGGCAGTTTTTTTTTTATCTTCACTTCTGTGGAATTTCTTTTCTTTTACTTGCTTTTTTAATAGAAAAATCTCCAAAAATTTAAATGCAATGTTAATTTTCGTCTTCTATCTTCTTGAATTCCGTTTATTATTTATACTTTTTCAATGACCCTGCAATCAGTCACTTATTTCATAGTAACCCCTGCGCACTAGTGACAGTCCCGCCTTGCTTGGTGGTGAAAGGATTAAAGAATAATCTGTCTATATAATTTATCATCTTCATAGCTATCTATCCATTTTGGTTTCTTCGTATATACTTTTAAATTTTTCGTTCTTTAGTTTTAATGTATTTTGGTATCTATCTATCTATCTATCTATCTATCTATCTATCTATCTATCTATCGAAGTTTTTTCATTATCTATCTATCTATCTATCTATCTATCTATCTATCTATTTAAGTCTATTCATTATCTATCTATCTATCTATCTATCTATCTATCTATCTATCTATCTAAGTCTTTTCATTATCTATCTATCTATCTATCTATCTATCTATCTATCTATCTATCTATCTAAGTGTATTCATTATCTATCTATCTATCTATCTATCTATCTATCTATCTATCTATCTATCTATCTATCGAAGTCTTTTCATTATCTATCTATCTATCTATCTATCTATCTATCTATCTATCTATCTATCTATCTATTTAAGTCTATTCATTATCTATCTATCTATCTATCTATCTATCTAAGTCTTTTCATTATCTATCTATCTATCTATCTATTTAAGTCTATTCATTATCTATCTATCTATCTATCTATCTATCTATCTATCTATCTATCGATCTATCTATCGAAGTCTTTTCATTATCTATCTATCTATCTATCTATCTATCTATCTATCTATCTGTCTGTCTGTCTGTCTATCTATCTATCTATCTATCTATCTATCTATCTATCTATCTATCTAAGTTTGTTCATTATCTATCTATCTATATATCTATCTTGGTCACTTTAATTTTCGATGTTTCTTTTTTTCCCATCATTCTTTCTTTCTTTCTTTTTTTCTTCTAATGCCTTTTAGTTAGTCTCTTTTCTTTATCCATCTATCTTTCTGAAACTCTTTGAGTACCTCGGCGTGTTGTAATGATCAGCAAGCTAGTCATGCAAGAATCTATTACAACTGAGTAGTCACTTCGATCATCACAGGGTACCTCATACTTTCGGCCCTGTGCCATATCTAAGTGGCGTTTAGAAAATCACCTATCTGTATTGTATTGGCTTTCCAGTTTTTCTTATAATATTTATTTCTAATACCTTTTGTTATTTCATCTTTTTTGTTTATCTACTTGTCATTTTACGTTTCTACACTGAAATCTTTACATTTAAATAGACGGTCAGGCAAGACTATTTCGGTTTACCTGGGAAAAAGTTTAGGAGAAGTACCAGTATGAATTTAAGGACTCAAGCGAGAGGGCCGATTTTCCGAGACCCTATAGCACACTTTGTTCACCATTTCTCTGTAATGAGTTCTTCCCAAAAGTGTGAGTGGTACTTTTATTTAGAGTTGTTGAAAAGAAAAAAAAATGATAAACATACTCTTATTTTTTTGGTTGACTCGGAGACTTTACAGAATTCCCCACATTTGTATTCACACACACACACACACACACACACACACATATATATATATATATATATATATATATGTGTGTGTGTGTGTGTGTGTGTGTGTGTGTGTGCAAAATTTATATAAAGCTGATTCAACTGTGAACTGAGTTTGTTGGTGGAACGAGCGACAAATAGTTTCTCCATTCAGTGGACCGTTCAGCTTGTCCCGTGAAGCATGTCCCCATTTAAGTCCCAGTCGCCCGCGATCTTTTCGTGGAGATGTTGCTGGTATTTTCAGCGGATAAAGCACGTTCACAAAATAAAAAAAAACGAATACGTTATATCGAAAGACCGCTGATCGACGTCCAACGGCACGCTATTCACTGAACAAAAAAATAATATACAAAAACAAAAAGACACAAAAAGTGCAAATTAAAAAAAAAATAGTTCAAACCCCGCTGGTATCGCAGATTTTATGAGTCTGCAAATGTACTGACATCTCTGGAAATATGAAAACTTTCTAATCCATTTTGATATACAATACATTTTGCTCATCTGTCTATTTCTTTCCCTAATTACATCTTTAGATTCAAAGAGTCGGACAGACAGGGCCCTTTCGCCTTGGTTTGCAAACAGTCTAGGAAAAGATGCATTATATTTTTTTTAATCGTTTCACCAAAAGCAAGGCGGTGACGCCACTGATGCGCAGGGGCTACATAAGAGAAAAAGATTCGATAGGAGGAGAGTAAAGAGAAAGACGAACCAGTTACAGGGGGGTGTCAGAGAAAGAAAAAAGAGAAGGAAGGAAATACAGGGGTGATGCAGTTGCAAAGGTAGAGAAAAAAAAGATATACAGGGTGATGTAGAAAAAACTAGAGTCTAGTGGTTAAGAGATGGGTATTGACATTGCATTTATATTCCTGGAGGTTGTAGCCGTCAAGAAAGCAAAAATATGGAAGAGTGTTCCACAGGCGGGAAGTTCGAGAAAAGAAGCTCTGGAGTATAATTGCCGTCTGCATTTAGCTGATCTAACTGTGAATGGGTGGGACCCAGTTGCCATCCTGGTTGCCATCCTGGTTGCACGAGTAGTATAATGTAAGGCACGTTTTGCTTTGCTATAAAAAAGTATAATTTATTATTATAGTGGTATCAACTTGTCAGAGACTAAATTTACTGCTTAATTATCAAGACTCGTCTGGGCACTTTGAGTAAAAACGGTATTCTAGGAGACCCTGTGGAGTAATGAATAGTGAAGAGCCGAGTTCGAATCCCAATCGAGTTCATTGCATTCACTCACGTTCTAATAAACTTGGAAAATGTATGAATCCATCTCTCCTTCGAGTCAGTATCAGGACAGACTGCGCCCTACAGCTTTGGTTGGCAACCATTCTATGAGAAGGAAAACCCTGAATTCAAAGCCCCTCCTGCCTTGCAAGTCTTACTTGTTTTGACACAGGCTAGAAGAAGGTTACTTCAAAAACAAGTCTTCATTGTCTCGAAGAAAGCAACTACTTTCCAAATTCGAACCGCGCCAAAAACAATGGATTCCTCGGGTACAAACAAAAGGCTGGGTCACGGTACAGAGCCGTTGACCTCTTTTATTTCGAACTATCCGCATATGGGGAGTTATCGAGATACATTAGCGGAATTTCGTGTACATGAGAAGAGTACTGCAGATGATATCGGCAGTTCCACATAAAAGTAATCCTTATAGCACCAAGATGCTGATGTGTTCAGAAATTCACATTATTTTTGGTTCCCTTCTTCATCAGACCAAATCACAACAGGGATAATTATGGCTTTAAGTTTGTCAACATTTTTGTTACTTCAATTAGCAGGTCCTTATAATTTGATACATTTTGAATTTATTTTTTTTCACAAACACTGGAATCATGTGGACAAATCATATCAATTATTTGGTCAGAGCGTCTTTTGAAATTTTTTTTATGACTACGTCTGGTCGATTTGCATCAAATTTCCCATCTGCGCAGATAGGGAAATTCCACAGTATAATCACTCTAAACATCATTCGGGTGGTGTTTGTAACTTATATCCGGGACTTCAATACTGTACTTCCAACAGCCATGACAAGAAATAGATTGTCAGAGTTTGTCATATCTATATATAAAAGGCACGATGTTTGTGTGTGTCTGTCTATCTATCTGTCTGTCTGTATATCCTTCAGACAAATCCACAATTTTTATCCGATTTTCAACAAAATTCACACAAATATACTTTAGGTTTCCGATTGTAGATCTTAGTCTCAGCCA
Organism: Ascarosepion bandense; assembly: GCA_037127315.1. NCBI lineage: Eukaryota > Metazoa > Mollusca > Cephalopoda > Sepiida > Sepiidae > Ascarosepion > Ascarosepion bandense. Next base: position 767,162 of record JBBBDQ010000900.1, read on the forward strand.
TGATACCATTTACTCAGAGGACTTATTTAGCCTTCAAAATTCAGTTTGCTACGGAAAACTTATCTGATATCGATACCGGAAATCAAAATTTGACTTACATCCATTCATTTTACTTTCAATGTACGGTTTCGCTGAGCTCCAGGACCATGGATTAGTTTTAAAGCTTTCATTACATCCAAGGAACGCCGGGCTATAGTCCTAGTCTAATTATACATCTTTCTCAGCAAAGATTGAACACCCGCATAGGTAGTCAAAATTTTCATCAAATTTATGGTACAAGCGACAGGCATAATTTAAGCCGCCGTGGTTGATCTTAGCCTAGTAGGTGTTAGTTGGAAGATATTTGTCTCGTATTACTTGTACGTTATGGTGTAGTGGCTATCGGCTCGGAAGGAGAAATCGGGTAACCAAGTTCGAATTATAGTTGAATTCGCTGCATTCACTTAAGCGCAAATAACTCTGGGACAGGTATTAATCTGGTTCTTCCCTACACTTATGGGTTAAATAACAAGACAGATTGGATTCTACATCCATGTCTGACAACCAGCCTAACGCAGAAAGCAATGTCAACCTACCGCGGGAAGATGTTCTGCCAAGTCAGTCATGTCTTTTTCGAGACATGATTACCCAAGCCTGTATCACGTATGGCACTTAACTGACTGATCCAGATAAAAGATTTGAATATCAGGACAGACTAACTTCTATATCATTGTATGACAAACAGCCTACCACAGAAAGTAATGGCAAACTACAGCGGGACAATCTTCTGCCCGATCAGTCATATCTCTTTCAAGACATGATCACCCAAGCCTGTACCAAGTACGGCACTTAACAGAATGAACTTGTTGTGGATTCTTCTTTAAAAACTACACAAAATAATAATAGCAAAAAACAGATATGGAGAAACTAAAAATGTAAGCATATTGAACAATATATATATAACCTGGAACACAGTTAGTAGATTCAGGAATACTAGGAATACTGTTTGTAAGAATCAATATATACAATCTTTTAGATAAGAAGTAAGTCCGGATAATAAGTATATATTCTTACTGACCAACTTAGCGGCGGTACAACTACTCAACTGAACTCTTTACAACTCTTTTACAACGGTATTTACCCACCTTCCCACGTAAAGCAAGATGTGACACAAGGTCTATTTAATGTGGGTCTTCTTGGCCATATAGCTAGGCAAAAAATATCTGTCTATCTTTCCCCAGTCGTAATTTTATCTTTCGGCGGAACCACGACTGAGTTAGTGCTCTCTGCCTTCGGGCAGAGAGCGCTCTCCACCCGAACGCAGAGTGCTGACAGTGTCAATAGTAGCAGAGGCAACTGCCAACGGTATTTACCCACCTTCCCGCGTAAGGCGAGATGTGACACAAGGTCTTTTTAATGTGGGTCTTCCGGGCCATATAGCCAGGCCAAAAATATCTATCTTTCCCCATTCGTCATTCCACCCTTCGGCGGAACCACGGCTGGGTTAGTGCTCTCTGCTCGAAAGCAGAGAGTGCTCTCCACCTAAAGGCAGACAGCTGACAGTGTCATAGTAGCAGAGGCTAATGCCGGTTGCAACTCTTTGTATAGGCAGGATTATTTGTACATATTAGACGATTTCATTTATTGTGCAATAAAGTGGTGATCCCCAACAGAACTTATCAACTAACATAAAATTGTTAAAAAGACAAAATCAGCATCATATTAAACCCGTTTCAGTTGCATGTCTCCAAAATGGTGTTTATTTTTTCGTTCCTTACCATTACAGTCGTTTTTCATTAAAAGGCATGCAAACTTTTGCCCAAAGACACGTAATTTTTTGCAGATTTATATATTTTTATACAAAAAAAAATCTGTTTAAATACAATTTGAAGACGATAAACATTCGAGCTCTTCTCTTAACTGTTGCAAAAGAGTTACTTCAATCATATTATTTGTTAATCCGAAGTAGATTGAGATCATCTTGAAAACAATGTTACACCAAATAAGAATTGTGTCATATATTTCTAGTGGAAAATTAACCTGTGTGTTTTTTTTCTTTTAAGAATGTACGAATATAAATTTCAACTTTTGTGTCATGTCCTTGTTCACAATTGGTTTGTTAGCCCTTTTAATTTTACTTGGCGCCAGCATAGACCGAAACCCTGAACCAAAAACACATGTTTTATACAATTTTGAATTTAACAGTGAAAAATCATGCATGCCCCTTGGTTCTCTCCTTACAGTAATGTCATTGGCTGGTGTCAGCCATAAATATAGACGAGGGCGAGGACACACAGAAGTCTACGTTCACAGTTCTACCAATAGAGGTCTACCACTATTGGTCTCCGTCTATTGACTACGCCTACCCCTCAGGACACTGCATACGACGAGTACCGTTTATTACGTCTACGTACCAGATTGTCCTACCCGGTTGCATTTGCCTAAACTGATTAACTACCTCGAATGATATATATATATATATATATATATATATATATATATATATATATATATATAACTTTATTCCAAAAGGAAAAATTAGGTAGGTAAATCCCCAAAACCCGATCCTAATTAATATTAATTGCATTAATATTAAAACTGATCAAGGTTGAGGGCTCAATGCAATTTATATTCAAATTACACAGCCAATTATATATATATATATATATATATATATCCCTTTTCGGGACATATCACTTTACATCAAGCAACTGCAGCGTTTTCGAGCTAAAATACCAATTTAGCAGATTTTCCTACACTTTTCTAGACGCCAAAAGATAGTCTCTAATAGTTCGACACCAAACCTTTTAACGTGGGTATCGCAGCCTGACATATTAGAGGAAAACAATTCATTCTTTGTTATAGATGTTGTTATCCAACATTCAGTCAGTTAATTGTCATACATGGTACACGCTTAGGCGATCATGTCTTAAAAGAGACATGACTGACTTGACAGAAGATTTTCCCGTAGTAGGTGTCCATTACTTTCTGCGGCAGACTGGTCGTCAACCAAGGCTACAGAACCCAATCTGTCCTGTTATTTAACCCATAGGTGGAGGAAGAAGACACGGATTAATACTTTTCTCAACTGTATTTGCGCGTAAGTGAATTCAACAATTTTGACTGAAATTCGAACTCGGCTTTTCAATTTCTCGTTCCGAGCTGATATCCAGTGCACCACAATGGACGTTCAACATTACATTTCTAAATTGGTCATTTTCAATACGGAAATTGAATCCAGATTAATTGATCTCGCACAGGTTTGTTCGTCTGACTCCAGTGTCAATTATTATAGGAAACTTCGAGAATAAGAAAATTTCCTCTTTAAGTTCAAAGAAAATGACAAAGCTAAAATAATTGAGGTGTATCCATTCTACCGCTACTACTGGAGAAGAATTTTGGCTTGAATCTTTCAATTTAAAGAACATATAGAAAACTCATTTAGTTTCAGAAAAAAATATTATCTAAGGATCTCGATTATGATTATCAAACTGACCTTGTGCCAAACACAACCGAAGTTTCTACAATTTATAATTATCTAAAGGTTGTCAAGAATAAAACTGACTCGTTTGTATAAATAAGTGACGATTTATTTAACGAACAGCATAACATCAATATTTACAAATGATATTATTAAACTGAAAATGTTCTAAGTGAAAGAGTAGTAAAGAGTTAAAAAATTAAGCGTTCGTTTGTTTTCGCGAAATGTTATTTGTACAGAAAAAGATAAGTCAGTCGTTCGCTATGTGTACCAACAAATAGTAGTAAGATCATTGTTCTTCTCTGTCTGTTGTAAACAGCGATTAAGCAAAGAAGAGGAAGGGAAGATAATGAAAGCAGCAGAAGAAAGAAAGTGATAGGGTGTGAATGTGGATCACCGGGGGAGGCCTGACTATTTTCTTACTAAATTTTTTCCTCTCTTTTCTTTGCTTCCTCGTCTCTGTTTGATTAAGCTTTCTTTCTATGTTTGTTTCAAAAAGCAATTTGATATCGACTTGTTACTTTTTCTGAGCTTGTAAAATGGTTTGAATTATATTTCACTCAATCTCGCGAAAGTTGCCTTGGTTTTTTTTTCCAGCACCGAACTAATTCTTTTTTCTATTGGTCAAAAATAGATTTTCGCACTAGCTCGCGAATTTTAAAACTGTGAAGTGAAGAAAAGAGTTATTTTTATTTCGTATTTACCACAGTTAAACGACCGGTTATGGAAATTCTATTGACACTGATTATCAGCAAATTTCTGGAAAATCTGAGACAAACTACAATCTTTTTCTATACTGGTTTCCCTACATATTGTAAACACTGCATAATTCTTATACATCACACAAAAAACAAGCACTTTACTTTTTTCGAGGTGTAGATATTTATGATAGTTAGAACGTACCTGTATTTCATGAACTCATATGCAAATAACAGCACTCTACTCAACACAAACTGACATAACACCTATCATAACACAATTTCACATTTTCAATTTATTTAATTGCGGCCTTTATTATTTCACCAATCCAAAATGAGGTTGCCTTTCCAATTTTGTCTTCAATTTAATAGGTTTATTCCTTTTCTAAAAACTAAAATTAACGTAATACCAACATATTCAATAGACATAAATAAATCTTTACAACTTAATAAAAATATTCACTTCTAAAATACCAGCTAAATATTCTCACAACATATATCAGAAAGCGCTATGACAAATCCTAACAAGAAACATACTCTATGCGCTTAGTGAAAAATATCAAAAGGCCCCGAATTACGGCACACACCAACATCTTTCAAAAACAAATTTTTAAAAACCAAAACCTTTCAAAAAACAAAATTCCAATACCAATACTCCTTCAAGAATTTAGAACACACTGGAAGATAAAGTTGTTCACATAATATTTCTGTTTTAGAGCTTGGATTGACTTTTTTCCCAAGTACTGGAACTTTTAACAAAAATAGGTTTGTTCAGGAGGTATTCCAATTTGACCCTCGTCACAAACTGAAGGAATTTAAAAAAATAGTAGCGAAAATTCTACAACAATTACCATTGACGATTAGATAGTAATCGAATCTGGCACAATGGGGTTAATTTTTTGGAAATCTTCCCGGATGGTATAAGGGAAAACATAAAATCAAACCATAACAAAACCTGCAACAACCTACCACTTCGCAAAGTAACGTTCTTCGCTGTCTTGCCAATGATGATTCGATCGTCTGAAAAATGGCAAAGGAGGCTCTAGTGTTATATATCAAAAAGGAAAATTATATTTCGAATTGTGAAGAAGTTTTAAGGTGCAAAAAGTTTTATTAAGAAATAACAATACAGCCGAACCCTTAAAAAATCCAGACAAGATAATTTCTTAAATGAAAAGAAATATATTTTTAAATGAAACAGTATAACAACATCATGTTCGAGACAAAAAAAACAAAACAAAAACAAACAATGTTTTAGGGCCTTCCAAAAATAAATAAATAAATAAAAACGATAAATTTATTTCACAACGCTAGATTTGTAGTGGATATGAACGTTGCACATCAAAATTCTCTGTGTGGTTCAAAGTTTATTATTTATTTATTTGTTTATTATTTATTTGTTTCTTACAACAAACTGTTATTCGACTCATTTTATTTTATTTCTAAAATAGATAAATTTTCAGAACGAAAAAATGATTTTCATGATTGTTTATAATGGATGTATTACCTATTTATTATTCATTAATATTTCAAGATCAGAATCTTATCTTCAGAATGATAGGAGAGCTTGATTTCACGTCCGTCAGTTAATGAAAATAGGGCACTTCACGCTCCTCTACAATATAGAGTGGTGTCTTTTTACCCGTCCTTTTTTTTTTCTACATCTGGTTAAGCTTTGCTATTTGCGGAATCCATAACGAGATGAGTTGGGAACTTTATTGCATTGTTTATGTCCATCTTTTACATGTTAAATACTAATCCCATATCGGTACAAAACTTAACTACACGTACCCGCATGCTCAGCCCAAAACTATCCTAAAATCTCAATTAATTTATATTAATTTATCTGGAGTTCCTTCCTCATTTTGTCCATTACCGACTAAAATAATTCGATGGCCTAATTACAATAAATAAATAAGTAGCTATGCTATCTACTCAATTGAGTAACCTATACACGTATTTGCAATCTGATACACACACACACACACACACACACATATATATATATATATATATATATATATATATATATATATATATATACTGCACGACAACATAATTATTGAAAAAAAACTAATAAGGCAATGTTAAAGAGCAATTTCAGTACATTTACCATCTTCTGTAGAAATCGTGATGTTTTTCCTTGAATATGTGATAGAATTAATGTGACACATGGCATTGCGTTTTCCTCATATATGAGCGTTTTTGGAAGTACAACGATCTGAAGCTCTAATATTATTTTAAGTGCAAACGCTTACATTAATTGAAATTTGTCTGATATTTTTATTCCTTTTGAATGAAACTGTAGACTGGGAAATTTTTCTTTAAAATGTGGATATATTTGCGTGATGTATTCATAGCTGTCGTGCTGTATATTCGAAATTCCAGCAAAATCTCAGTGCCAATTGATGACTAATGGGAATTTTTATTGTGTTTTGAGTGTTTTGACCTGGTATCAAATTATGGTAATCCTCATTTTTAGTAATTTCATTCGCAATTCGTTTCAGTCGAGATTCGTAATAGACGTGCTTAACATAATGTCAAAGGAAATTAATCACATGCTTTCAATAATATTCTATCTCTGTGCAAATTCTCTTTATTGGTTCGAGTTTGACTTTATAGTGTGATAAGGATGATCAGAAGGGCGGTGTAGGTAAATATGTGTTGAGATAAGTTTTCAAAATAATTTGGCCATTAGACGATAACTTTAGTGTCTAAAAATTCCACACTAGCTTTCGAAAAACTAGATGCAATTTTTATTTGTGACCGAAAATTTTTCTTCTGTGCAAAACTATCATAAAATTGTAGAAGTTTTATCAAACTTCCCATCGCACCTTCCCAGACAAAGAAAATATCTAAACTCATTTATAAATGGAACTTTATCTCTGTGTGTGTGTATCCGTTACCTATAGACTCCGAAATGGCTGAACTAATTTTCTTGCAAATTTACACAGTGTTACTATAAACGTCTGCGAGTGTTCTTAGCTAGGTTTTGTGTAGAGGTACTCTCAATAAATATCGAAAATCGATAATCGAAAAAATCGGGTTATAGAAAGAGAGGTCTGATTTTAATCAAATTTGATACACTCATAGACAAAGACATAAGAAACAATATTCAGAAGTTTCAAGGTTGCAGTTCTTACAAAAGTACAGAAAATCGATAATATATATATATATATATATATATATATATATATATAAAAGGCAAGATGTTTGCGTGTGTGTTTGTTTATCTGTCTGTATGTCTTTTATACAAATCCACAATTTTTATCCGATTCTCACCAAACTTCACACAAATATACTTTAGGCTGAGTCTGAGCTCCCGGACCATGGATTAGTTTTAAAGCTTTCATTACACCCGAGCAACGCCGGGCTATACTACTAGTCATGAATAAATCGCAGGCAAATTTTTGGTTGGTTCATAGCCGTGCTGTGATTTGAAACCTTGACTTAGTCTTTCAACGAGTTTTTTTTTCGTAAAGACATTCACAAAGTTAACGGCCATGGAGTTTTCCATTACACATCCTTGGATTTGGTGGAAAAATGTTTTTCCAAAATTCATCTTAAGACGAATTTCAAGACGAAACGTATCAATCAACAGAGAAAGATTAACGGAATGTTTTTTGATTTTGAATTTTTGAAAAGCTTTTTTTACATGCTTCAGTCTTTTTCATCGTGATCAGTATTAGGATAAAAAGACAAAACAATAAAAAATCCCATTAGTCATCAATTGGCACTGAGATTTTGCTGGAATTTCTAATATACTGCACGACAGCTATGAATACATCACGCAAATATATCCACATTTTAAAGAAACTTTTCCCAAACTGTCTACAGTTTCTTTCAAAAGATATAAAAACATCAGACAATATTTAATTAATGTAAGCGTTCGCACTCCAAATAATATTAGTTTCAGATCGTTTAACTTCCAAAAACGCTCATAGATGAGGAAAACGCTGTTTGTTGTGCAATACCATGTGTCACATTAATTATATCACATTTTCAAGGAAAAACCTCACGATTTTCAGAAGATGGTAATTGTACTGAAATTGCTTTTTAACATTGCCTTATTATTTTTTTTCAATAATTATGTTATCGTGCAATAAAGAATATATATATATATATATATATGTGTGTGTGTGTGTGTGTGTGTGTGCGCGCACGCGCGTGTGTGTGTGTGTGTGTGTGTGTGTGTGTGTGTGTGTGTATCAGATTGCAAATACGTGTATAGGTTACTCAATTGAGTAGATAGCATAGCTACTTATTTATTTATTTATTGTAATTAGGCCATCGAATTATTTTAGTCGATAATAGACAAAATGAGGAAGGAAATCCAGATATATTAATATAAATTAATTGAGATTTTAGGATAGTTTTGGGTTGAGCATGTGGGTACGTTTAGTTAAATTTTGTACCGATATGGGATTAGTATTTAACATGTAAAAGATGGACATAAACAATGCAATAAAGTTCCCAACAGATCTCGTTATGGATTCCGGAAATAGTAAAGATAAACCAGACGCAGTGAAAAAAAAAAAAAAAAAGGAAGGGACAGGGGAAAAAGACACTACTATATATTACAGAGAGGCGTGAAGAGCCCTATTTTCATTGGCTGACGGACGTGAAATCATGCTCTCCTATCATTCTGAAGATGAGATTCTGATCTCGAAATATTAATGAATAATAAATTGGTAATACCCAATACATTCTTTGCCTTGACTGACATAGGTCAATAAGAACGGTCAAAGTCCAACCTGGCTAGTTTTTTTTTTTTATTACTGTTCTTTGCCACGTCGCAGTGCGTATCACGACGCTTTCGAGGAGACGGTCTGACTCGTTTAGAATCAGGGCGGCCTTGCAGTTGGAGCCGATACGATGCGAAACCCGAAATCGGCGATGAGAACAATGCATCACTGAATACCACCCTTAATCCATCTAAAGTGTATGATCTGACTATATATATATATATATATATATATATATATATATATATTAGTCATCCACATACAAGCCTGTTTTGCTGTATCACAGCTCATCAGTGTGGCTAGACACATTCATTTGCTTCTGGCCGGGATCGAAACTCAACCGATTTGGTGTCAGTCGGAGTCGCTACTCCCTAAGCGCATGGGATCAGAGAAAGGAAATTTTAACGTGTTGTATAGAAGCAGTGTATACACACGCCAGTCACAAAAAGAACTCAATTCATTTCTGAAAAAGAGTCACGCATATAGCAGAAGTGGAAACTATTTTTAAAATTTTCTTCTCCAGAGAGCTCAATCATAATGATAGTATAAGTTTATATATATAATATATAAGTTTATTCATATATATATATATATATATATATATATATATATATATATATATAAGTTTATTCATATATAAATACATATATATATAAGTTTATTCATATATAAATATATATATATAATATATAAGTTTATTCATATGTATATATATATATATATATATATATATATATATATAATTTTATTCATATATTTATTTATCTCCTACAGCAAAACGTCCTTTTTCTTATGTACAGGACCCATTTGATTTGATTTGATTTCTAAAATAGATAAATGGTACACTTTGAAAAAAAAGAGTAACTACTCAAGCATCTACGTATCGTTTATTGAGTAATGAATTTGAACACTTCTAGCTACTGGTGTGTGTTTACATTGTATATAACAAGCTAAAACTCTACCTTCCTCTACCTGATGCCAATAGAGGTAGAATAGGCGACTGATGTCAATTCGGTCGGGTTTCAATCCTGGCTAAAATCGGTTGTCTAACCATACTGGTGAATTTTATGTTGCTATCTATACTGTTGAACGTTGCCGCCATTCTGTTCGCCTCATCACGTGAAGAGGTGAGGGTGAGTATGTCATCAATATATCTTGTCAATAAGGCGTACGAATGGCAGGTGTTGAGAACGCGACGTTCCAGTCGACTCATATATTTGATGGCAAGTAATTCCAATAGGCTGGAAGTCTCGTGGTCTGCTTATAGGTGCCCCATTGGAATGTAAAATAGGTGTTGTCTACTATGGTCATCAGGAGTAGGTGAATGTCTGCTGTCACTCCAACATAAAATTTCCCATCGAACATCCCGATAACAATGGATGCCTGTCACATGCTGGGTTTCAGACTGAAAGTATCGGGAAAAGGCGACATCCACACCGATTTCTACAGCAGAGACATGTTTGTTACCATAAATCAGCCCTCCCTCTCAGCGCAAAGACCGGATACATTAGAAATGAATTTGCACGAATCCGGGGCAAATGCAGCCAAGAAGAAGACAAAAACACACACACTGCACATTTCAAGAAGGTACTGAAAACCAACAGTTGTCCCCAGTCATTTGTTGGTCGCCTGGAACGTAAAGGCAATAAAAACTGATGGTGCCACAACACCTGCTTCCTGAGGTTACCAGTTTTCAGCGAAAACATAACCACGAAAATACGTAGAGCCATTCGCAGAGAGGGACTGGACATACAACTGGCCCACTACTGCCCAACCCTTCGGAGACACCTCCATTCCAGCTACGACAAACAATATACTAGAAACGACACCGCATGTCCACTGGCCAATTGCCCTATTACCGAAATCGGTATGTGCTACCAGGTCTATGTTGTATATCGCATAAAATGCACCAGTTTTATGTCGGCAAACCCTGCCACGGGCCAACGCGCACATATTAAACTATAAATTAAAGCAGACGGATATATCATAAAATCGTAAAACAGCACCCGCTATCACCTTAAAACAAGGCGAAAAAGCTAAATCCTGCTACCCTGCACACTTATATAAACCATAAACACGCACACACATACATGAAAAATCCCACTTAAAAGTACTCACACCCTAACATACTCAGTGCATTTAACGACAGCAGTAGCAGCGAAAGAGAACTATTTGTTTAAAGGTACGGTCCATCAGCGGACGGAAGTGAAATCAAGCTCTCCTATCATTCTGAAAATGAGAATCTAATCTCGAAATATTAATGAATAATAAATAGGCAATACCAACGACATTCCTTACCTACTTTTATTATACTAAATTCATTGTGATAGCCTTCAACTACCTACCCATACACCTTATATACACAATGCTTCAAGCAAATTACAAAACACTCATATATATATATATATATATATATATATATATATATATATATATTGTAATGATTGTTACAATGGTTTACAAATTCATAGTATCACTACACAAAAATGTTCGCGTTTCGAAGCTGCTATGTGCGCTTCTCATCGGGTGATAAGGTTGAAATGAAAATTAAATGGTGAAAACGGTTTATTTATGGTGATATGATGTTTAAGTGAATGTGGAGTGGGAGCTTATTCTGATTTAATCGGCCGGATTGTAGCCTTGGAGATATATCTTTGGGTTAAGAGAGGTAGCTTAGTTTAAGACAGGTTCCTTATTTATTTTGTCTGGGTAGTTCTTATATTAGGATTTATGGGTTTTATTTAAGGAAGGGTAGACATTTTTTGTTTTTTTTACTGCTAAGTGTGATGGAAGTGGCGCCGCTGTTAATGAGAACCATGTAAGTAAATGTGGGGTGGAAGTTTAGAATGATCTAGTCGTCCGTTTGTGGTTCTAGAGATGCCGCTTTGGGTTAGAAGAAGGGTATGGTGCAGCTTAGTTTTGGACAGGTCACTTTTTCGTTTAGTTTAGGTAATTTTTATATTGGGATATGTGATTTTTTAAGGCAGTGTCGATAGGTTTTATTTTACTACTATTTATAGGTGGATGGAATTGCTGTTAATGTTGTGTGGGATTTATTTTCTTTTATTTATGAGTTATTTGTTCTTTTTATTTAGAGGACTGATTATGTGTATTTGTTACTTTTGGGGGGAGATTGTTTCGTGTGGATGAGGTATTTTTTGGTTATTTAAATTTTAACGAGAAATACTTGCGATGTTTACATAATACTGCTAATTCATCTCTACGGTTCAATAGTTCGCTATTGTTGGGGTCTTTTAGAATGTGTAGCTTTTGACTTAAACATAAAGGGCAGTTGTCGTTAAGCGAGTCGCAAGTTCTAGTTTTTTCTAGGATTTTTTATTTTACTTTGGGTTTCTGTTTTGAGTCCTTTAATTTCCAAAAATATGCAGAAAGGGATGTTTGGTTTCGGTATAAGTTGATTTTAATGAAGTTAAGTGCATGTACCAGCGCTGCTTAAAAGTGTTCTTAGTAGATCCGATATACAGTTTATTTATAGTGGGATTTTTAATTGATGTTATGTTGCATTAATAGATTATTGAGTTTATTTTACATTTATTCTGTAGTGGGCAATAGCGGGAAAAAGAGACAGGGGAAAGCAGCAGATAACATATTTGAAGGACCTAATCAGGTGGTTGACGGAACAAGGGTTGCATGGTGTAACAGGAGAAAGCGTAGTAAGAGCGTACGCGCTCGGAAAGCCTCGCAGTAAAATCGGTCATTCAGCCTTTGTTTGGAGGTTCGGGTAAATACAGAGTTCATTAAAGCTCTGACTTAGAATCTCTGCCTTCCAGCAAAGAGGAACCTAGACGAGACTATGTCAAAGGGCTGAGTCTCATCTGGGGTAAATAGACGACCCCGCGTATGCGATCTCGACGCGGAATTTTAACCCGAGCGTACGCGCTCGGAAAGCATCGCGGTAAAATCGGTCATTCCACCTTTGTTTGGAGGTTCGGGTAAATACAGAGTTCATTAAAGCTCTGACTTAACCTTTGCGTTATTTCACTCATTTTATATCTTTTCTCTCTCTCTCTCTCTCTCTCCCTCTCTCTCTCTCTCTCTTTCTCTTTCTATTACCTTTCATTTTTATCACTTTCTCTCGTTTTTCCATTTTTTCTTTCTCTTTGCTCTTACTCTGTATCCCTTCCTCTCTTTTTCTATCTCCCCTATATTCTCTATTTCCATCATTTTCTTCCGCTTATGCGCAGTCCTCCTCTCCCCTCTTCTTCACAAGTATTCAGTTTTCGATTCTTCTGCGCATGGATTGGGCGTTGCTCAGTTTTACTCTTCAAAATAAACCCATTCAAAGAATTATTCCTCTTCACGCAGATTAATGCGAGAAAATATTTCCTTAAGACATGTTTCATTAGAAATTTCTGAACACGATTTTTTCTTTCTTTCTGATGAAGGTTTAACACGTACATTTTAACAAATGTTTTATTCTTTTTATCCAGTGGGTAAGTTATTTCCCTAAACATTCAATAGAAAGTTTTCACTTTCCTAAGACTTGCTTCTTCTGTTGAGGCTTGTTTAATTGATATATTATTAATACCATCTCCAGAGAATAATGCATAAGAGATTGCTACGTAAAATGTTCTTGGTAGAGTTACCGAATTTTTCTTAGTAAAAATACATGCAAAGGTTAGCCAACTCAAAATTAATTAAACATTCAGTTTTTTTTTCCTCTAATAACTTCGATGGAGCTATTATATTTACCTCACAGCAGAATATCACCATAGAAACAGAAACGTCTTCCCATCAGTTAGAACTACCTCCCAAACTTTGAATCCAATAATTTTTAAACTTGATTGATAAAAGAAAAATGTCGGTCTACAAAGTCGTAAATGTCGAGTGATGGCTCCAACTTTACCCAAGATTTTTATACCTTTGTATCTTTAAATACCATTCCTGTATATGGGTAGGTATATAACACAACTTTTTTTGTTTGTTTTATTCACTACTGCTGTAGCCAGGTATTGAACTCATAACTCTTTGAGTCAAGCTACTGGATCCAACTAACGCTTTTATCCACTGGGCGATGTCCTCGAAATCATATGAAGAGGCATGACTCATGGAGCTAGAGCAATCTACTCCGGGGAACTAGATAAAGGGTTCAGTTCGAAATCTTAATCAACTGAAGGTGGTCGGAGCTTACAATGGCCGAAAAGTTGTGAATATGGCAACAAAACGAGCCCAACAGTCCGAACAATGCAAATATTGTAAATAGTTACAATACCTTATCTTAGAAATATAGACAGATAATAAACGCGAAGATGGCAACAAAGATGAGGCCAACAGTCCGAACAATGTAAATAGTGTAAATAGTTACAATACCTTGTCTTAGAAATATAGACAGATATTAAAGGTGAATATGGCAACAAAGATGAGGCCAACAGCCCGAACAATGTAAATAGTGTAAATAGTGTAAATAGTTACAATACTTTGTCTTAGAAATATAGACAGATATTAAAGATGAAGATGGCAAAAAAGATGAGGCCAACAGTCCGTACAATGTAAATAGTGTAAATAGTTACAATACCTTATCTTAGAAATATAGACAGATATTGAATGCGAATATGGCAATAAAGAGGAGGCCAACAGTCCGAACTATGTAAATAGTGTTTAATAGTTACAATACCTTATCTTAGAAATATAGACAGATATTGAATGCGAATATGGCAACAAAGATGAGGCCAACAGTCCGAACTATGTAAATAGTGTAAATAGTTACAATACCTTATCTTAGAAATATAGACAGATATTGAATGCGAATATGGCAATAAAGAGGAGGCCAACAGTCCGAACAATGTAAATAGTGTAAATAGTTACAATACCTTGTCTTAGAAACATAGACAGATATTAAAGGTAAATATGGTAACAAAGATGAAGCCAACAGTCCGAACAATGTAAATAGTGTAGTTACAATACTTTGTCTTAGATATATAGACAGATATTAAAGATGAAGATGGCAACAAAGATGAAGCCAACAGTCCGAACAATGTAAATAGTGTAAATAGTTACAATACCTTGTCTTAGAAATATAGACAGATATTAAAGGTGAATATGGCAACAAAGATGAGGCCAACAGTCCGTACAATGTAAATAGTGTAAATGCTTACAACGCATCATGTTAGAAATGTGGACAGATATTGAAGGTGAATACGGCAATAAAGACGAGAACAAATATCCGAACGATGTAAATAGTGTAAATGGCTATAATAGGTCATTTTAGAAATAAGGACAAATACTGAAACAACGATCTGGCATTGGAATGAAAATAATGATGATGCGTACCCTGAACCCTTCATAAAAATCCAAAATGTCGAATTAGTAAATACTAATCTATTTAAATAAGTACTTGAAAACAATTTAGTATAGGAGATATGACATTCAAACATTCTCTGACGCGAGCACAAGGAGAAATGAGTCCTGAGCAATTTATATCCTGCGTGTATAAAGATTTAAAGAACTAGGCACAAATCAATTAAACCTGTCAATATTTCTAAGATAAGGTAGTCTTTTCCACTGAGTCATGTGTCCTTAATAACAGGAACAACTGAATTTTTGAGACTTATAAACCAGTAACCCTTTTTTACCAGAGTTCATATTGCAATTTTTTGATGTTAATGATTTTCTCTAGTATGTTTTATGTTAATGGTTTTCACTAGTATTTTTACCAGAGCTCATATTGCAATTTTTGACACTAATGATTTTCTCTGGCACTCCGTATTACTGGTTCCCATATTGTGTTCATCTCTACACTTGGTGGATATAGACGTTGTTTAGTTCCTGACTTTACTCTTGGAGTTGTGAGTTCAATACCAGGGTACAGCAGTGGTGAACAAGTAACTTACAGGGATAGAGGGAGATAACTCATGACTTCCAATCGAGGCTTTACGCAATGAATGGGGATGATATACCCCAGTGATTGTAATAAAGGTTTCGGTTCGAAATTCCTAGCACCTTAAGAAGGCTGGAGTGTACATAGGCCGAAATGTCGTACAAATGGCAACAAAGATGAGGACAATAGTCCGAATAATGTAAATACTGTAAACATCTCATGTCGTAATAAAACAAAATAGCGTTCCTGCTTTCCTGCCCGAGGCCAATGTACAGAAAATGAGAAGGGGGACAGTTGTGATGACATAGGGATTCATATTTGAAAGAACTTGAATCAAAAACTCTTATAAATATACCAAGAAGTAAGACACCGGATAAACATTATTGTCCAAATAATATTTATCCTGTGTCTTACTTATTACATTGTTCGAACTGTTTTCCTTGTCTTTGTCATATTCATGATGTTTCGGCCGTTGTACGCTCAAAAAAAAAAAAACACCTTTCGAACTGAACACTTTATTTCGTTCACCGGGGTAAATTTTTCTAGTTCCATCAGTCATACCTCTTCCATATATCTTATGATAAGTTATCTCTCTTTAACTCAACTTTTTCAGTGTTGTGTTGTGGTGCAGTGGATATCGACTAGAAGCGACAAATCGGGTTGCCGAGTTCGAATTCCAATTGAATTCATGGCATTGGATTACGCACAAATACCCTTGGGAAAGGTATTAAACCGTCTCTTCCCTCCAGTTATTTGTTAAATAATAGGACAGATTGGGTTCTATAGCCTTAGCTGGCAATCAGTCTACTGCAGAAAGCGATGGCAACCTTGTGCGGGATACTGCCTAGTCAGTCATATCTATTTCGAGACATGATTGCGCAAAGCGTGTATCTCGTATGGCACTTAACTGGTTGACTGAACCCTAAAAGGTTACTGCGTTGGTAATAATAATATATCAACAAATGCGAGACTCGCACGCTGCGTGAAGTAGATACACTGCTAGTGTACTGTTAGTCAATATAAACATTACACTCCACCTTTTAATAGTGTTCATGCATTTCAGAGTTTCGAAGCATTCTATTCCTGTATATAGGTAGGTATACAACATTACTTTTTTGTTTGTTTGTTTGTTTTATTCCCCACTGCTGTAGTCAGATATTGAATCCACAACTTTTTGGGTCAAGTCACTGAATCTAACCAATGCTTTTTCCCACTGTGTCATATGTCCACGAGGTCATCTGAAGTTTTTGGAAATAAAACATTTCTTTTCATGATAAATCAGTGAGGAATTATTCAAGGTTCTAAAATAAGGATCTGATTCTAAAGTAAGCTAAAATTATTTTTAAAAAATCTTCGTTTCACCGTTAATCAATGTGTGCAAGCAAAGATTTTTGAAAGCTTTCAAATTTCGAACAAAAACAGAAAACAGTTTGCCATATTTATATAGTGTCATCTAATCTAATCTAATCTAATCTAAACTCATTTATAAAGGGAACTTTGTCTCTGTGTGTGTCCGTTACCTATAGACTCCAAAACGGCTGAACCGATTTTCTTGAAAATTTACACAGTTGTACTATAAGCGTCTGCGAGTCTTCTTAGCTAGGTTTTGTGTCGAGGTACCCCCGATAAATATCGAAAATCAATAATCGAAAAAATCGGGTTATAGAAGGAGTAGTCCGATTTTAATCAAATTTGATACACTCATAGACAAAGACATAAGAAACGATATTCAGAAGTTTCAAGGTTGCAGTTCTTACAATAGTGCAGAAAATCGATAATATATATGTATAAAAGGCAAGATGTTTGTGTGTGTGTCTGTTTATCTGTCTGTATGTCCTTTATACAAATCCACAATTTTTATCCGATTCTCACCAAATTTCACACAGATATTCTTTACACTGAGTCTGAGCTCCAGAACCATGGATTAGTTTTAAAGCTTTCATTACACCCGAGCAACGCCGGGCTATACTGCTAGTTTAATTATAAGGTAAATCATTTTTTAATGCATTGAATTGACATCGAGATCAAACGTTATCTTCGGGTGTTTTTAACTGATCAAACCAATAAAGATTTCTTGTTTTGAATAAATATTTATTTGAAATGAATATTTTTTTCTTTGGAACTTTTAGACTGTGGTACTCTTTCAGCTTCTTGTCAACTCAGTCATACGTGATGCAAGCTTTGGCGATAATGTCTCTTTCGATTCAAAAATGACTAGAGGAGATATTCACACAGTAATCTGCCTTTTCTTTCTGCGGTAGACTTGTCACTAACCAATGGTATAGGATCCTGTCTGTCCAACTATTTAACACATAGCTGGGGAAAAGAGATGGATTTATATCTTTCCCAAGGTTATTTCCGCGTAAGTGTATGTAACGAATCTAACTAATTTTTCAATTCGAGGCGATATTCATTATTAATGTTGATATTGGATTTATCTTTTTCATATCTTCTTCTTCTTCTATGTGCCATGTCCCTTCAGGACGTAGGCGATCATGGCGTTCCACGTCTCCCTAGGTAGGTCTTAGTACGCTTTCTCATGTTACCCCAACCAAACACAGTTCTGCAATTCATCTGCTCAGGCCCTTCAAATATGTTATCCGCTGCGTTCCTATCTTATCACTCTTTTCTTCTAACTGACCCGTGAGTATCACATTTTCTAAGCCTTCCTTCCATTACATGTCACAAGAAGTTCAGTTGTCTTTTTCCGATTCTCAGTATTGATTTCCTTTTTGTTTCCATCCTTTCTAAAACCTCATCATTACTCACTTGCTCGATTCAGGATATCCGCAGCATCCTTCTGTAGAACCACATTTCAGTTGCTTCAAATTTTTCCTTAATCGTTGATGATATGGTCCAACATTCACTGCCATATTGAAGAACAGACATCACATAAAATCCAGAACTTTTTCTTTTTTTTCTTTCGAATTTTCCTGTCTCTTAATACTATTCTCAGCTTCTGGAATGCGTCCTTGGCCATGCCAATTCGCCTTAGGATCTCAGTGTCACACTTTCTGTCTTCCTTTAGAAAAATTCCCAAATACTTCAACTATTATTTCCTGTATCTTTGAATTCAGACTGATTTCTTCTTTTATTTAACTTTCTCTTCAGCAAACTTTTCTCAGTTTTTTTCACTTTAAGTAACGTCTTTGCGTCTTAGTGGCTTTATTTCCTTGCTTGCGCTGAAACGATTTTAAAAAATCAGATAACTTTATATAAATAATTACGAAGCTTGTCTTGGTATGTCACAAGGACAGGTTTGACATTCTTTAAATTGAAAATCATCCAAACTTATTTATGTACATGTTTTCAGGATATGAGGGATCATGATTATCCACAACTTCCTGTGTTTTGTTTTCCTAGAATATCTTTCCCATTGCCATCTTTTATTGGCACGACAGTATCCAAAATAAAAATAAAACTGTCGCAAATGACATCAACCACATTACTTAAAGACTATAAACAGCATCAATTTCTAAAATGGATATTATATGTAAGAAAAAATAAGGACATGTTGATATTCCACAATACCCCAAACAAATGTTTAGGAGAGAAACCCCCATAAATACGGAAAAAAAGCGTTAACAGCTGCCAGACATGAGAAACCATTTTTCATGAATTTATTTTAAGAGAAATATTTTATGAATTCCTTGTAGGCACCATATTCTCCAAGCCCTCTTTAATCACTATGTGTGTCCGAGTGGCCTTAACTCTCTCTTTCTAATTATAAATACAGTGTGACCCAAAAACCCGGAATATTTTAAGTGTGTACTGGCAGACATGAACAAGTGGCAGCACTGCGAAACAGCGGCTTCACGAAGTAAACACACTGTCATTTCAGTAACCATGAATATAGTTATTGATGTCAGATGAGGCCCATTTTCATATCACAGGTTACGTAAATAAACAGAACTACCGTTATTGGGCAGACACAAATCCTGATGAAGTTCATGAGAGCCGTTTACACGCTAGTAATTTAACAGTATGGCGTGCTGTTTCATTACATAGGATCATCAGACATTTTTTTTTTAATGAACAAGACATCTCATTCACTGTCACTTTCTCAACAGCAGATTTCGAAAATGCCTTCGTACAGGAGGACGCCATCTACAGGACGTAATTTATAAAAAATGAAAATGCCATTGTTTCTTAAATGGTATGTTTTAAGGCTTCAATTACTTTGAATAAAATATTTTCTTCCATCAGATTTGGTTTTATTGGGTTGTTAAAAACTTCCCGTTTTTTTTTTGTTTTTTTTTTGTGGTGGGGGCCACTCTGTATAAGTTTGCTTATCATTTGCTATGAGAAAGTACCTTAGGGATCAAAACACGTCGACTAAGATAAGTTTTCCGTTACCTGCTTACTTATTTCCCGTATTTCCTTTAAGGCTTCAATTACTTTGAACTACTGCCTTTCTGCTTCCTGCTTTCCTGCATGCTGGAAATTCTCCTCAGTCGTTCCTGTCTTTAAGAACTGTGGTGAACCCTCGGACCCATCCAACTATCGCCCGATCAGTCTTCTACCAATATTCGGGAAAGTGTTCGAGGCTATAATAAATGCTGAAATAGTTCATCATCTCACCGCCCACAAACTGTTCTCCGACAGGCAATATGGATTCCGATTTGACAGGTCCACAGCCGACCTGCTAACTACTGTAACGGAGTACATGCTACAGGCCCTTGATGAGTCTGACGAGGCTCGCGCGGTTGCTCTGGATATCTCCAAGGCTTTCGACAGGGTTTGGCACCCTGGCCTCCTATGCAAACTACGCGGTTATGGTATTACCGGTCGCCTGCTTGACCTAATCCAATCTTTCTTAAATAACCGCAAAATGAAGGTCGTTCTGAATGGGCGTGCCTCTTCGTCCTACAGCACGAATGCTGGTGTCCCACAAGGCTCTATCCTGGGCCCAACGCTCTTCCTTATTTTCATCAACGACCTCCCAGATGAGATCAGGTCCCAAGTAGGCATCTACGCAGATGACACTACAATATACTCCCGCTCCAGTAAGAAACCTGTCGTGGCGGACAGACATAATCTCGCTGCTGACCTTGAGCGGGATCTACACTCTGTGGTGAACTGGGGCAAGAAGTGGCTTGTCAACTTCAATTCCTCGAAGACCAAGCTGTTGTCTGTCAACCATTACAGGCAACCTCTTCTGCCTCCCATAAGCATGGACCAGATGATTCTCCCGGAGAGTAATACACTACGCCTCCTCGGACCTACCCTGTCCTCAGACCTCAAATGGAAGCACTATATTGAATCCATAGCAAAATCTACTGCTAAGATGATTGGGTCACTATGTCGATCCAGGATGTTTTTTCCACCTGAATCCATCCTGCATATATACAAGTCAACCATCCGTCCGTGCATGGAGTACTGCTGCCATTTATGGTCAGGTGCCCCTGCCGTTCTCCTCAGTGTTCTTGACAAGCTCCAAAGGAGAGTCTGTAATGTGATAGGTACTGATCTGGCGACTCGACTGCAGCCACTTTCCCATCGTCGAAATGTGGCCTCCCTCTGTCTCTTCTATAAATACTTTCATGGCTTCTGCTCGGATGAGCTTAAGTCACTGATGCCTCCTCAACAGGTGTTTACCCGTTCAACCAGACTGGCAACTGGGTCCCACCCATTCACAGTCAGGTTAGCCAAACGCAGACGACAATTCTACTCCTGCAGCTTCCTCTCTCGCACTTCCCGCCTGTGGAACTCACTCCCGTATTCTTGCTTTCCTGACGGCTACGACCTCCAGAAATTTAAAAGCAAAGTTAATACTCACCTACTAACCACTGGCCTCTAGCTCTCTCCCCTCCCCTGTATAACCTTCCCTTTCTCTCCGCCCATGTACCTGTCATTGCACCTGCTTTCTCAGTTTTCTATTGTTCCTTTCTAACTAGCTTGTACTCCTCACTCTTTTCTAATTAATCTTTCTACATTTATGTAACCCCCTGCACATCAGTGGCGTTTCTGCCTTGCTCGGGGTGAAATGATTAAAAAAAAAAAAAAAAAAAAAAAAAATATTTTCTTCCATCACATTTGGTTTTATTGGGTTGTTAAAAACTTCCAGTTTTTTTTTTTTGTTTTTTTTTTTGTGGTGGGGGCCACTCTGTATAAGTTTGCTTATCATTTGCTATGAGAAAGTACCTTAGGGATCAAAACACGTCGACTAAGATAAGTTTTCCGTTACCTGCTTACTTATTTCCCGTATTTCCTTTATGACTTCCTTCTTGATCACATGTTCTGTTCATCATATTTTCAAACATTCATTGGTAGTACCACATCTGTGCCGGTTCGATTGTCTTTTGCATTTGTGAAGAGATTATCCAGCATTCGTTGCTCAGCAGAATAGATCGATTTGTACGCCCAGGTTTCCAATAAACAACATAAAGGCTTTTCAATAAGCAGCAAACTGTATTTATGGTTTTCAAAATCAATTACGGGGTGGTTAAAATAAACAAGAGCCAAAAAATCTGATGTCGATTTAGGATCAGTCTAAAGTTTTAGTTTATTCGTAAAAATTGAGTGGTTGAAACAAACGGAGTGTAGAACATTTTTTGGCGAAATCTAACGAATGGAATAAGCGACACGAATGGAAAATCTGAGGAGTTCGAAGGTTTCGAATAATGTTTAGTCTGTTTAGTGGGGGAAATGACGAACAAGTTTTTTAACGCCATCTTAAAAATATAATAGACTAGCAGTATAGCCCGGCGTTACTCAGGTGTAATGAAAGCTTTAAAACTAATCCATGGTCCTGGAGCTCAGACTCAGCGTAAAGAATATTTGTGTGAAGTTTGGTGAGAATAGGATAAAAATTGTGGATTTGTATAAAGGACATACAGACAGATAAAGACACACACACACAAACATCTTGCCTTATATATATATATATATATATATATATATATATTATAGATTTTCTGCACTATTGTAAGAACTGCAACCTTGAAACTTCTGAATATCGTTTCTTATGTCTTTGTCTATGAGTGTATTAAATTTGATTAAAACCGGACTACTCCTTCTATAACCTGATTTTTTCGATTATCGATTTTCGATATTTATCGGGGGTGCCTCGACACAAAACCTAGCTAAGAAGACTTGCAGATGCTTATAGTACAACTGTGTAAAATTTCAAGAAAATCGGTTCAGCCATTTCGGAGTCTATACGTAACGGATACACACACACACAGACACACACACAGACAAAGTTCCGTTTATAAATAAGTTTGATACCATTTTTAGGGCAGATATTACTCGTTTAAATAGCTTTTCAAGACTTTTCCCCATTTCATGCATTCTTGATAATTTGCCGGGCGAAATCTGACTACGAACTGAAAACGAGGTAAGTTTTGAATAAAAATTATTTCAGCTGTTATTATATCAGAGTTGTAATGATTATTAATATGGCTCTGGGTAAAATAATACATAAAAAATGAAACGACATAAAAGTTTTAATGGGAAAAAATTAATACCATAGCAATGAAATATAGTCAAACTAGCAGTATAGCCCGGCGTTGCTCGGGTGTAATGAAAGCTTTAAAATTAATCCATGGTCATGGAGCTCAGACTCTTTGGACGTTGGCACGAAAGACTAAAAAGCAATAGTTGTTTCCAGTTAAAGCGAAACCGTAGACTGAAAGAAAAATGAATGGATGTAAGTCAAATTTTGATTTCCTGGTATCGATATCAAATAAGTCTTTTTTCGTCTTAAACTGAATTTTGAAGGCTAAATAAGTCCTCTTTGTTAATGATATCATGGCTGAGACTAAGAACTACAATTATATCTACTTAGAGCCATACCAGAAAGCAAAAACTAAAATAAAAGAGCTGAAAAAATTACAGACATACAGACAGATAAACAGACACACACACAAACATCTTGCCCTTTATATATATATATATATATATATATATATATATATATATATATATTATCGATTTTATGCACTATTGTAAGAACTGCAACCTTGAAACTTCTGAAGATCGTTTCTTATGTCTTTATCCATGAGTGTATCAAATTTGATTAAAATCGAACCACTCCTTCTATAACCCGATTTTTTCGATTATCAATTTTCGATATTTATCGGGGGTACCTCGACACAAACCTAGCAAAGAATACTCGCAGACGCTTATAGTACAACTGTGTAAAGTTTCAAGAAAATCGGTTCAGCTGTATCGGAGTCTATAGGTAACGGACACACACACACACACACAGACACACACACAGAAATGCTTACGGACACAAAATTTGAAACATCGGTTCCCGTAAGACCACCGAAGTTAAGCAATGTCGAGCCTTGTCAGTCCCGAGATTAGTGTCTGCTTGGGAATACTAAATACTGTAAACTTTTACGTAAAGATTGCATCATAGCATTTAGACCACATCATCGCTTTCTATAGTATCACCGATTTTTAGCAACGTCTCTTCGGAATACCAGCTGCTGTAATCTTAGATATACAAATGGCATTAGGGTCTTACGTGCACATCACGTTGAAGGATCGGTTCCCATACGATCATCGAAATTAAGCAACGTCAAACGTGATCAGTACCTAGATGGGTGGCTGCTTGGAAATACCAGGTGCCGTAAGCTTGGATGTACAGATGACATTATGGTCTTACGACCACATCACTTTGAAAAATCGATTCCTGTACGATCAACAAAGTTAAGCAACGGTTACTACCCAGATGGGTGACCGCTCGAGGTGTGTGGGTGGTGCAGTGAACAATAACTCAGAATTCTTGTTTCTAGATCTGTGTTCAGATTTAGTCGGGTTCGTTATACTTACTTACACGCAAAGATTATGGGAAAAGGTTCTTCGATACTGTCCTCTCATCAGCTAGATTTTCTTCTATGTACTGTTTCTCTTCAGAATGTAAATGATCATGGTCCTCCACATCTCCCTATCCATTGTAGCTCTTAATAATCCTTCTTCTGTTATCCCACTCAATTCCCGCTCTACCATCAATATGTCTATCAGGCATGTCATGCGCTGCTTTCCCTTATCTCCCTTCCTCTCTATCAGTCCTGTGAGCATCAGGTTTTCCAAGCCCTCCTTCCTCATTACATATCCCAAAACATTAGCCATCTTTTCCTGATGTTAAGTATCAGTTTCCTTCTCGTGGCCATCCTCTAAAACCTCATCGTTGATAACGTGTTTCTTCCGTGAAATCCTCATCATCCTTCAGTATAGCCACATTTCGGTTGCCTTAAGACTTTCCTTTATCTTTGATGAGGTTGTCCAGCATTGGCTACCATATTGAAGGATAAACATCACATAACAATCCAGTACTCACCTCTTTGTTTCCAGAGAAATTTTCCTGTTTCTTAATACTCTACTTAGCTTCTAGAATGTATTACTAAGATTTCTGTCACTAACGCATCATCTAAAAAAATAAAATAAAATTGTGTACAAAAGTATTTAGATTTCGGCATTAAATAATCCATATAGGCTGATATTTCACTAAACAAAAACAGCCATTAACTCAGAAATCGAATTAAATCATTAAATCGAATTAAATCATTAACTCAGAAATCGAATTAAATCAACAAAAATTTTTGTTTTATCAAATGTTTGATAAAACAGAATATGGTCATATTTGTTTAAGACTGTTAAAAAAAGAGAGTCCTAACCATTTCATTAGTCATAAAAAAAGTACTCGTAATTAGTTATGTTTAGATCCGATTTTATTGTCTAGAGTGCCTAATAAAATATTGTTGAGAGAGAAAATTAAAAGTTCCTTAAAAAATTGGGACTTCCTCCCTAAAGAATAACTACATTAATGATAATCAATAATAACAACTAAATATTCTACAAATTTTCTTTGTATAATAGCACAAAAAACATTGAACATGCAGTTCCACACGTGTAATAAAATAGGTGTAAGCACTGTGTTTACACTTGCCTTATATTTTAGTTATTTTTCATTAAAATTATGCTTTTAAAAGAGTTCTAACTTTCCCTTCCGTATGTAATTTTCGTATCCTGTCTATTATTAACAAAACCGCCGACGGGCACCTTTGATAATGTGTTGGCTAAAAGGATCGTAAGGTCTACATGATGACTTCAATTTTGTTTAAGTCTATTTGTTATTACTGTAGGTACAAGTCCTTGTTTATATATATATATATATATATATATATATATACAGAAAGAGAGAGAGAGAGAAGGAGGTGCGATAATACAAATGACTGATATTTACTTATGCCCAAAGTAAGTGGATAAAGAGTTAGAAAAACTGATTTTAACATTAAAGTACGTCAGTAAAGTGCCATGCATGATATACGACTGGGCGATTATGTCTCAAAAGAGACACGACTGACTAGGAAGGCGAATTTCCCGCAGTAGACTTCCATTACTTTCTGTGATAGACTGGTTGTTAACCAAGGCTACATAAGCCAATTTCTCCTGATATTTAACCCATAGATAGAATTTGAATTCGGCTCTCAGATTTCTCGTTTCGAGACTATATCCACTGAACCACAAAGTAGTTAAGCATTATAGAATAGGAAAAAATAGAAAATCTATCAAGCCACCCAGGAGAACTCACTGTTACCATGTGCTAGATTTCAGGTTTAGATAATTAGCAGGACTTTAATTGATGATTTTCTAAGCATCAGTCTATTTATACTTAGAATCCTGGCGTAGCACATTCTTTCTGCCCTGCTGCATTCTTTTACTGTTTATTTTCGTTGGAATAGAAGATATAAAAAAATCATAGATCTCAGTAGTGTCTTCTGTATTCATCAAAGATTCGATCTCTGTGCCTGTGTGTGTGTTTGTATGTGCGTGCGTTTGCGTGTGCGTGTATTAGAAACAGAGAGAGAAGGTTTTATGGTGTCTATAAGTGCATATTTGCTTTTCAGTAGCTTTTCGTTCTTTATTCTCTTTATGTGGCACATCTCGATAGGAGCAAAATTGTGTGTTTGTCACGCACTCACCACCAAAAATAGACACAAACACATGCACACACATGTACAGACACTACCACCGCATGACTTAGGATACGAAAAGTTCGAAACTCGCTAATTACATTTCTCGCATATTCGACGACCGTTTCATTTTCCATGTCTTCTCATGTTTTCTTTCAAGTCACGAAAACTTAGTCTTGAAAAGGTTGGGTAGTGAATCGTCAGAATGTAACCAGGAATATACACATTAAGGGTGTGAGGAATCGAGTATTCCAGAAAGATCAGACACTGTAACCTTTTTTGTTTCCCAAAGTAGAACACCGTCTAATGGAATCAAAATATGTGATTGCGTTTGTCTCCTCTCGGCACAAATGGACACATTACTTCATTCTCTTTAAAGCACGCTTAGGCATCCTCGCTAGTATAATAAAAACTCTTTTGCATTTAATTGTATATATATATATATATATATATATATATATATATATATATATATGAATGTATTAATTAGTTAATTGGTTAGTTTTTGGTCATAACTAAATTAGACCAGTACACAGTTGTATTAAAAAGTGTTCAATATTGTAAAATTTTAAGTATATTTTATTTAGAAACGAGTTATTTCGCGACCTCGGTTTCTACCTTTTGGTGTCTTCAGGTGATATACAATAACTTACGTTAAATCGCCTGAAGACACCAAAAGCTAGAAACCGAGGTCGCGAAATAACTCGTTTTCAAAGAAACACTATTCTTAAAAAAGTGCTCAATACAAAATAGAGCTAATAATGTTAATATATTATATATATATATAATTAAGAGCTAATAATATAATATAATTGTTAATAATAATATCAATATTAATATATTATTATATTAATTTAATATTAATATTAATATATTATTATGTTAATATAATGTTAATATTAATATATTATATATATATATATATCCAAGTGAATAATAAACCAAGGTATTAACAACGTTCAAAACATAAATATAAAACGGTGCTCAATATAGAAATAGACAAATGAATATTTATTAGAAGTTATCGTTTAGAACATGTACAAATTATAATTTTTACACGTTCTAAACTGTAACTTATAATACATATATATATATATATATATATATATATATATATATATATGCATGCGTGTGTGCGTATGTATAGTAGATACCCATATTTGAGTAGATTTTCTGTTAATCTATTAAACAATATATTTATTTATATTTCATCAATTCGAGAAACATTCTGAGAAATGTATGCGCCCTGAAGTAGGATTCGAAATCGAATTCCGATTGCAAAGTTAAATTGTTCAAGATTCAATATGCCAGTTTTGCTTGACTCTGCGCGAATCGAAATATCGGAAAGCCTACCTCGAATTACCGTTGAAATCGTTGCATTCACTTACGTGCATTCACTTACGTGCATATACTCTTGGGGAAGGTATAAATCCGTCATTTCCCCTTCTAGCTATGGGTTAAATAGCTATAACGGTACAGATTGTGTTTTACAGCCTTTGGTGGCAATCAGTCTAACGCAGAAAATAATGGCAACCTACTGCGGGAAAATCTTCTACCTCATCAATAATGTCTCAAAAGAGACATGATCGCCCAAGTGTCTATCACGTATGGCACTTAAAGGACTGACTGATAATTTCTCTGTGGCCGAGGTGTCAAACCACGACAAATATTCAAACGGAAATATTGATATATATACCTCGGGTAAGATAAATTTTCCGTTACCTGCTTACTTATTTCCCGTAGCAGTAGCAGCGAAAGATGACCATTCGTTGAAAGGCACGGTCCACAGACGAACATGAAATCAAGCTCTCCTACCATTCTGAAGATGAGATTTTGATTTCGAAATTTTAATGAATAGATAATACCCAACACCGTCTTTACCTTCCTTTATTTTACTAAACGCATCAAAACCTACCCATATATATATATATATATATATATATATATATATATATATATATTGTACTAGTTGTTACAATGGTTTATAAAATCATAGTATCACTACACAAAAATTTTCGCGTTTCGAAGCTGCTATGCGCGCTTCTCATCGGGTGAACAGGTTGAAATGAAAATTAAATGGTGAAAACGGTTTATTTGTGGTGATATTATGTTCAAGTGAAAGTGGGGCTGGGAGCTTATTCTGATTCTGTCGGCCGTATTGTAGTCTTAGAGATATGGGTTAGAAGAAGTGGCTTAGTTTAAGACAGGTTCCATATTTATTTTGTCTGGATGTGGTGGAAGTGGCGTCGCTGTTAATGAGAACGATGTAAATAAATGTGGGGTGGGAGTTTAGAATGGTCTAGTCGTCCGTTCGTGGTTCTAGAAGTGCTGCTATTGGGTTAAGAGAAGGGTGTGGGGTATTTTAGTTTTGGGCAGGTCGCTTTTTCGTTTAGTTTAGGTATTTTATATTGAGATATATGGCTTTTTGGGGGTTTTTTATGCGGTGCCGATAGTTTTTATTTTACTAGTATTTTTTTTTTAATCATTTCACCCCGAGCAAGGCAGAAACGCCACTGATGTGCAGGGGGTTACATAAATGTAAAGAGATTAATTAGAAAAGAGTGAGGAGTACAAGCTAGTTAGAAAGGAACAATAGAAAGCTGAGAAAGCAGGTGCAATGACAGGTACATGGGCGGAGAGAAAGGGAAGGTTATACAGGGGAGGGGAGAGAGCTAGAGGCCAGTGGTTAGTAGGTGAGTATTAACTTTGCTTTTAAATTTCTGGAGGTCGTAGCCGTCAGGAAAGCAAGAATACGGGAGTGAGTTCCACAGGCGGGAAGTGCGAGAGAGGAAGCTGCAGGAGTAGAATTGTCGTCTGCGTTTGGCTAACCTGACTGTGAATGGGTGGGACCCAGTTGCCAGTCTGGTTGAACGGGTAAACACCTGTTGAGGAGGCATCATTTACAGGTAGATGGGATTGCTGTTGATGTAGTATGGGATTTATTTTCTTTTATTTCTACGTTTTTTGTTCTATTTATTTAGAAGGTTGATTATGTGTATTTATTGCATTTTGGGGGATGTCGTGTGGATGAGGTGTTTTGTTGGTTATTTAAATTTTAACGAGAAATATTTGCGATGATTGGATAATACTGCTAATTCGTCTCTACGGTTTAATAGTTCGCTACTATTGGGGTACTTTAGAATGTGTAGCTTTTCACTTAAACATAAAGGGCAGATGTCGTTAAGCGAGTAGCAAGTTCTAGTTTTTTCTAGGATTTTTTATTTTACTTTGGGTTTCTGTTTTGAATCCTATAGCATCCAAAAGTATGTCGAAAGGGATGTTTGGTTTCGCTATAAGTTGTTTTTTCATGAAGTTAAGTGCATGTACCAGCGCTGCTTAAAAGTGTTCTTAGTAGATCCGATATACACTTTATTTATAGTGGGATTTTCAATTGATGTGATGTTGCATTGATAGATTATTGAGTTTATTTTACATTTATTCTGTAGTGAGCAGTTGTTGGGGTTTCCACAGTTACATAGCTTTTATTGTTGTCTTCTTTATTATTTTGTTACAATATATACACATATATATATATATGTATATATATATATATATATATATATATATATATGGCAAAGTATGAATCTGTCTCTTCCTTCCCCCACACACCTGCTCTACAAAATTGTTTTTTTTTCAAGACAACAGGTATCAAGGCTACAAAAATGTAATTTTGAAGACATCACTTTTTAACTACTAAAAGCCTGTCCTTTTCTAGAAAATTTTCAACGACTATAAATTTGACCTTTTCAAGACAACATTTCTTAAGGCTACAAAACTATCGTTTTCCAGACAACCCCTTACACCGACTACAAAACAGTTGTTTTCAAGACAACTCTCACAGATTACAAATCTGTCCTTTTCAGGACAATTCTCAACGAATACAAATCTGTTCTTTTCTGGATAATTCTCTGGATAAGATTTTTTCAGTGCCTTTCTCACCATCTACACGAACATGCAGAGGCAATTTTAAAGTTACTGCACTAAAATTTTACTTTTTTCGATGTATTTTATTTAACAAAAATAAACGTGGCAATATATTTTTTATCGTATTTATAATTTTGTTTGTTGCTGTCTTCTGTCATTCAATAAGGGACTGTTGAATATAAAACACAAAGGACTTATCGAAATTAGAAGGAATAGAGGAAAACAGTGCATAACCAGCTTGTGTAAATGGATGGTAGAAAAGATATCGGGACGGATAGTCAAAACCAAATTTGACAAAGGATAGGAAGTTGTGAAGAGTCCTGATCGACCATGTTCACAATAAATCAATGTAAATTATCGGCCACAGAATAAGGATAAACGAATGCGTCTGAGAAACAATTTGCTTAATTCCCTGGTAGGTCAGCCAATCATTTAAGTACCAGACGTAATACACGCTTGGGTGATCATTTCTCGAAAGAGATATGACTGACTGTGCAGAAGATTATCCCGCAGTAGGTTGCCATTGGTTTCTGCGGTAGATTGGTTGCGAGCCAAGGCTATAGAACTCTATCTTCTTATTTAACTCATAACTGGAGGGAAAAGACGGATTAATACCTTTCCAAAGGTTATTTGTGCGTAAGTGAATGCAAAGTAGGGGGCTCAGTTTCTCATACAACGTTATAGTAAATCGATCCTCCATTTTGGAACCACTCGCGTTGAGATAGCTTTGTTTGTTTTTTTTTTTGTTTGTTTTTTTGTTGTTTTTTTTTGGTGGGGACGAGTTGATACTCTTGTTTTTGTCTTTTTCAAGTTTTCTTTAGGTCCTACGATGGCATTTTGCTCGGAAACTCCAAGAATGGCTTTATTCAAATATTTCGCAAAGGATTCAGTAGTTGAATATGCGCAAGCAAAAAATTAATTGCACAGGACCATTTACTATGGAGTTGTATTAAAAACTGAGCCACCCTAAAATTGTTTAAATATTCAAATTTTTACAATTTATTTTTGTCAATCGGAAAGTTTAGGGTTTAATCGATAAGCTTGCATTGAAAAAAGTAAAAAAAAATGAAAAAACAACAAATTTAAAGGTCGTGGTAATGTCGTACCGGCGAGTGATTCCAAAATGGAGGATTGATTTACTATAACGTTGTATGAAAAACTGAGCCCCCTCTAAAACAGTTTAAATATTTGAATTTTCAAATGTTTTTTTTTTTTGTTGATCGGAAAGTTTAGGGTGTAATCGATAAGTCTGCACTGAAAAAAGTAAAAAAAAAAATGAAAAAGAAATTTAAAGGTGGTGGTAATGTCGTACCGGCGAGTGGTTCCAAAATGGAGGATTGATTTAATATAACATTGTATGAAAAACTGAGCCCCCTTTAAAACAGTTTAAATATTTAAATTTTTCCAATTTTTTTTTTTTTTTTTGTTAATCGGAAAGTTTAGGGTGTAATCGATAAGTCTGTACTGAAAAAAGTAAAAAAAAATGAAAAAGAAATTTAAATTTGGTGGTAATGTCGTATCTTCAGGTTCGCCCATACGTCTTTAGAACTAACCAAATTCTTCAGTTAATGCTATGCCTTGTAGTATTTAATGATAATTTCACGGATGGCAGCTAATGTAAATTCAAATCTCTCTCTCTAATATAGAGAACTAGATGTAAAAACTTACTAAATGATCAATTTATAAAAAAACTACAGAAAAGTTGTCAAGGAGAAAAACTGACACAAATATCGACAGACGAGTATTTAAATGGCTGATAAAAATCTTAAGTGAGACATTCTGGCAGACGAACTTTTCTCTAAGGACAACACAGGAACTCTGAAAATGTTATCAGGCGGTGTTACTTTTGGATATAATTAGATAGATCGAAATCCTACTGTGTTCAGCATGAATATGTTCATGTACTTTATTATATTAGAAATGTGTACTCTTTATTATAATACACAAATGCATTTGTAACAGTCCTTAATGCTGTAAAGATAAGAGAGATGGCTTAATTACTGGGTGAAATGTGTATTATTGAATTGTTATTTTGCAAGGTAATAATAACAAAAGAACCATTCTATTTTCATTTAGAATTATCCACTTGACAATAAATACTAAAAATAGTATAAAATGCATCATTTCTTAAAAGAAAATCTGAGCTGGCTTAATAATTATGGCTGGTAGTGTATATATATATATATATATATAGAGAGAGAGAGAGAGAGACATCCGCAGACCGATCTGTTTCGCTGTATCACAGCTCATCAGTACGGTTAGACACCGATGGCTTTTTGACCCAGGATTGAAACCCGACCTAATTGGCGTCAGTCAGCGATTCTACCTCTAGACTATGGGCGTTGGGTAGAAGAAGGCAGACTTTTTAGCGCGTATATTATCATTATACACGCCCAATAGCCAGAGTGCTCTAATTCATTATTGAATGAGCGATGTGTACATGCCAGAGTGACTACTGTTTTACAAAGTCTCCCATTCTTCCAGAATGCTCAATCAGGGTGTGAGAGCGTAGGTTT
Source organism: Ascarosepion bandense (assembly GCA_037127315.1). Taxonomy (NCBI): domain Eukaryota; kingdom Metazoa; phylum Mollusca; class Cephalopoda; order Sepiida; family Sepiidae; genus Ascarosepion; species Ascarosepion bandense. The sequence continues at coordinate 800,271 of JBBBDQ010000900.1, forward strand.
TTGGTTATGATTAAATTAGAACAATACAAAGTTGTATTAAAAAGTTCTCAATCCAATAATATTTAATTAAATTTAAATATGGAACAGACCCAGACATAATGTAGAGTATAGTGAAAACAGCCAAGCCTTACAACGGTGGCAAAATATGTAGACTGTGCCAAGAAAAAACAAAAATGAATTACTTAACAGAAATTATGACTAAGTGTAACCATACAAAAATTACCTATTTAAGTCATACAACAATGGATGAAAATGTTATAACTTCTAATTTTTAAAATAGCACGTTTATAAAAAAAATACATGTTACGTGAGCTTTCTTAAAAACGGTAAAATCAGTTACTGCAAATAGATTGAAGACATCTGAAAGTAGAAATCTAGATTACGTAATATAACTAGTTCAAAAATGAATATATATATATATACGGAATCGCTCAAACTAGACCAGATCATACAAACCGGAAAATAGGAAGAACAAAACCAAACCAGAAAAGCCGTTTATACAATCAGTTAGTAAGTTAAGTACCATACGTTATACACGCTTGAGCGATCATGTCTCGAAAGAAACATGACTGAGTGGGCAGAATATATTCCTAAAGTAGGTTGTCATTACTTCATGTTGTGAACTGGTTGCCAACCAAGGTTATAGAACTCACTATGTTCTACTATTTAACTTATAGCTGGCAGGAGAAGCCACGGATTAATGCCTTACCCAAGGTTATTTGAACGTAACTGAATGCAAGGAATTCGACTGGAATTCGAACTCGACCCTTCGATTTCTCGTTCCGAGCCAATAATCACTGCACCACAACGCACATTCTTTTATACAATATACAATGCAGTTCATACAATCTTCCTCTTCTTCTTTTTCTTCTTGTATGTGCCCTGTCCCTTCAGGACGTAAGCGATCATGGCTTTCCACGTTTTCTTATCCCTGGTGGCTCTGAGCACGCCTTCTCTTGTTACACCATGCAATCCTCGTTCCGTCATCCACCGGATTAGGTCCTTCAAATATGTTGTCCGTTGCTTTCCCCTGTCTCTTTTTCCCTCTATCTGGCCTATTAGTTTCACATTCTCCAAGCCCTCCTTCCTCATTGCGTGTCCCAGGAGCTTCAGCTGTCTCTTTCTGATGCTCAGTATTAATTTCCTTTTTGTTTCCATCATTTCCAAAACCTCATCCTTGCTCACATGCTCGATCCATGATATTCGCAGCATCCTTCTGTAAAACCACATTTCAGTTGCTTCAAGTATTCCCCTGATGGTATTGTCCAGCATTCACTGCCACACTGAAGGACGGACATCACGTAGCAATCCAGTACTTTCTTCCTTGTTTCAAGCGAAACTGTCCTGTTTCTTAATACCTTACTCAACAGAAAAGCAAATCATACAATCTGGACGAGAATATCATATCCCCCAAACCCAGTGAAAAGTCTAGATCAAACAATCAAGGCCAGAAAAAGGGATCCCCAAATCCAGGCCGGAGAACAAAATCACCCTAACCAGACATGAAGACCAGAACACACAACACAGACCAGAATATCAGTTCCCCAAATCCAGCCCACAAGATTAGTTCACTCAATCCAGGACGGAAAGCCGGATTACTGGCCAAAAGATTGGAGCACCGAAATAAAACCAGAAGACCGGTCCACAAAATCCAAGATTGGAAAACCGGATCCAGGTTAGAAAATAGAATCATTATAAGCAGACAAAGCTACACATTCAAGGACAAAAAACTGGATCAACAAAACCCCAGCAGAAAACCAGATCATTCAATTCAAACCAGAAGACCAGATATCCAAATTTTGGCTACAAGATCATATCACACAATCTAGGTAAAAACAAATGAACCACCCAAGACAAGTCAAAATACCGGGTCCCCCAAACAAAACCGGAATATCGGATAACCAAATCAGTGACAGAAGTACGGAACACAAAATCATATCAGAAAACCGGATCGACATAATATGTAAATTACATGTATCTTCATGACATATCTCATAGCTACAAGACGCACTCTTTTTCTGTGAATTTTGTTTTTATTTTTATGTTTCTTCAAGATTTTGGTAATCATGAATCTCCAGATATTCTCGTATTATGATTATTATTATTATTAGTAGTAGTAGTAGTAGCAGCAGTAGTAGTAAATAAAAACGAATAAACTTTTCCTTACACCTAACAAACTGTTTTTTATGGGGCATGGTTGTTAGCTTTTCGCCCAACCCCCAAATCTGGAGAAAAGTGATTTTCTAAAGGGTAGCTTAGACGTAACACACGGCCAAAAGTACGAGGTACCCAGTGAGAATCGAACTCACTACACAGAATGATTCTATCGAGACGAGCTTGCTAACCATTACACCAAGCCGAAGTGCCCAGTATTAGCAGTAATATTTTCTAATTGTAATGATTTCTAGGGAAAGATAGAGAAGCGATTTCTTGTTAGCATCTCCCAAGGTTTTGAATTTTGAGTAGTCATTATCTTAGACTAACTTCCAGCCAAGGCTAGGAAGCTATATCTTTAGCAAGGGTATCTGTGCTAAAGTGAACGCAACAAATTATTTCAGGCTTCGAAATCGTTTTGCCGAAACCGTTTTCTGAAGCGATATCAGTTACCGTACTCGCATTACCAGTATGGGGAAATAGAACATCAGATAAAGTAATTTATGCATTTTCATTAGCCTTTACAAATCATTTACATTTTTATTAATAATAATGTAACGAATTTTAGTCTATGACGCCTTGTCAGTGATTAGCCTAACAAAACCATGTTTACTTAGTTTCTTTTTAAGATATTTAAATTTTATAAATACGCTTTTGATAAACGAAACTGAAAAAAATACGTATTCGAAATTGATAAATTTTGTGAATAGACTTCTGAAAAACTGTGTAGACATAGATAAATTATGGATCTTTTCAAAAGTGACAAATGTTAATTTAATCCGTCGTGTGAGAAAAAGTTTTAATCTTACAGTTAAAGAAAGTTTCCACTGTTTATGCTAATGTCAAAAATGGATTATTTTTTTTCAATTAATGCACAAAATGCTTTCTTTATTTCACTATTGCAAATTTTTCTTCATAAAAAAAAATCATGTTTTTTTACTGATCTTGCAATAAACGCATCCTTCTTTTTTCTTTAATGATATTTTGTTCTGAATTTGGTTTATCTATGTATCAATTAATTTGCGTTCTAGTGTATTTGACGCCATTCATCAAAAATCCGTGGATGAATTCTTGACGATGCCACAAAAATTCCTCCGTTATTGGAACTGACTGCGTCACGAAATTTATTAATTGTTATGCTTGCCGTTGCTTTTGTTGTTGGGGTTGTTGCTATTGTCTGTTTTTTTGTTGTTTTTTTTTCGAACGAAATAATAAGCGACGGCAAATCATGTCTACTTGATGAGATGGTCGAAGCGAAGCTATCCCACTGTTAAAAAAAGATTACTTTAAGAAACAAGCATGTCGACAGTAAACCACTTGGTCAATGAAATAAGATGATTTTTAATTTGAATATGCAAATTTTTAAAAAGAAAAAATGGGAAAAAGTGAAAATAATGGGAAGATTATGTAGGAGACAATGAAAAAAGATGAGGATAGGTAAGAAGGAAAAGTTAAAAGTGAATAATAATAATAATAATAATAATAATAATAATAACTTTCAGACAAATATTATACATAATAATGCGAATCGAAAATGCAGGTTCTGTGATAAATACCAAGAAACAAGAGACCATCTAATCTCAGGATGTTCTGTGCTTGCCCCAAATGAATATAAAAATCGTCACGATAGAGTGGGGCAATATTTACATTGGACAATGTGCAAACACTATGGAAAATATGTAAATACTGGTATGAACAACACCCAGCACCGGTTACAGAAATAGAAGATGTCACTATTCTATGGGATTACACCATCTACACAGACAGAAAAATTGAAGCAAATAGGCCGGACATTATTGTTAAAAACCAAAAAGAAAAAACTTATTTATTAATTGATATGGCTTGTCATGCTGATTGTAACATAGCAACCAAGGAATTCGAAAAACTGTCAAAATACAAAGACCTTGAAATTGAAACAGAAAAGTGTGAAAATTGAAAACAAGTATCGGGCCAGTGATAATAGGTGCACTTGGAGTGATAAAAAATGGAACAAAACAACACATTGAAAGAATCCCTGAAAACCTAAGCTTAAGAGATATACAAAAAATTGTCGCTAAGGTGAACTTTGTTTATGTAACGCTAGGGATGATAGGGAAGATAGAAAAAACATGAAATGGAACCATAATAACACACCATGACCCGCCTTAGGTTTTCCTGCAGGCCTGTTAGGTAGTGCGACCATAGCAGAGATTGATTTATAATGAAAAATTACATAATAATGGCAAGAAGACGATGGTGAATTGATAAGTAGAAAATCAAGAAGATGAGAATTAAAAAGAAAGAAACGATAAAGTTGAATAATAATAATAATAATAATAATAATAATAATAATAATAATAATAATGTGCTTGCCCCAAACGAATATAAAAATTGCCACGATAGAGTTGGGCAATATTTACATTGGGCAATGTGCAAACATTATGGAAAAGCTGTAAACAAACACTGGTATGAACATCATCCAGCACCGGTTACAGAAATAGAAGATGTAACCATTCTATGGGATTACACCATCTACACAGACAGAAAAATTGAAGCAAACAGGCCAGACATTATTGTTAAAAACCAGAAGGAGAAAACTTGTCTATTAATTGATATGGCTTGTCCAGCGGATTGTAACATAGCAATCAAGGAATTTGAAAAACTGTCAAAATATAAAGACCTGGAAATTGAAATAGAAAAAATGTGGAAATTGAAAACAAGAGTTGTACCAGTGATAGTAGGTGCACTTGGAATGATAAAAAATGGAACAAAACAACACATTGAAAGAATCCCTGGAAACCCCAGCTTAAGAGATATACAAAAAATTGTTTTATTAAGTACAGCCCACACACTAAGGAAAACTTTATCTATGTAATGCTGGGGATGATAAGGAAGATAGAAAAACATGAAATGGAGTCATAACAACACGCCACTACCTGCCTTAGGTCTCCCCGCAGACTTGGTTGGTAGTGAGACCAAAGCAGAAATCGAAATATGATGAAAAATGACATAATAATAATAAAAGACGAAGACGAAGAAGCATGGAAAAAACATTTGATGATATATTTATATATATATTTCAGTGTCGAGAAGACTGATTTTCCTTTAAGCTCGAACGATAATGTAGTCAAGACGTCTATGAAGTTGCATCTATATAAATTAAAGGCCAGAAAATCGGATCACCCAACAGAGGCCAAAAAATGATATCGCCTAAACTTGACCAGAAGACAGGGTAATCAATATCAGACCAGAAGATTGAAACACAGGATACAGACCAGAAGACAAGATCACCTTAACCAAAACAGAAGACTAGACCCCAGAATCTAAACCAAAACACTAGATCACTCACACCAAAGTAAAAAATCAGATCACCCAGTTCAAACCAGGAGACCAGATCTTCCAAAACAGGAAAGAAGATCAAAACACAAAATCCCGGCCAGAAAACTGGATCATCCAATACATGCCAAAATACTAGACAAATTAAACCAGATCATAAAATGGGCAATCAACTACTGACAAGAAAACTGGGACAACAAATGCAGGCCAGAAAGTTAAATCTCTCTAACCAGACAAGATCACCCAATACAGGCTACTGGACTGGATCACCCAATACAGGCTACTGGACCGGATCACCCAATCCAGGCTACTGGACTGGATCACCCAATTCTGGCTAGGAGACTAAATCCCTAAATGGCAGCAATGACGTGTAATAAACATGGATAATAAAACAAATTTCCCAAAGAGTATTCCCATATTAGTAAAATGGGTCATTAATTCCTGTAGACATGTTTTTTTAAAAAGATTTATCTCGCGGATCTACGTTGTGGTGCAGTGAAACGAGATATCGTGCTTTGTGGTGCCCGAAACAAAACATCGGAGAGCCGAGTTCGAATTCCAGTAGAATTTGTTGCATTCGATTGCGAATGGAAAACGTATTAATCCGTTACTTCTCCCTTCAGCTATGGGTTAAATATTTGGATAGATTTGGTTCTATAGCCTTGGTTACCAACCAGGTTATCGCAGAAAGCAATGGCAATCTTCTGCGGGAAAATCTTCTGCCTAGACAGTCATGTCTATTTCGAGACATGATCACCCAAGCCTCTATCACGTACGGCATTTAACTGATATCTACCGCAACGAATGTGTTTATGCTCACTCTGTGCTAGATGCTCATTATTCTGTCTTTAACTGCAATCTATGTAAGACTCCATAATTAATTATCAGTTATATTTATGATAAATGGTTTTGACATTAGTTAGAGTCAAGATAAAAGTTCGAGGTACAAGTGTTTGATGGTCACAGGTCATCGGCAAGCAACCGGCATTCAAATAAGTTCGTTACCGTTTAACCTGAAAGTCAACTCTTCTGATCTTTGGTCTATCATATGTTAGAGAGAATGTTAAAATATCCTGTAGAATAAGTGAATACGTAAACCGATATATGACGGTGATATTGAGGAAGATTCAAATTCAGATCTAATTTGTAATTCTGTGAGGTGTGGAAACGCGATTCTTTAAAGAGAGACAGTAGGAACATATTGTTGATTTTATTCGTTATTAGATTAATCACAGCAAAGAATTATATTACAGTTTTGCTTGTTACTTCATTCCTTAATTGCTTAGACTTATAATACGGATGACACAAGCTCTTAATTTTCTTATCGGCATTTACCTTCATCGGAATTTTTATTACAAAAGTTATTGTCAGACATTATTATGAAATTTTACTAGTATTTTCTTTCATCTTAATTTTTATTACATAAACTGTTGTCAGACAATCTTATGAATTTTTTACTAATATTTCATTTCATTTTAATTTTTATTACATAAAGTGCTGTCAGAAATTATGAAATTTTTTGCTAATATTTCATTTCATTTTAATTTTTATTACCTAAAGTGTTGTCAGACATTATTATAAATTTTAAGTAATATTTAATTACATCTTAATTTTTTTTTAATCATCTCACCCCAAGCAAGGCATTCCACTGCCACTATTGCGCATGGGGCTACATTGGGGAAGGTAAAAAGAAGGAGTGGTAAGACATAGGGAATGTCAGGAGGAAGGTGACAGATGAGTAAGGATAGCGAGGATGAGGGTTGGGAAGAGTGCTTGATAGAATGGGAGCAGGTTAGTGTGTTAGGAGGTGTCTATTGACCTTATATTTAAACTCCTGGAGATTGTAGCCGTCGGGGAAGCAATCGTTTGGAAGAGAATTTTTATTACATAAATAGTTGTCAAACATTGAGTTGTTACTATTTATTTTATCCTACTTCTTACTGCATAAAGAGTTATCAGATACTATTATAAATATTGACTAATACTCACTTGCAATGCTTAGATGCAAAATAAATAGCAGAATTGACTGAGTTTGCAATAGGCAATCACAAGATAAATAAAGAAAATTACAGGGCAAAATAATTATAAATTAAACAAATAATATATTAAAGGCAAATTAGCAGTAATAAAGGAAAGCAACAATCAATAAAGCAAAAACTTAACAAACTAAGAATTGAGGTTGACACACGAAAACATGTTCAGACGAGCGAGCATAGCGTTTTGAATTCAAAGCAAGACACACCGGGACTGAGTCAGATGAAACCGTGGAACTCTCTTCAAAATTTCAAAGGCAATATCAATCCTTATGTTCTGTTTTCATAATTCTTGATTTTTATTGTTCTTTCTCCAAGGCAGTGTTTTTTCTCATGTCCTTTAACACCCATTAACTCATTGATCCGTAGTGACGTTATTGCCTTGTGAAGGGAGAAATGATTACAATGTTTCAACCGTTGTGCTATGTGGCTTTCATTGCAAACCCAGGTAAACTTCAGGTAACAATAGGCTAAAAGATTAAGTGTTAGTTAATGGTCTGTCTGTGCGTTATTGGATTAACTGGAAAACGGGGTGACAAATAACGGAGTAGCACTAAATAAGAAATGGACGAGATATCAGTAGACAGTGGAAAGAGAATAGTTTTTTTTAAAATGACTGATGGTTGTCCCGGTCGATAAGTGTTATGGACCAGGTTAAGATCCGAAAAGAACAACACGACCACCAGGGTAGACATAACAAATATATATTAATAAGAAATAGCAATACAAAATGTGGAAAGTGTTATTATGACTGTCAGTCTGTTTTGGAGTGAACTACTACCAACTCGACTCTCTCTCTCTCTCTCTCTCTCTCTCTCTCTCTCTCTCTTGAGAGGCGTAGCATACATAGTGTTAGGAAGAGTTTATTCTGAAGTTACAGGTAAATACCCATGACAATAAGTATCTAATGAAGGTCGGGGAGCACAACGGCCCAAACGTTGTTGTTGTGGATCTTCGGCGCCAATTTGTTGTGGCAAATCTTCGTCACCAATTTGTTGTGGCAAATCTTCGTCGTCAATTTTTAGTGACCAGATTTGTTCGGAAGTAAGACACGGAAAACAGAAGTTAGGTTCAAAACAGTGTTTTAGTATAACAAGAATATATGCACAACATAAGTGTCAGTAATTAAGTAAATAGAAATAAGTCAGTTCGAACGGTATAGTTACACTGCTTATTGCCTGAAACGTAGTTGGCTTTAACTGCGTACTAGTTGCCGTAAACTGCCTTCTGGAAGTCAAACAGGTAATTATATATAGTGAGAGGAAGAGTCCATTCCTCGTAAAAGGGTACCACAACAGTTGTGTTAATAACGAACCATAATCTGCATGTAATTAATGTAAATAATGATAACACTTCATCTAAGAAATCCAAAGATAAATTAAATTACTACTTAAGGATGTTTTTATTGAATCTTGACACAGTTAAGTGCAATGCGTGATACAAGCTTGATATATGTGTCGAAAAAGACATGACTAACTGAGTTGAATATTTTCATTTAATATGTTGCAATTACTTTCTGCGGCACACTGGTTGCTAACCAAGGCTATAGAAGCTAACCTTTACTGCTATTTAACCCATAGCTTGAGGGTGAAGAGATGGATCAATATATCAACTTCGATATCAACTGCTTCACAATGTCTAGCAAACAGTCAACTAAAATTTTTATCCTGCATATTTTAATCATGAAATAAGCACGAGAAAAGACTCAGTTAAAAATACCTAATGCTTAGATTTGTTTTTGTTTTTTCAAGTGTAATATTTCTTCCTTGAATATTAGGGAAAAGACGACGCCATTAATCTAGAGCAGCGTTTTCCATTTTTCTTTACTGCGACCCACAGAAAGAACCTTATTTTGCAATGTGTCCCATTATAGCTACCTGTAATAAGTCAAAAATAAACTCTGTTACACTTTATTTAGCATCGACAATTCCTATGTGTGTTTCTTTTGTCATTTTCTCACTCACGTGATGTGGCTTCACTCTGTCTTTTCTACAACGATTTTCGTGGCTTCTTCACTGACGAGCTTCTTTCGCTCGTGCCTCGACCACATCTAAATTTTCTTCGAAGATGAAGGAAAAACATGAAGCAACTGAAATGTGGTTCTACAGATGGTTGCTGCGAATATCATGGATCGAGCATGTGAGCTATGGTGAAGTTTTGGAACGGATGAAAACGAAAAGAAAATTAATACTGAGCATCAAAAAGAGATAGCTAAAGTTCCTGGGACATGCAATGAGGAAGGAGGGCTTGGAGAATCTGATACTAACAGGCCAGATACAGGGAAGGAGAGTCAGGGGAAAGCAGCGGATAACATTTGAAGGACCTGATCAGGTGGATGAAGGAATGAGGTTTGCGTGGTGTAACATGAGAAAGCATGCTAAGAGCCACCAGGAATAGGGAGCTCTGGAAAACCATGATCGCCTACATCCTGAAAGGACAAGGCACACAGAAGAAGAAGACTAGATTAACATCAAAGTCTCACCATTTTACTCTCGAAATAGCTAAATGTAACAGTCTCTTCTTTACCACGTACCCAGACAACTTCTATTTACGTGTGCTACTAGATTAGCTTCAATGTTCTACCCTTTTACTGTCGAAATAATTAAGTATAACCGCTTCTTCTTTCCCTCGTGCCCCGACCGCATCTATTTACGCTTGCTTTGTGGTGCAGTGGATATCGGTTCCGAACGAGAAATCAGGGATCCGTGTTCAAATTCCAGTTGAATTCCTTGCATTCACTTACGCGCAAATTACCTTTGGAAAGTTATTAATCCGTCTCTTCCTTCCAGTTATGGGTTAAATAACAAAACAGATTGGGTTCTATAGCCTTGACTGGCAACCAGTCTACCGCAGAAAGCAATTGCAACCTATTGCGGGATAACCTTCTGCTTAGTCAGTCATGTCTCTTTCGAGACATGATCGCCCAAGCGTGTATAACTTATAGCACCAATTCTTAGTTTGTGACGTTTTCGCTTTATTATTGTGACTGACTAGATTAACATTAGGTTCCATCCTTTTACCGCCAAATTAGTTAAATGTAATCGCCTCTTCTATTCTAACAATTTTTTTTTTTGCTCTTCCCCTTTGCTTACATCTCTGATAGCGACAATCTCGACAAGTCAGTTGCTATCTTCTATCTTCTTGATTCCCATTCTTCTGTATTTACGTTTGTTCGCCACTGCTGTAGCCTGGTATTGAACTCACAACTCTAAGAGTCAAGTCAGGAACTAACCAACGTCTGTATCCACTGGGCCATGCGCACTTAAGCAGTGAACAAGTAACTTGCAGGTTTAGAGGGAGATAACTCATGACTTCCAATCGAGGCTTTACGCAAGCAAAGAGGATGATATAGAATGATAAAGAGTTCGGTTCAAAATTCTTTGGACATGATAAAGGCCGAAGCGTACAATGGCCGAAACATCGTACAAATGGCAACAAAGATCAGGACAATAGTCTGAATAATGTAAATGCTGTAAATACTATTTCATCTCAGAAATATAGACAAACCAACAGTATAGCCCGGCGTTGCATGGGTGTAATGAAAGCTTTAAAACTAATCCGTGGTGCTGAAGCTCAGACTCAGCCTAAAGAATATTTGTGTGAATTTTGGTGAGAATCGGATAAAAATTGTGGATTTGTATAAAGGACATACAGACAGACAAACAGACACACACACAAACATCTTGCCTTATATATATATATATATATATATATATATATATATATATATATATATATATTATTGATTTTCTACACTATTGTAAGAACTGCAAATTTGAAACTTCTGAATATCGTTTCTGATGTCTTTGTCGATGAGTGCATCAAATTTGATTAAAATCGGACCACTTATTCTATAACCCAATTTTTTCGATGATGGATTTTCGATATTTATCGGGGGTACCTCGACACAAAACTTAGCTAAGAACACTCGCAGACGCGTACGTACACGTACAACTTTGTAAATTTTCAAGAAAATCGCTTCAGCCATTTCCGAGTCTATAGATAACGGACACACACACACACACAGACACACGAAGACACACAGAAAAAGTTCCATTTATCAATAAGTTTAGATCCCATTCTTCTCTTATTCTTTTTTCGATTTCTCCTGAAACTTTTTTTTTCTTTTTTTCTCACTGCACACCAGTGGCGGTCCTGTCTTGCTTGTGGTGAAAAGTAGAAATATATTAGATTTGCAAGTTTCTATTTGTATGAATATAATTAATACTTTTAAAGAAATAAATTTAAAGGAAACTTAGCCAATCAGTCTGCAACCAGTCTAACGAACAAGGTACATAAAGTCAGTGAGGACAGACAATATATACAGGGTACAACACTAAAACCGGTATATTATAGATTTCAGATATGATGATAAAATTAACTAACTTATAAAAATAACTATATATTTTACTATATATATATTAAACACAGCAAAATAAAAATACGGGAAACTGTTAGTAGAACGAATAAATACGGGTTACGTAGTAATACTATAACTGGGACTCGCAATAGTCGTACGATAGCAGTCTTGGCTGTCTCTGCCTATCGCTCTCTGCGTTATACTGATCTACTGATCTCTCGCTCTCTGTCACCTCTTGTGAGGGGAAGTATATGTAGTTGTAGGAAGAGTTCAATCCGTTCTAATGGGTGATGCCACCATGACATATATAATTATTCTTGTAAGTTTATCAAAATAAGTTTATTGTGCTTTATATTATGGAATTAAATAATTTACTTTTATATCCTTTTTTTTTAGATTTGCATGTTTCTATTTGTGTGAATATAATTAATACTTTTAAAAAAATAAATTTAAAGGAAACTTCGCCAATCAATCTGCAACCAGTCTAACGAACAAGGTACATAAAGTCAGTGAGGACAGACAATATATACAGGGTACAACACTAAAACCGGTATATTATAGATTTAAGATATGATGATAAAATTAACTAACTTATAAAAATAACTATGTATTTTACTATATGAATGAATTAAGAATTAAATTGTTTTAAACATTTTTCCATGTTGCTGCAGTTAACAAATTTTCAACACGATGTGATTGTTCTCTTAAAAAAAAAATCCAACTTAGAGATTGAAAAATGTCAAAATTTGGCAGATTTCTTTACTTTGAATCCAACATCTTACATTTGTGCTTTTGTTCTGTTTTAACCCTCTAGGGCCATTCGTATCATATTTGATACAGTATGAAAACAAGCCTTGAAAGAAATATTTTCCTGAAAAATTTTTTAAGAGAAATATTTTATAAATTTTAAATGAAAGCAGTACTGACTGCTCAGTCAATGAATACCAAATGTTTCCTTATAGGGAAATACCAAATTTTTCCTTATAGGGAAATACTGTATCAAATATGATACGAATGACCCTAGAGGGTTAACCCGAGTACACTAACTATGGGTATATAGTACCAGGCCAAATTTAATTAAATTTTCAGTACCATTAATTTCTTACCTAAATAATGTTTTTCAGTTTCTGTTGATGTTAACTCAAAGTACAAATTTTGAATTTATATTTAATATTTTTTTGATATTTTCAAAATCGAGTATGATATACCCATGGCTAGTTGCGGTGTAACTTTAATTGATGGTTAGTCTTCCAGGGTTAAGCTATTAAATTTCTATTCTTTGGGTCTTTTTTTCAAATGACTAACAAAAATTTCAACAATTAAATAAACACTACCGAATGTCCTGTTATTTTTTGTGGCGCACTGTATACAGTAGCGAGCATAAAGAAAAGAACGATGTGAAGAAAAAGTTTAAATGTAAATTTAACTTTTTATTTTAAAGCTTCATAGAACATTTTATCAAGGAAAAATAAGGAAATAAAGGTAAATTATATAATTCCAAAATATAAAGTTCAATAAACTTATTTTGATAATGTTGTAAGAATAATTATATAACATTCGAAAAAAATATCAAAAACAACAGAACGATTAACAAAATAATACTATTATAATGGACACATAATATCCAAAGGAAAATAGCGTTCATAATTTATTAGTTCTTGATGTGAAAAAACTTTACGTTCAATAACAGCTTGACATCTTTTGCTACATGAGTGAATTAAGGTCTTGCATTCATTAACGGATATTTTCTCCCATTCTCCTTTCAAATTAGTCCATAGTTCTTCGACATTTGTTAGATTTTTTTCTTAGCTCTTTCGTTTAGTAACTTCCAAACATTCTCAATAGGATTCCTGTCTGAGCTTTAACCATAACAAAAATATCCTCTTCAGAAAGAAATATCTTAACAGACTTTGCTGTGTGATATGGCGTGTTATCTGGCATAAATACAGCTTGTTGATTAATTGCAGTTCTCAAATAAGGTACAACATGTTTCTTCAATATCTCTTTGTATACAGTTGCGTTAATTTTACCGTGTAGCCTAACAAGAGGTCCCGTACCATCGGCTTAAATCATGCCAAACACAATCACACACCCTCCGCCAAATTTAACACTACTTTTAGCGCACTGAGGCAAATATCATTCCTTAGAACTGCCTCGAGCAAGCCTTCTCCCGTCACACCCTAAGTGGTTAAACTTTGACTCATCGCTGAAATGAACACAATCTCATTGTTCTTCTGTTCATATGACGTGTTCAGTGACAAATTTCACTCGGCTCATTTGATTCTTTTTAGAAATGTAAGGCTTCGTAGAGGCTACTCAACTGTTCAGATTTATTTAATTAAGTCTTCGGGAAATAGTGTTCTTTGATAGTTTCATCCCAAGGTTAGCATTAGCTCTTTTTTATTCTTTACCAATCCATCTGTCTTCTCTTGCAGTTGTTTTCCTAGGCCTGCCATGTAATTTCTTGGCTTCACATGAAACAGTTTCTTCAAGTTGTTTTTTTTAATTAATATGAATAACACTTTTAGATTTCCCCACACTCTTTAAAATATCCTCAGTCGAGAGTTTATTTTCATTACGTAACTTGACTATCAGTTTTCTAAGTATCAATGACGTCACAGATGTCTTTGCCATGTTTACAATGCAAGAGCCAGTAAAGAGCGGTGTAATTTAGTAAAATACTCGATTTTATATTCTTACTTAAAAATTTTTCAATAATGCAAAATAATTATTGAATTTTATGAACTTATTTAATCGTTCTGATGTTTTTGATCATCTTTATTTTTTTTTTCGAATGTTTTACTGTCGTGGACCCTGTTAGGAGTCCAGCAAGAAAATAATACAACAACCAAAATAGGAAATAACAATATATATATTAAACACAGCAAAATAAAAATACGTGAACTCTGTTGGTAGAACGAATAAATACGGGTTAGGAAGTAATACTATAATTTGGGATTCGCAATGGTAATATGGTATCAGTCTTGGCCATCTCTGCCTGTCGCTCTGAGTGATGTTGATCTGCTGATCTCTCACTCTCTGAGTCTCGAAAATGTTCTTGGCTTATCTGCTCTCCTCTCGTGAGGGGAAATACATGCAGTTGTAGGAAGAGTTCAATCCGCTGTATTGGGTGATGCCACCATGACATATATAATTATTCTTGTAAGTTTATCAAAATAAGTTTATTGTGCTTTATATTATGGAATTAAATTTTTTTTTAATCGTATCACCCCAAGCAAGGCTGTTACGCCACTGATGTGCAGGGGGCTAGAAGAAAAAACAAAGTAAGATTGGAAAAGAGAAAGCCGGAAACCACATCCTAAACAGGGAACAAAGGATGAGCCTCTTAATCTGTTCAATAGACGTGGGTGGAGTGTGAACCGGGCGATAGATAGATCTATCTACTCCAATTGAAAAAAGAAAAGAAAAAAACAAAGTGAGAAGATTGGAAAAGAGAAAGCCGGAAATCATATCCTAAACTGGGAACAAGCGATTAGCCTCTTAACCTGTTCAATAGACATGGGTGGAGTGTGAACCGGGTGATAGATACTTTTATATCCTTTTTTTTTTCCTTGGAAAAATGTTCTTCGAAGCTTTAAAATAAAAAGTTTTTTCATATTTGGAATTTTTCTTAAAATCGTTTTGGTCTTTATACTCGCTACTGTACATAAATTTGTTAAAAAGATAAAACCCAACATAATACGAGCTCGGTGAAAAACAATTTTTTTTTTTTAATCATATCACCCCGAGTGGCGATTTATTTTTTTTTTTTATGCGTTTTTTTTGTGTGGGTGTGTGTGTATGTGTGTGTGTGTGTGTGTGTGTGTGTGTGTGTGTGTGTGTGTGTGTGTGTGCGTGCTTCCTTTCTTTTCTTTTTTGTAGAAACCCATTTTATTTATTTTTCGAGCAACTAAATGGCCAGGATCCATAGATTGAAAAAACCCGTTTAAAAAAAAAATAGTAGCAGCTATTAAGCTTTTGCTAATGAAATTTCCAATTCTCCCCAAAAAGTTAAATTTCAGTATTAAATGAACCACGAGGAATTGATATGCCAATAATTTGAAAGCTGTTATGGCGATGTACATGAGTTCGAGTCTTTGTCGCCAATTTTTTGTGGATTCCGAGTGAGGAACCGTACAAAATAATGAACAACAAAAACAGATATTGAGATAAATAAGTAGGTTATATTGAACGTAATATACTTAAATGCAGGTTAGTAAATCCAGGAATACTAATAGTAAGAAATAAATATAAACGAGTCTTGAAGTGAAGTCGTTGAAAATAGTATATCCGTATATATAATTCGAGCTGAGTGGAGCACAGAGCTATTCTGACTTCTGATGCGGTAATCTCTGGGTAACTTCGGTATCTCTCGGTAACCTACATATCAGTTCCGGTACTTTCCGATAACTCTAACTTATCTCTACGAGAACTCTATGGCAGCTGCCGTATTTCACTATGACAGGAGTATATGTATACTTCAGTCAAGTCCATTATTATATAAAAAGGGGATATCCCACAACAAAAGCAAACACAAAATTGGCAGTAAACTTCAACAGTGATGCACTGGTTAGATTCCAGAAAGTTATAAACGATAACTCCATTGACGAGCGACCACTACTAAATATAATTTTCTGTTAGTGCAATATCGGTTTTGTAAAGTAGTTTTGATCCAATATGCGTGGTCTACAATATAGTATCGATCAAGAAGTTAATACCGGAACAAAAGTTACAGTTCTTAAAATAAAATAGCCTTCGAATTGACAGCCAGTAATATAATTCTTTTTCGATGTTAAGGAAGTTTTAGAAAATTACATTTTTGGTGACAACTTCTTGGTATGGTTACGAAAAAGTCCAAATTTTTTGTAAAACTTTTTCTTTTGCTGTAATGTCAATGTATATTGTTTTATATATACTGGTTCACTCTACATGATTTTACCTGTTAAAAACTAGACATTTAACGTGAGATATAGCAACAAGGCTCGTTTTTATGTATGGGCTTACTCAAAACGGTAAGTATCGGGTACTTTCTTAAATGGGACAAGAAAGCAAACATTTTCCAGCATCTTCATCGACGGCACGACTATACAGCTATTATGTTGTTGCAAAAATAATAGCCCCTTGATATGTTGTAGTTTGAAAATGTTATTTTCACATTGTATTCGCGTTATATATTAGGTGAATTTTAGTGTACATAATAATTAATGTATGGTCTTTAATAATATTTAATGTATTTTCAAGCAGATATATTTTTGCAGCAAAGAAGCCCTTAATTATGAACATGACAAAATATTATCTTTGTTTTTTTTGTTTGTTTTTTTTATAAGCGTTTCACCCCGAGCAAGGCATGTCACTGCCACTACTGTGC
>JBBBDQ010000900.1:822500-1307500 GCA_037127315.1 Ascarosepion bandense
CATTGTTATGGCTGTTAATGATGTTAGGGTTGACCATAAACCTCAAGAAAACTGCATGTATGGTCATCAGAAAAAAAGAGGAGATCAATATGGCAGCTGCAAGCTGAAGAATCTAAAATAAAACTAGTACAAAAATTCAAATACTTGGGAAGTGTTTTGACAGAGGATGGAAAATGAGACACGGAGACCCAAAGACACATTGGCATGGCCAAAGACGCATTTCAGAAGCTAACCAGAGTACTGAAGGATAAAAAAATCTCATTAGAAACAAAGACAAGAGTGTTGGATTGCTACGTGATATCTGCCCTGCTGAATGGAAGTGAATGCTGGACGATCACAAAGATGAACGAAAGGCTTAAAGCAGCAGAAATGTGATTTTACAGAAGGATGCTGAGGATATCATGGACAGAGCACGTGTGCAACGATGAGATGCTGGAAAGGATGCAAACAAGAAAAGTGCTAATAAATATCAGGAAGAGACAAATAAGATTCCTGGGACTCGTAACGCGGAAGGAGGGCCTGGAGATCTTGATACTCACAGGTCGGATAAATGGAAGAAGAGACGGGGAAAGCAGCGCAAAATGTACTTGTTAGGTCTGAGCAAATGATTGACGGAACGGAGCTTGGAAGAGATAATAAGAGAAAAATTACTGAGAGAGACAAGAGACAGCGCCTAGTAGAAGTCCATAATCGCCTACGTCCTAAAGAGACACGGCACATGAAGAAGAGGAAGAATATTCTGTATGCATTTCTCTTAACATTGTGGATGAAATAATAAGCATATTGTGTTTTTTAAAAGTGTTTTTTTTTTTTTATTTATAGTTATTCCTTGGGTAAATATTGAGAGCTGCTGATTTTTAGTGCTCTTAAACAGAATCTTAAAATTACTCCAGATTTTATATTGCGTCGCGAGTGGGAATGAAACATGATGAGGTCATTCTTGTTAGCAGATTTTCTGTAAACCACAAACTGAAGTTCGTTATTATTTTTGTACAACATGATTTCTAGGAAAGGTAAACTGTTGTTAAACTCTGATTCAATGGTAAAATCTGTTGAAGGTTCTACGTTATTAGCAATATCGAGTGAAAAAATATTTTTGTGGCTATCCAGGGTACGTGGATGAAAAATCGTCTAAATTACGCAAAAATGAAATTAACACCTCTACAGTCTCTTTAGATTGACACCCGAATATTTTGAATGTTTGCATTGGTGCTTTCGGCGCGAATGCTAAACAATGCAGCATGCCGTTTCTAAATTTACGACGGAATGAATTGCTTTATGATGCGTTTTTTTTTCTCAAAGACAGTGCCCAACTGACCCTACTATACTGTGCAAAATTAACAATATAAAATGGCGATAATTTACCCATAGCTCCCTGTACATATAAGCAGCATATCTTCATTCAACCATGTTTCATTGAATAATACAGACATATTTTTATAATAATCCTTTCTAATTCTCTAATTATCTTTTTCATGTTAATTTTAAATTCTTCAAGAAAGGGGCCGTTGTTCTTTTTAACCCAAGTACTTTCGATCTCCTTTGAGGTCATTTTCAGGAGTGAATTCCAAAGACAAAATCAATGTAACTGTGATCGTTGTGGTGGTAATTTTTTTGTAATCAAGAGTTCACAATCTAAGGAAGCTATTCAGAGATGTTCTTCTTCTATATGTCCTGTTCCTTCAGGACGTGGCCGATCATGGCTTTCCACGTCTCCTTATCCCTGATGTCTCTTAGCACACCTTCTCCTGTTACACCATGTAACCCTCGTTCCATCATCCACCTGATTAGGTCCTTCAAATATGTTATCCGTTGCTTTCCACTGTCTCTCCTTCCCTGTATCTGGCCTGTTAGAATCAGATTCTCCAAGCCCTCCTTCCTCATTGCATGTCTCAGGAACTTCATCTGTCTCTTCCTGATGCTCAATATTTATTTCCTTTTTGTTTCTATCATTTCTAAGACCTAATCATTGCTCACATGCTCGATCCATGATATTCGCAGCATCCTTCTGTAGAACCGCATTTCAGTTGCTGCCAGTTTTTCCTTCATCTTTGATGATATTGCCCAGCATTCACTGTTATATTAAAGAACTGACAACACATATCAATCTAGTATTCTCTGCCTTCTTTCGAGCAAAATTGTCCTGTTTCTTAATACTTTACTAAACTTCTGGAATGCTTCCTTTGCCATGCCATCTCGCCTTCGAATCTCTGTGTCGCACTTTCCGTCTTCAGTTATAACACTTCCCAGGTATTTAAATTTTTGATGCAATATGACGTTGAATTTTAGTCATTGTATTAGCAATGATTTAAAATACATTTAAGTTGAATGCATTTTTTAAACCATGCTATTACACTCGTAAAAAAAATTGTTCAATGTTGCTTGTTTGCTTTTGATATAGAGGGCCACTAAAATTTGAAGTTTTTATTTATTATCTTAAATTGTGTAGTATATTGGTGTGGTCAGCAAGTATATTCCTGGATTGTGAATGTGAACAGAAATGTGTCTTTAAATATTATGTGATAAAACTTGTATCCGACATATGTAGTGTAAGATGTCTTGATAATTCCATGATCGTCAAGCTAACATATGTACTTACTTTCTTATCAGAGATGCAAATTCCCAAAGGACATTGAAACTGAGATGCAACGTTTGTCTTTTCCAAAACACTAGAAAGAGAAGAGTTATTGTGAACAAATAAATTAGTTGTGTTAAATTTAAAAAAGTATATAATTAGTATTAATTTAACGGGTATCAGTAAGGAATGTATTATATTTATGAGATTTTTTAGGATATATTATTCTTGTTTAAAGTTAGAATGCATTTGATTACGATATAGTAGGTTGCTATGTTTTGGTTATTTAATGAAGTATTATTTTCTTTTTGATTTCTGTTAAAATTTATAAAGTATATATATATATATATATATATATATATATATATATATATATATTTAAATCATATCACCCCAAGCAAGGCGATAACGCCACTGATGCGCAGGGAGCTACGTAAGGGTAAAAAGAATGGAAAAGAGAAAGCCGGAAACCACATCATAAACAGGGAACAAGGGATGCGCCTCTTTACCTGTTCAGTAGACGTGGGTGGAGTGTGAACCGGGCGATAGTTTAGTCTATCTATATATATATATATATATATATGTGGGAGGTGTAATCCGTAAACAAAGAGGATAATCCAAATTGATCTATTCAATATAAAATATTAAATATATGGATTCTTAAAGAGAGCTAAATGGATATTAGCCAGACCAACGTGATATATATAAATGAAACATCTACACATCAACTAAAGCTTTTATAAATTGTGATTTATTTCAACGGGTAAGGTGTTAGTAAATATGTCATCAGAACGCAACTACCTGTCTTTTTTTAATGTTCTGAGTTAATTAAACCATTAGTAATTTGCGGATTGAAGAGACGGCTCCTAAACACTTACCCGTCGAAATAAATTATAATTTATATCCGCTTTAGTTGGCGGGCTAGGTTATATATATATATACATACATATATATATATATATATATACATACGCGCACACACACACACACACACACACACACACACACACACACACATATATATATATATATATATATATATATGATCTTATAATTTTTATCTTTTGAGGACATAAATTATATAAAATTTGTCCAAAATATTTTAGCATAGCGCTTTCGGCTATACTCTTAGGCATTTTAGAGGATGAATATTATTTCATATGTAACAAGATGTGAGTGATGTTATGCAAAATGTGGAGTAGTGGTGTGGATATTTACCCTGCTCCCCCACTGGAGCGAGATTTTTTTTCTAATCATCTCACCTCAAGCAAGGCATTCCACTGCCACTATTGTGCATGGGGCTACACAGGGGAAGGAAAAGAGTAAGGAGTGGTTAGACATAGGGAATGTCAGGAGGAAGGTGACAGATGAGTAAGGATACCGAGGATGAGGGTTGGGAAGATGGGAAGAGTGTTTGATAGAATTGGAGCAGGTTAGTGTGTTAGAAGGTGTCTATTGACCTTACATTTAAACTCCTGGAGATTGTAGCCGTCGGGGAAGCAATCGTGTGGAAGAGAATTCTACAGTTGGGAAGTGCGAGGAAAGAAACTGTTGGAGTAGAAGTTACGGCTGCATTTTATCGGTTTCACTGTAAAAGGGTGGGATCTAGTTGCTAATCTAGTATCTCGTTCAAATTCGTATTTAGGGGGCACCAGTGATCTAAGTTCATCGGAGCAGAAGCTGTGAAAATATTTATAGAAGAGACACAGGGAAGCCACGTCGCGCCGGTGGGAGAGAGACTGCAGGCGGTCTGCCAAGTCGGTATCTTTCACATTACAAACCCTCCTCTGAACCTTATCGAGAAGCCCGAGGAGAATAGCAGGGGCACCCGACCAGATATGGCAACAGTATTCAATGCACAGGCGGATGGTAGATTTATAAATGTGTAGGATAGATTTAGACGGAAAAAGCTTCCGGGCCCTACACAGAGAACCGACTTTCATAGCAGCGGATTTAGCAATGGATTCGATATAGTTATTCCATTTGAGGTCCGCTGAAAGTGTGAGACCAAGGAGGCGTAGTGTTTTACTCTGTGGGAGGCAAGCCTGGTCCATGCTAATGGGAGGTAGGTGAGATTGTCGATGATGGTTAATTGAGAGTAGCTTCGTTTTAGAAGCATTAAAATGTACTAGCCATTTCTTACCCCAGTCCAATATGGATTGGAGATCTTTTTCAATCTCAGCTGCGAGGTTAGCTTTGATGCCTACACCAGATTTTTGTAGGAGGCGAGAGTAAACTGTGGTGTCATCGGCGTACAAACCTATTTGGGCTCTTATGGAATCAGGGAGATCATTAATGTATATCAGGAAGAGTGTAGGACCTAAGATGGAGCCTTGGGGGACACCTGCGTTTGTATGGTAGTTCTGAGAGGCATGTCCGTTTAATACCACCTTCATTGTGCGGTTAGAGAGGAATGACTGGATTAGTTGAAACAAATGTCCAGTTATACCATAGCTCCGCAGTTTACATAGAAGGCCAGCATGCTAAACTCTGTCGAACGCCTTAGATATATCCAATGCAACGGTTCGGGCTTCGCCATTCCTGTCGAGTGCCTGGTATATGTACTCGGTGATGGTCGTTAGCATATCAGCAGTAGACCTGGTGAAGCGGAAACCATATTGGTTGTCCGAGAGGAGCCTGTGTGCTGTGAGATGCTGAACCACCTCGGCGTTGATAATACCTTCGAACACTTTGCCAAAGATCGGAAGAATGCTGATAGAGCGGTAATTTGCAGGGTCAGAGGGTTCTCCAGTGTTTTTAAATATTGGAACTACAGAGGAGAATTTCCAACAGGCAGGAAAGCAGGAAGAAGATAGGCAGAGGTTGTAGAGCTGTGAAAGGACAGAGGAGAGTTCAGGGGCACATTTCTTTAAGACTATGGTTGGGATTCCGTCACCACCGCTCGCTTTGTGAGGGTCAAGTTTTAAGATTATCTTAGAGACAAGCGAAGGTGTAATGTGGACATCATTCAGTTGTGCCTCGGTTCTAGGTGAGAAGTCGGGTGTAAAAACTCCAGATGAGTCCAGACTCGAATTGTTCCAGAATCTGCGGGCAAAGCATTCAGCCTTATCTGCTGGGGAGGTGAGGACTTCAAATTTGTTGATTAGCGGGGGTATTGTGGACTTGCTCTTGTTAAGTACTCTTTTATAGAGTCGCCAGTAGTCTTTAGAGCCGAATTTAGAGATATGACACAAGGTCGCTTACAGACGGGCAAAGGGACAAAAATTCCCCAGTACCCTCAACCACCGGTTGAGCGGGCCACGGTGACGAGCACCTGGCCCACCCCTCTGCTGCAATGGGGTGGCGCGGCCGCGGGACACTGTTCCCCGTGACCGGGCATCTATCAGTGTAATTTTTCTCAGTTGCAACCCTGACCTCGCGGACGGAGCTACAACAGAACTGTATGGCCGATATAATTATTTACGAAATTAAGATCAATAACGCAGTTCTTCAAACGATACGTGGGTTCGTAAATAATGTTGTTTCGATGTAGTTCGAATCTCGCGGGTGAATTGTTGTTTTTGATGATGAGGTTTGCCGTTTTAAATTTAGTATAATAGATGGTTAATTTAATTATTTTGTTTAAGTCGACAGGAGTTGTGTATTTTTGAATGTTGTTTCGTAGCTAAGAATCTTCCTGTTTATATTTGCTATGGATTTGTTTTTTGTAGAATAGATTAATGGTATTATTATTATTATCCGTGTGTTTACTGTTGTTCTGCATTGCAAATTCAGAGGTTAATGTACTGTAGTGTTTCTGGATATTCAGGGTCAGCCAGAGTATTTTGTAATATGGCATCGTGTGTTTGAATTTCATTATTCAAATGTTGGATTTCGGTTTTCGCTATTGCTATTTGTCGTAAAACCTGACTAATAACAGCAATAAACAAACTGATAAGAATATTAACATTAACATTTTCCACAAAAACCAAATTCATAGCAACTATCCACAGTGAATACTGCCGCCATATCTGGTCGGAAGCTCCTGCTATCCACCTAGTAATGTGATAGATCTCGACTTGGTAGCTCGGATACAGTCACTTTCTCACCGGCGCAATATGGCTTCCCTGTGTCTCTTCTACAAATACTTTCTTGGCTTCTGCTCAGATGAACTTAGCTTATTGGTACCCCTATACATGAATTTGCTCGAGCTACAAGGTTAGCAACTAGGTCCCACCCTTTTACTGTGAAACCAATAAATTGTAAACGCAAATTCTACTCCATCAGCTTCTTCTCTCGCACCTCTCGCCTGTGGAATTCCCTTCCGTTTACTTGCTTTCCCGATAGCCAAAATCTTCAAGAATTCAAATGAAAAGTCAATAGTCATCTCCTATCTCACTAAATTGTATGCTCTCTCTCTCTCTCTCTCACTCACTCTCTCTCTCTCTCTTTTTCTCTCATGCTTCTTTCTTCGTCCACTACACTCTCAGCAGTATTCTCATCCATCTCCTACCCTCTTCCTGACACGCTCTGTAACCTGCCACTCATAACTTACCTCCTATGTAACCCCCTGCTCAACAGTGGCAGTATAATGCCTTACTTGGAGCGACACAATTAAAAAAAAAGAAAGAATCTTCACTCCGAAACATCATTCGAAAACACACAACTCCCGTCGACTCAGACAAAAAAAGAATTAAGTTAATTATCTATTATACTAAATTTTAAACGGCTAACCTCATCGTAAAATACAAGAATTCATCCCCGAGGTCCAAAGTACAACGAGCAAAGAATATTTACGAATTCACTTGTCCTTCGAAGAACTGCGTTCTTGATTCTAATTTCGTAAATAATTATATCGGCCATACTATTCTGAAACAGACTCAAACATGCACGCTACATCTATTTCAACGGAGATCAATTCGATTTGATTTAAACGCACACGGAGACAGACCAAACCCTATCCGGAACATACTTGCTTACAACGCAAATATCGTAGCATCATTCACATGCAAGAAAAAAAGAATAATAATAATTAAACATAATGGAGGCCTTATTAATAAAATCAAAGAAGTCCTACACTCAATAACATCTGCTACGAACACACTAACAACATGGTTACTGTGTTCGGTATATAACACATAACACTACTCTACACTTTACTAAAGAACACATGCATTCTGTTACACGCAAAATAACATTCCTACACGAAAATGGCTAAAGGTATAGCCGAAAGCGCTCGACTAAACAAAACATTTGAATAATTTTTATATAATTTATGTCCACAAAAGAAAAAATAAGATTACATAAAAACTTAACCATCACACCTTGTCTGTCATTTTTAATGAAATCTGCATATATATATATATATATATATATATATATATATATATATATTGTCATCCACAGACAGATCTGTTTCTCCGTATCACAGCTAATCAGTACGGTTAGACTCCGACAGCTCACTAACCCAGGCTGGAAAACCGACCGAACTGGCGTCAGTCGGCGGCTCTACCCCTGGGCCACGAGGCGTTCGGTGGAAGAAGGCAGTCTTTTTTAGCGCATATCATATTACGCGCCCATATATATATATATATATATATATATATATATATATATATATTCCATTTATAAACGAGTTATAACGCGACCTACGTTTCTACCATGAGTGGTGTCTTCAGGTGAGTTGCAATAACTGATTTACCGTTTTCTCTAAGAACGCTCACTTAAAGAAAACGGTAAACGGTAAAATCAGTTATTGCAAATCGCCTGAAGACACCACTCATGGTAAAAACGCAGGTCGTGTAATAACTCGTTTACAAATGGAAAATATTCAAAAGTTCTACAATATAATTGTATTGAATACTTTTTAATACTTTTTAATACAAATGTGCACTGGTCTAACCTTATTATGACCAGAAACTAAGTAGTTAAACAGTCAATATATATATATATATATATATATATATATATATATATATATACGCTCTCACACCGTGATTGAGCACTCTTGAAGAATGGTATAATGACAATATACACGCTAAAAAGTCTGCCTTCTTCTACCGAACGCCCATAGCCCAGAGGTAGAATCACCGACTGACGCCAATTCGGTCGGGTTTCAAATTCTGGGTTAAAAGCAATCGGAGTCTAATCCTACTGATGAGCTGTGATACAGTGAAACAGATCTGTCTGCATATGACTATATATATATATATATATATATATATATATATATATATATATATCACCCTGATTGAGCAGTCTGGAAGAATGGTAGACTTTGAAAAAAAAAGGCTACTTTAACATCTATGCATCGCTCATTCAGTAATGAATTAGAGCACACGAACTACTGGCATATGATACATCACACGCTAACAGTCTGCCTCCTTCTACCAAGCGCCCATAGTTCAGAGGTAGAATCTCCGACTGACGCCCGTTCGGTCGGGTTTCAATCCTCGACTAAAAGCAATCGGATGTCTAAACGTACTGATGAGCTGTGATACAGCGAAACAGATCTGTCTGCGGATGACTATATATATATATATATATATTAGAAAATCTAACCGAAAGAAAAATTTTAAATAATGCTCAAACAAGTATATATATATATATATATATTGCATGTTTCTCGTTAAATCTTTCGTTTATAGATCAAAATTCGACGAAGTGGGTAGACGTTTTTATTTCGCTTTCTCTTTAAGACGATAATGTATACTTATGCACTCAAATCTGTGTTTTGTCGCGTGCAGTCACACAATGTCGGCACATAAGTAAATTTGAATTGTTTGCTTATATGCTCGCGTGCATTAAATATAAATAACTTGTTTTCCATTTACACGTAGGTTAGTATATCACGAATGGAGAAATACCTAAAACACACGACAATATTAATGAGTGGGAAGATTAATTTCTCTCTCTCTCTCTCTCTTTCTCTCTCTTGCTCGCTCGCTCACTTTCCCCTTTTCCCTCTCTCTTTCTTTTACTCTATATCTTCCTCTATCATTTTTTCCTCTTCCTCTTTCTTTCTCACTCGTTTCTTTCTCCCTTTCTATCATACGACTAAATCACGTTGAAACATCAGTTTCCGTACAATTACCTAAATTAAGCAACAAATTGAGCCTTGATGGGTGACCGCTTGGGAATACCAGGAGCTGTAAGCTTGGATCTACGGATGATGTAATGTATGAAAACTCTGAATTCTTAATCGAAGTGCCGGGTTCTATTTACATATTCGGTTCGTTATATTCACGTTCTCTCACCCTTACACACACACACTCTCTCTCCCATTCTCTCTCTCTTTCACTTTGTCTCTTTCTCTCTCTCTCTCTCTCTCTCTCTCTCTCTGATTTTTTCTCTCTTTCACTCCCCTTATTTTTCTGTATATTTCTCTCTTTGTGTCTTTACCAATTTAATATAGATACGAGTAGAGACCCTGAGCGTTACAGGAATATATATATATATATATATATATATATATATAAAGAGTGAGAGAGAGAGAGATATATAAAAACACTTGTTGAAAATACGCATATACTTAGACAAGAAAATAATAAACGAAAACTTAAAATTCTAGAAGCTATCTACATCAAACAGTTTAAACCTAGCCTAAATAAAATAAATTTCGACACCTCCACTGACATACTTCAATGCCTATAATCGACGGGAGAGGTCATATTTATTATACTTACCCCCTACACCATAGTAGCAGCAGTTCCCAGACCAATCCCTCATGCCACTATACACTCAATTGACCAAAAACCCACTACCACCATTCCTTCTCGGCTTACAGCCATGTGCGACACAAAAAATGGACCTGTCTAATTTTCTCTGTATAACTCCACTCTGTTAATAATAATTTAAATGTTCTATGTTTACTGAACATTAAATGTTCATCCTTTGATAATGGCTTATGTAAGCCGAAAGCTCAGACCTGATAAAAAAATCAACAATTATTGCGATTTCTTGTCATCTTTTCATGACAACATTATCAAGCTAATCAGATCATACGTACGGATCTTACACAAATTAAATAGGCAGAACTTGTCTATATTATTCAATGAAACCTGTATTAATATATATATATATATATATATATATATATATTAAATCCCAAAAAGAAAAAGCATGTAGGTAGAATCCCCAAAACCAGATCCTTTTTAATATTAACGTTATTAATAGTAAAAATGGTCCAGATGGAGGGCTCGATGTAAATAGTATTATTTATATACAGAGCCAAATATGTATATTATATCAAATACAATTCCGAATTCTACATACATTGTATAGATATTTCAACGAAAAAAATCTTGCTTCTTCAGCAACGATTAAAAACATTCTTGTTTATTTATTTCAAATATGGTACAAAATTTCACATACCGGAAGGAGCCCCAAAACATATCGATGCACAGGAAGTTTAGATTAAAAAAAAAAAACTGGATTTAAAAAAAGAAAAATAATTAATTTTTTTTTCTTAAAGAATTTTTTTTCTTACTTAAATCCCCCCACGTTTTAAGAGGTTGGACGTAAATTTACAGTCGGTGAACTACTGATTAAAGCCCTTTTTAGATATTATCGTCAAAGTGAATTGTTTTCTCTTTTAATTAGTAAAATTTTTATATAAAAAAATTGGGGTCACTTACACACACATACGTACATATATATATATATATATATATATATATATATATATATAGTCATCTGCAGATAGATCTGTTTCGGTGTATCACAGATCATCAGTACGGTTAGACATCCGTTTGTTTCTAGCCAGGATTGAAACCCGACTGAATTGACATCAGTCGGCGATTCTATCTCTGAGCTATGGGCGCTCGGTCGAGGAAAGCAGACTTTAGCCTGTTATATACAATATAAACACACACCAGTAGGCGAGAGTGTTTAAATTCATTACTAAATGGACGAGACGTAGATGCGTGAGTAGCTACTGTTTTTATAAAAGTACCCAATCGGGATGTGAGAGCGTAGTCACCTGCAGACAGATCTGTTTCGCTGTATCATCAATACGGTTAAACATCCAATTGTTTCTAGCCAAGATTGAAACCCGGCCGAACTGACATCAGTCGGCGATTCTACCCCTGAGCTATGGGTGCTCGGTAGAGGGAGGCGAACTATAGTGTATTTAGGCAGCAATCTCTCTTTTATGCAGGTTTCATTAAAAATGACAGAGAAGGTATTATGGTTATTTTTTATGTAATTTGTTATGTGATCTTATCATTATTCTTTTGAGGACATAAATTTTATACAAATTATCCGAATATTTTGTTTGTTAAGAGCTTTCGGCTCTACTATTAGCTATTATCGAGGATGGATTTTATTTTACGTGTAACTGAATATATGTAGCGTTTTGTATCTTTGTAGAGTAGTGTGTATATTTTATGTTTCGAACACCAGAAGCACGTTGAAGGCATGTTTTTAGTTGATATTATTGAGCTTTGGGTTTTGCTTGTTTATTAATAATGCTTCCTTATATTTAAGCTATTTTTACATGTGCATGATATTTGTGTTGTCAACAAGTATGTTTCGGATATGATTTCATAGCCCGCCATGTGGGTTTAGATTAGATCAAATTGAGCTCTGTTCTGGGAGATGCAACATGATTTTTCTCATCAATTTCCTAGTCGTGTGGCCGATATATATATATATATATATATATATATATATATATATATATATATATAGTCATCCGCAGACAGATCTGTTTCGCTGTATCACTGCTCATCAGTACGGTTAGACTCCGATTGCTTTTTACCCAGGATTGAAACCCGACCGAAATGGCGTCAGTCGGCGGTTCTACCTCTGGGCCATGGGCACACGATAGAAGAAGGTAGTCTTTTTAGCGTGTATATTATCATTATACACGCCCAATGGCCAGAGTGCTCTAATTCAGTAGTGAATGAGCGATGCGTATATATATATATGTGTGTGTGTGTGTGTGTGTGTGTGTGTGTGTGTGTGTGTGTGTGTGTGTGTGTTCAGATAATATTAAGGGGGAATAGCTATTTTAACATGTCAGTTCGAAACATGCATTATTAACCCCGTTTAATCAAAGAATGGAGAAAAAATTATTATGCCGAAAGCAGGGGATAATATAGGAAGGGTGGGAAGTGTGGTTAAGCCGAGGTGATTCGTAGTAGTAAATTTCGCTTTTGGTAGTGGGAAGACTGTGGCTTGACCATTGGGTTACTGGTGGTAGGTAGGAGGGATATTGGTTCTCTATGTTAAATAGAATTTTGCATTCTGGGCGCAAGAACTGATTAATTTTCTTGAATAATAATGTATTTTAAATGTCATCCTGATCATAATTTGGATTTATTTCGTATCGCAGGTGTCAAAACCTAAAAGGTATGGATATTTTACGATCTGAGTAGTTTAGCAACAGTCTGCGGAATATGAAACAGAGCTCTGAATGCGCATAGGAATAACAAAAGATTTATCCCCGAAACTAAGCCAAGTATTAAGTTCTGAGAAAATACCGTTAGAAACAACAAAAAATGTAATACATTTCTATGTTTGTTTGTTTTGTTTGTTTAATGGCATATCAGCTTCTTATGGGTCATTTAATGCTGAAATTAATTTTTCTTCGGAGCTTTGAAGTAATAAAAATGTTGTTCTGCTTTCACAATTGAAAACATGAAACATGGAAGATGGTTCTCAGCTTTTGGGCATATATATGTTTATGTAGACATATTTAGTAGAATCGGTGATATGTGTATAATATGTTGTAGTTAAAGTTATGGAATACAGATTATTTTAGAAATCGTTGGTCATTATATGCATCAATGTCATGAAAGAAATATTTCATGTTGGTTGATTTTCTTTAGCAGCTTATCCACCTCTATGGTTTTTTAATACCGAAATTTAAATATTTTAGAGACAATTTTATGTTTTCAACTACAGATAAATTTTCTTGTTGGGTATTTCGTTATAAATATTATAGGATACAAATCCTATATCATCTAACAATTTACTAAAACGCATAGAGTAAAATTGCACACACGCAAAATTGAATCAAAACGACTAAAATCATTTTGGAAAAACACAGACAAAGCCAAATTTCACAAGTCAGTGTGAAAAGTAGGATTCTGGTTCCTGATGGGGTAGGAAATAGCAAATTGATCTATGACCGCTGTCAATTTTTTTTTTCACACCTAAAAAATGGGTATGTTGTTCAGAGCCAATCACATGACTAAAATTCATTGCTTATTCATGTTACTTGACCGGTCAAATCAGTCCGACATAGGAACGAATCTGAAAGACCTCGACACAATGTAAGGAATAAATTTCAAGAAGCCGACCCGGACGTAAGGGCGCGTCACATACTCGTTTTCCTCTCCTAATTTTCATTTCTTCGTCTTCACCCACACACCGTCAAAGAAAACAACAAACAACAACACGATACTTCAACTGACTTCGATAAGTACAATCTCCTTTATTGCCTGACTTTCCTTTTCACTTTTTCTCCTATCATAAAAAGGAAAAGAATACAGACTTTTATTAGCAACCTTTTTAATCTTTTTACATACACACATTCTGCTACTATCAACTATGAACTCTGAGAGCCTACCCATTTTATAGGTGTGAAAAAAAAATTTACCGGGGTCATAGATCAATTTGCTATTTCCTATCCAGTCAGGATCCTGAATCTTACTTTTCACACTGACTTGTGAAATTTGCCTTGGTACACCATCTTCATTCCCTTCGTAATCCTGTAATAAGTAGAAAGTTCGATATGACCAGCTTCTTACCAACGACTGCTATTTTATGGAATATACTGCCGGAAAACTCTTCTTCCAGATGACTATATTATTGAATTTTAAAATATAAGATTTTAAACTTATCTTTCTTATATAACCACATAAATTGCACACATTGTATTTTATTACGCTCATACAAAACCACATATTAACTGATGTAATGAATAGGTAATGAATATGTATATACCTTGGTTTCCCCTCGCTAGAATGTGATTGGCTGGTGCAGCCATAAATATAGACTAAGGAGAGGATGTCCAGCGGTCTATTGATCTTCCACTAGAGATCTACCACGAGAGGTCTACAGGTCTTCAACTAGAGATCTACTACTATTGGTCAACTAGAGATCTACTACTATTGGTCTACGTCTATTGACTACGCTACGTATCAGGATACTTCATACGACGATTACCGTCTATTACGTCTACGTACTAGATTGTCCTACCCGGTTACATTTGCCTTAACCACTTAACTACCACGACTGATATATACATCCCTTTCCGGGACATATCAGTAATCATCTACTTTGAGCGGATGTTAGGCTTTATATTGGGGAGATCATTAGTAAAAGAAACGATTAGAATCGTATTAGAGTGAGCAATAAAAATTCAGAAAATATCATTGCTGAGGATTCATAGCTTATACAAGATCTCTAAGTATGGTAAGACTCAAATAACTATTTGGAGAGTGAAAAAAAACATTATTTATTTTGAAAAGATAGTATCATATATATATATAAATATATATATGTGTGTGTGTGTGTGTGTGTGTGTGTGTGTGTGTGTGTGTGTGTGTGTGTGTTCTGTCCTGGTACGTGGTTTGTTAATATATATATATATATATATATATATATATATATATTTCTCCCAAACCCTGCGCTGTTATCCATTTGCCCAAGCCCATCATGTGCACTACCGGTCATAATTATTAGGCCACCCCAATTAAAAAGAAATTATGTATTTCATACTATTTTTTAGTATTTATTGCCAAGTGAATAATTCTAAATGAAAATAGAATTGTTCTCTTGTTAATACTTCACAATAACATGTGCATCAAATGAATTGTTCTGCTGTCCAGTTTTTATGATCTCTTCTCCATGCTAGTCTCATCTTATTGGCTGGCCGAAGCAAAGGCTTCCTGGCTGCCTTGTAAAATTTTGCAAAGTAATAATAACAATAGAACCGTTCTATTTCCATTTAGAATTATCCACTTGGCAATAAATACTAAATATTAGTATGAAATACAATATTTCTTTTAAAAAATTGGGGTCGCCTTATAATTATGGCCGGTAGTGTATATATATATATATATATATATATATATATATATATAGAGAGAGAGAGAGAGAGAGAGAGAGAGAGATAGAGAAATATGTATAGTAAATATACGGTGTGCGATGGGTAAATTGTCGCTATTTGCCGTGTAAAAATTTGCAAAGTAATAATAACAAAATAACCATTCTATTTTCCTTTAGAATTATCCACTTGGCAATAAATACTAAAAATAGTATGAAATACACATTTGTTTAAAACTGGGGTTGTCTAATAATTATGGCCGGTAGTGTCTTTTTAATTCATTCGGACGTTTTTTCTACATTATTCTTTCTTTCTTTCTTTCTTTCTTTCTTTCTTTCTATGTGCTGTTTTCGTCCGTCTCTCTTTCTCTCTATTAGCGCTGTGAGTATCAGGTTCTCCAAGCCATCCTTCCTCATTACGTCTCCCAGAAACTTCAGATGTCTTTTTCTGATGCTAAATATTAAAACAAAAATCATTTCTCTCCAAGCAAGGAAGTTTTATTGTCACTCGTAAATACTAAAAATAGTATGAAATACACATTTTTTTTTAAAACTGGGGTTGCCTGATATTTATAGCCGGTAGTGTAAATCAGCTTGTTTGTTTTGGGCTGATTATTGATCTTGAAGAAGCTTGACATCATTTTTGCATTTAATACATTTGCTTTTGCTTTCTTTTAACATTTTGTTACTTCATTAGATGCACGATAGTTTATTTGCACCTCTTTACCCACTTGAAATATACTGTTAAATTTGTTGTCTTCCTTTATTACTAAATCAAATTTATTTTTTCTATCATGTTCTCTGACACAGATCATCATCCATTCTTCTATAGTTTCCGGGTATGTTTGAAAACCGTTTGCTGTGGTTTGAATTACAGTTCTAGTTGAACTAATCCTCATCCTCGTTCAGTTCTGGACATACACATACGATCAAAATCATCATTAGAGTAATGCATGCATTGGCAAATGAGAAGCGTTCTAGTTTTGACAACTATTCGCTTAAATGTAGCTATAGTCCAATTAAGAATGTTGAAACTGTATTGCACCATAAGGGCCAATGTGTTTATGGCTAAAATTAGCTTTTATTTTTTATTATTATTATTATTATTATTATTATTATTATTATTATATACTTTGTATTTAACACCAGACACATAAGCCTGTAGCATTCTATTCTTCTTTTATTTGGGTATGTTACATTCCATCTGCTTTGCTGATTCCTACGTATTTATAGACATTTCCTTGTTCCAGTTCCATAACTATTCAAGCAATTGGAGTTGACAATACCTTTGGTTTGATTAAGTTACAATGTGATTTTCTACAGTTCCACTTTACAGTTAAGGAATTTTCCTATCACCGAGCAGATTTTGTACATTTCTAAAGCCTTAAGCATCCAATAGTATTTTTACGCTAATTTATCCGAACCGAATCCAACCAATCCAGTTCGAATTCAAATTGAATTCGTTCCATTCACTCACGCGTAAATACCCTTGGGAAAGTTATTAAACAGATTGGATTCAATGGCCTTGGTTGGCAACCAGTATACCGCAGAAAGCAATGATAACCTACTGCTGAAAAACCTTCTTCCCAGTCAGTTATGTCTTATTAAAAGACATGATCACCCAAGCTTTTATCACTTATGGTAATTAACTAACTGATCCAAGCCATACTAAGATTTCTACCTTTTTCATGCAATTTTAGGGACCATTTTATTTATTAGTAATTAAAATCCCGAACCATATGAGCCACTTCGACATCTTTTATGTTCCAAGGGAACAATGTTATTTACATCGAGGAAAGAGTACAGTTCCTCAGAATAGACATGATCAATTTATAGGTGGTGAATAGACATGTTATTGCTCCATAATATTTTGGATCATCTATTTCACCTTAACGTAATATCTTTAGTGACCAATTGTGGAATTTCACTAGTGTTATTAATAAGAATTGATAAAGTTTGTGCAAAGGTTTTATGGATTGATGACAGATCATAGCGCCAAAAGTTGGGTGCCTTGTCATTTTCAGGAAATTTTTTATTTTGGAGGATTTTGCTATAGATTTCCATTCTGTGCAGGTTTCTTGTTCTTGTTTGATCGGTTCTGCATTTGGATTATATTCTATTAGACCGATCCAATTATACTTCTAAAATCTTTACCCTTCTTCAAAAAAATGGTGCCTTTTATACTTCTGTTACTGATTTTCCAGTTTCCCTGGAAAACTGAAGTTCTTTTGAATATTTCATTTTATCGATGGAACCTACCATACTTTTCATGTCGTCTTGTTCTCTGTTTCTTTAACTGCAGTTCCTGATTAAGTATTTTCTTCATTTGTGAAATTCCATTTAAATTTCTTCTCTTCTTCTTCTTCTTCTTCTTCTTCTTATTATTATTATTATTATTATTATGTCATTTTTCATCATATTTCGATTTCTGCTTTGGTCTCACTACCAACCAAGTCTGCGGGGAGACCTAAGGCAGGTCGTGGCGTGTTGTTATGGCTCCATTTCATGTTTTTCTGTCTTCCCTATCATCCCTAGCATTACATAGATAAAGTTTTCCTTAGTGTGTGGGCTGTACTTAACAAGACAATTTTTTGTATATCTCTTAAGTATAGCCGACACATTATTATTATTATTATTATTTAATTTTTCATCATAAATTGATTTCTTATATGGTCGCACTACCTACCAATTCTGCAGGAAGACCTAAGGCAGGTCGTGCTGAGATGTTATGGCTCCATTTCATGTTTTTTCAAAATCCCCCTAACATGCCTAGCGTTACACAGACAAAGTTCTCCTTAGTGTGTGGGTTGTACTTAACAAGACAATTTTTTGTATATCTCTTAAGACGGGGTTTCCAGGAATTCTTTCAATGTGTCTTTTGTTCCATTTTTTATCATTCCAAGTGCACCCACTATCACTGGTACGATACTTGTTTTCAATTTCCACATTTTTTTTTCAATTTCCAAGTGTTTATATTTTAACAGTTTTTCGAATTCCTTGGTTGCTATTTTACAATCCGGTGAACAAGCCATATCAATTGATAAGCAAGTTTTTTCTTTTTAGTTTTTAACAATAATGTCTGGCCTATTTGCTTCAATTTCTTTGTCTGTGTGGATGGTGTAATCCCCTAGAATGGTGACATCTTCTATTTCTGTAACCGGTGCTGGGTGATGTTTATAATAATAATAATAATAATAATAATAATAATAATAATAATTATTATTATTATTATTATTATTATTATTTATGATCTTGCTGTTTGTTGTTGTTGTTGTTGTTGTACGTTTTCTTCAAATTTACGTTGACCAATTAAAGCGAATTCGCTTTTGGTCTCCAACATCAGAAGAACAAGGATAGAATTTGGCATGGATTAAGAGAAGGTAATGATGATAATTAAACCGGGAACGAAATTATAATTGTCAAGGAACAAGTATCTTGAAAGAAAGAAAGAAAAATGAAGGACGAAAGAAAGAAAAACGTAGTAAAAGACAAACAAAAGAAAGGAATAGGATGAAAGATCAAAATAAATAAATAAAGAAAGAAAGAAAGAAAGAAAGAAAGAAAGAAAAAAAAAGATTGTAATGAAGCAAAAAGAAAGAAGGGACGAATGAATGAAAGAAATGTAAGAACGATTTTGAGACAGAAAGAAAGAATTGCTGTCACATATGGTTCGTTGCCGCCTGCTATATACGCTGAGCACCTTACTAAAATCCAAAGAAGAATCAGTAATATTATTGGTCCTGATCTAGGGACTCATTTTCAGTCACTTACCCAGCGCCGTAAGGTTGCCGCCCTTTGCCTTTTCCATTAATACTTTCATGGTAGTTGTTCGGATGAGCTCTTCGCTTTGGTTCCTAGACTTTATGAATTTAAGCGCAGTACGAGACTGGCGACGAGACCTCATCAATTTACAGTTGAGATGGCTGGACGCAACCGTAACTTCTATGCTAACAGTTTCGTTGCTCACAAATCTCGCTTGTTGAACTCTTTCCCGGTTTCATGCATTCAGCCAAACTTTAATCTGCATAAATTTAAATTAATTATTAATTTCTATGCACTCTCCTTCTAATTACTCTCTTTTTCTTTTTGCTCATTATTAATGTTTCTGTTCCTAATTTCCCCACACCTTTGCGTTTTTATCATGGGGTAATATTAATTAAAAGAAAGAAAGAAAGAAAGAAAGAAAGAAAGAAAGAAAGAAAAGAAAGGAGGATACATCGTAAGAAAGAAACAAAGAGAAAAAAAGAAAAGACAACTGGGTGAAAGAAAAAGAAGAAACGATTATAAGAAAAAATTAATGAAAATTAAAAAAGAAAGAAAACAAAAGGAGTATAAATCGTAAGAAAAAAACAAAGAGAAAAAACAACTGGACGAAAAAGAAAAAGAAAGAAAGAAAGAAAGAAAGAAAGAAAGAAAGAAAGAAAGAAAGAAAGAAAAAAAGGAGGATACATCGTAAGAAAGAAACAAAGAGAAAAAAAGAAAAGACAACTGGGTGAAAGAAAAAGAAGAAACGATTATAAGAAAAAAATTAATGAAAATTAAAAAAGAAAGAAAACAAAAGGAGTATAAATCGTAAGAAAAAAACAAAGAGAAAAAACAACTGGACGAAAGAAAAAGGAAAAAGAAAGAAAGAAAGAAAGAAAGAAAGAAAGAAAGAAAGAAAGAAAGAAAAAAAAGGAGGATACATCGTAAGAAAGAAACAAAGAGAAAAAAAGAAAAGACAACTGGGTGAAAGAAAAAGAAGAAACGATTATAAGAAAAAATTAATGAAAATTAAAAAAGAAAGAAAACAAAAGGAGTATAAATCGTAAGAAAAAAACAAAGAGAAAAAACAACTGGACGAAAGAAAAAGGAGAAAGAAAGAAAGAAAGAAAGAAAGAAAGAAAGAAAGAAAAAAAAAGGAGGATACATCGTAAGAAAGAAACAAAGAGAAAAAAAGAAAAGACAACTGGGTGAAAGAAAAAGAAGAAACGATTATAAGAAAAAATTAATGAAAATTAAAAAAGAAAGAAAACAAAAGGAGTATAAATCGTAAGAAAAAACAAAGAGAAAAAACAACTGGACGAAAGAAAAAGGAGAAAGAAAGAAAGAAAGAAAGAAAGAAAGAAAGAAAGAAAGAAAGAAAGAAAGAAAAAAAAAAAGGAGGATACATCGTAAGAAAGAAACAAAGAGAAAAAAAGAAAAGACAACTGGGTGAAAGAAAAAGAAGAAACGATTATAAGAAAAAATTAATGAAAATTAAAAAAGAAAGAAAACAAAAGGAGTATAAATCGTAAGAAAAAAACAAAGAGAAAAAACAACTGGACGAAAGAAAAAGGAGAAAGAAAGAAAGAAAGAAAAAAAGAAAGAAAGAAAGAAAGAAAGAAAGAAAGGAAGAAGCAAACAAACAAACCAAAAACAAGGAAAGAAACGAGGAAACAAAGGAAGGAAAAACGAAAGAAGAATAAATGACAAGGAAGAAACAAAAATGAAAAAAGGAAAAGACAACTGGATGAAAGAACAACTGGATGTAAAAAAAAAAGAAAGAAAAATGAAGAAAGAACAATAAAGAAAGAAACGGTCGAATGAACATAATGAGGAAAAAAGCAAGTCCAAATGGATTAAACATAGAGAGGAAAGAATCGTAAGAAAAGTAAGGTAGAAAGGTAAACTAGGAATGAAAGAAAGAAAAAGAGAGGAAAAGAAAGGAAGAAAAATAGAGGAAAAGAAAGAAAGAAAAAGAGAGGAAAAGAAAGAAAGAAAAAGAGAGGAAAAGAAAGAAAGAAAAGAGAGGAAAAGAAAGGAAGAAAAATAGAAGAAAAGAAAGAAAGAAAAAGAAAGAGGAAAAGAAAGGAAGAAAAAGAGAGGAAAAGAAAGAAAGAAAAAGAGAGGAAAAGAAAGAGAAAAATACAGATCTAGTAGATTATAAGGTAAGATAAAAAAAAAGGAACAGAAAGCAATGAAAACAAAACATAAAAAATAAAAATTGTTGCAAATTCAAAACAAATAAATGTAACACGAGTGATTAGCTTAAGCAAATAGGAGGGAGAACGGAGTCTGGGAGAAAGGCACGATATTTTAAGTGATACAATGGACAGGAAGATGAGAACAGACGTGATCGCCTACAGCATGAAAAGACACGACACACAAAATACAAAGAAATAACAGAAGTTCAATGTATTTACGCAATGTTTCCTTCTTCATGTGTCGTGTCCTTACAGAACGTAGGCGATCAAGGACTTCCACTTGGTTCTGTCTCTTGTCACTCTAGACATATTTTTCTCTTGGCATTTCTTCTAAGCCCCGCTCCGCCATCCATTTGCTCAGACCTAACAAGTACATCTCGCGCTTCTTTCCCCTGTCTCTCCTTCCATTTATCCGACCTGTGAGCATCAAGTTCCCCAGGCCCTCTTTCCTCATTACGTGTCCCAGGAACCTTATTTGTCTCTTACGGCATATCACGTTGAATACACCATTTCTCATTCCATCACCGAAGTTAAGCAACGTGAGCCTGGTCAGTACTTAGAAGGGTGACCACTTGGGAATACCAGGCGCTGTGAGCGTTCAGTGACGGATGTGCGTTGTGGTGCAATGGATGTCGGCTTGGAAAGAGAAATCGGTGAACCGAGTTCGAATTTCATTTGAGTACCCTGCATTTACTTAAGCACTGGTATCCTTGGGAAAGGTATTAATCAGTCACTTCCCTCCAGTTATAGGTTAAATAACAGGATGGAGCCTGGAAGGCAACCCATCTAGTGTTGGTGTCCCAGTCAAAACACCCTTGGTGGCCCTGGCGAAGCATCAAGTATTCAGCTATTTGACAAGATTATTAATTTCGCTATAAACTGCGCCAGGGTTCCAAATGCACAGGGGATACTAGAGGGATGTAGTGAGTTCTATCTTGGCCGAGGCCGCAGGACTACGACAATTTGTCTCTTCCTGATCTTTAGTAGGAGTTTTCTTCTCGTTTGCATCCTTTGCAACAAGTCATCTTTGCACACGTGCTCCGTCCGTGGTATCCTCAGCATCCTTCTGTAAAACCCCACAATATAATAGGGAATGAATGAAATAAAAAAAAAAACTGTACAGTGTAACCCTGATATAAGAGAGTTGTCGGGACCGGATAAAAGTTATCTTATGTCCGGGTCTCTTATATCCGGGTTATACTGTTGTAAATTAGGAAAAAACATAAATGTTACGCGAGTGATGAAAATGAGAATGTCTAAAATAAAATGAAAATAGTGAATGAAAAATATAGTCATGAAATGTCAAAATATAAAAAA
The DNA here is from genome assembly GCA_037127315.1 of Ascarosepion bandense. NCBI lineage: Eukaryota > Metazoa > Mollusca > Cephalopoda > Sepiida > Sepiidae > Ascarosepion > Ascarosepion bandense. The sequence goes on from JBBBDQ010000900.1 coordinate 845,334, forward strand.
GATTCTATCACTAACTCCCCAGTTAGGCTCGAACATGTGACGCTAAGCTTTATTTTATTTATAAGTTTTATTTGCTAACCATTACACCACGGCAAGACGATAAATGGACTTTTATTCGGATTTCTAGAGAATTGTAAGCAAATCCGATTAATGGCCTTGCTGAGATTTGTAAATACATGATTTTTGTATCCTGCCACAGGTAAACTTAAACATTAAAAAAAAAGATCGACTAAAATCCGACATCCTCCAAGGAGATGCCTATGATTTAAAGGTAGAATCACCGACTGATGTCAGTTCAGTCGGGTTTCAATTCTGACTAGAAGCAATAGTATGTCTAACCGTACTGATGAGCTGTGATAAGTGAAAAAGGACTGTCTGCGGATATATATATATATATATATATATATATATATATATATATAGTTACGTGAATTGATAAATAGACATATGAAGGTACACACATTTATAATATTATTATTCATGTATTAACAAAACAGTGTTCAACGTAATATAAACAGAGCTATTACACACAGACAGACACACCCACAGATATATATATATATATATATATATATATATATATATGCATATTGTCCTATGTCAAGTTTGTAATATGTGCCTTAACATTTATTAATATATATATATATATATATATATGTGTGTGTGTGTGTGTGTGTGTGTGTGTGTGTGTGTGTGTGTGTGTGTGTGTGTATGTATCTATTAATAAATGTTCATAAACTCGTAAAAGTGGAATTGATAATTCAAAACTTTTTTTAATTAATATAAAATATTTGCATATCCTTCCATAAGTCCCGGGCCTGACATATAGATGGTGTCACTAATAAAAAATTCATATACTTTTTATGAAGTACTAACCTTCCAATGGCACGTGAAAAAAATTTGGGCCCAATCGGATTATTAGTTTACAAATTACAGTTATTTAAGTAAAGCTACGGTTGCAAATTTTTATAACAATGGAAAAATCTGAATTTCGTCTCTTGATAATACATTGCTTTCTGATGGGAAAAATGCTATTCAAGCAAAGCAATGACATGATAAATGTTATTGAGACTCTACTCCGTCGGAAACAATGGTTAATAGACGGCATGCTGACTTTAAACGCAGTCGTACCGACATAAATAATGGTAAACGCTCAGGTCACCCAAAATCGGCAGTTGTCCCGGAAAATACCAAAAAACAAAACAAAAAAAAAACACCAACTTGTTTCGGCCGATAGTAAATTGAAGTTGCGTGAAATAGCAGAAGATTTGAACATGTCAGAAATTAGTGTATTCATCATTTTGCATGAATAATTTGTCAGTGAAAAAGCTGTGTTCAAAGTGGGTGCCCAGTTTGCTTACAGTCGATCAAAAACAACAACGCGTTAACAATCCAAAGCGTTGTTTGCAACTGTTTCAACGCAACAAGAAGTATTTCTTGTGTAATTATGTGACAATGAATGAAACATAGATCCAGTACTTTCATCTCGAGTCAAATCAGCAGTCAGCTGAGTGGAGAGCGTCAGATGAAAGTCGTCCAAAGCGACCAATGACGCAAACATCAGCAGGCAAGTTTTGTCCTCCGTATTTTGGGATGATCAAGGTATTTTGTTCATTGATTACCTTGAGAAAAGAATAGCCATCAATAGCGAATATCATATAGCATTATTGGTGCGTCTGAAAGAAGAAATCGCCAAAAACGGACACAGATGAAGAAAGAAATTGTGATCTTTCACCAGGACAACGCACCATGTCACAAGTCGATCGCAACGATGGCAAAACTACATGAATTGCACTTCGAATTGCTTCAGCATCTACCCTATTCTCCAGATCTGACCCCAGGCAACTACTAGCTGTTTGCAGACCTAAAGAGAATGCTCCAGGGAAAGAGACTTGACCCCAATGAAGAAGTGATATTGGAAACTGAGGCGTATTTTGAGGCCAAAGACAAATCGTTCAATAAAGAGGCATCGAATTGTTACAAAAGCGTTGAAATCAGTCTATCACCCTAGAAGGAGACTATTTGATGAATAAAGTGGAATTTTTCCAGATGTCGTTGTTTTATTAGTTAGGCTCGGAACTTATTGAGTGATGTTAAATAGATAAAAATAGAGAGATCAATCAATGGATGTTATTTTTGTCTTGTCAAATTTGTCTTTTATCTTTATGTGAATCTTTTACTTTGTGAACCTTTTTTTTGTGAATCCTTTTTTCTTATTTTTGTAAAAAATTTTCCTTTGTAAATTTTTAAGCACTGTTTTTAAATTTTAAATTTTTTCGTGATTGCTTATTATTTGTAGATGTAATTATGACATATAAACCATTTTTTTTCTTTTTACAAATTTATTTGTATTTCCTCTTTAGTTTGGGTATTTTTTAATTTTCTGTTCTTGTTGTGTGTAAATGGCCTCTTATAATTATGTTTGTGTGTGTTTATTTTGTGTGTGGTTATATCTATTCTCTTGTTTTTTCTTGTATATTATTTTTCATTTATTGGAGTAGATAGACTAAACTATCGCCCGGTTCACACTCCACCTACGTCTATTGAACGGGTGAAAAGGCTCATCCCTTGGTTCCTGTTTAGGATGTGGTTTCTGGTTTTCTCTTTTACAATCTTTTACTCTTTTCCATTCTTTTACTTTTTTTTTCATTTGAAGTAGATAGACAAAACTATCGCCCGGTTCACACTCCACCCACGTCTATTGAACGAGTGAAGAGGCTCATCCCTTGTTTCCTGTTTAGGATGTAGTTTCCGGCTTTCTCTTTTCCAATCTTTTACTCTTTTCCATTCTTTTACTTTTTTTTCATTTGAAGTAGATAGACTAAACTATCGCCCGGTTCACACTCCACCTACGTCTATTGAACGGGTGAAGAGGCTCATCCCTTGGTTCCTGTTTAGGATGTGGTTTCCGGCTTTCTCTTTTCCAATCTTTTCACTATTACGTGGCCCCTGCACTTCAGTGGCGTTACCGCCTTGCTTGGGGTGATATGATTAAAAACAAAAATTATTTATTTATTTATTTATTTATTTATTCATTTTTGTGTATATGCGTAATTTGGTGTATGTGGTCTTTATTTTTGTGACATTTCCGGCCTTAGTGTTTAACTGTATACACATTTACACTTCACCTACTGTTATTTACTCTCTGTTCCAATTCTTTTTTAAATATTTCTCTGTTCTTTAATATTTTTTAATATTTATTTTTTTAATTTTTTAAATATTTTTTGAATTTATTTTTTAATATTTATTTTTTAATATTTATTTTTTAATATTTATTTTTTAATATTCATTTTTTTAATATTTATCTTTTATAATATTTTTCTGTTCTTTAATTTTTCTCTGTGTTTTTTAATATTTCTCAGCTAATCAAGTATTTATTTTTTAAATATTTCTCTGTTCCTTTATTTTTTTTTTTTTAATATTTTGAGTTAAATGTAACATTTGATTTTTCGGGTTTGAAGAATCAGTTTGCAATTTTTACAACTGTCGAAATAAATTCTGGGTTTATAGCCGTTTAATTATGTTGGTTAAAAATGAAAGAGAATAGTTAAATTGGAAATATAAAGGTGGGAGAAGAAAGAAAGAAAGAAAGAAAGAAAGAAAGAAAGAAAGAAAGAACGTGGGACTATATTACGAATAGAAAGGGAGTAGAAAGAGAAAATGAATTAAACAAAGAGAAAAGACACTGGAAAAGAGAAAATAATAAAACAGAATAACTTCTCGAAAGGCAAATGCAAGAAAAAAAGAATTGTTAAAATCCTAAAAAAGAAAGAAAATATTAAAGAGAAACAGAATAGAAACCAAAAGAGAGAAAAACAAAAAGAAAAAAGAAACAAACAAACAAACATAGCAAGGAAAGAAAGGAAAGAAGAAAGTTTATCGCTGAATCGTGCGTACGTATTTTAAATCTCTTTTCGCAACTGAGTGGCAAGGAACTCTTTCCCGCAAGACAATCAGAAAATTTCTACAGCATATTAAGGAAAGCCTCTTAACACTTCTTCTGCTTTCCAGGCGTTTCTTTGATTTTCACAAGCACAACTCGATTACACAAGGGCTCAAAAATTCCCTGTGGCCGGAAGCGGCGCTTCGCCTCGCATTTCTTTTGATCCACACGGCGCCAACATCCGGGCACTTCGGTCTGCACGGATTTCGACTGTCACGTGATTACAATTAAATACCGTTTTTCCGCCACACACACACACATACTCTCTCTCTCTCTCTCTCTCTCTCTCTCTCTCTCTCTCTCTCTCTCTCTCTTTCTTCCTTGATCTTAAATTGAATGAATTCAAAGTATTGACACTCTCCCGGCAGCACAATTAAGCGAGGCTCATCCTTTTGCGAAAGACTAATAGCTGTATTTGCAAAGCGTCGGCAAATATTAAGGAAATTCCAACACGTTGCTTTTATCCCCTGTATCTCCCACTCTATTCTGTTTCCTCCATTTACGTCCTTCCGTTTTTCGACATTCGGTTTTTACCATGTTTTCCGCACTGATTCACTAAGCTTCGATTAAACGGACACAAGAGCAAGCGAAAAAAAATTTAAAGTGAGAAATATCAAGTTACGGTATTATAAGCGTAGATGTGGCGCAAGACCAGAAGTATGAGATACCTTGCGAGGATCGAACTTACTCAGTCAGTCAGTTAAGTACCATACGTGATACACGCTTGGGCGATCATGTCTCGAAAGAGACATGACTGACTGGGCAGAAGATTATCCCGCAGTAGGTTGCCATTGCTTTCTGCGGTAGACTGGTTGTCGACCAAGGCTATAGAACCAAGTCTGTCCTGCTATTTGACTCATAGCTAGAGGAGGAAGAGATGTATTATATTATTAAGTAGTAATTTGGGGGATCAGTTTATTACTTCAATACAATAGAAAACTGGTCCCCCACTTTATGGTCAGTAGAAGCCTTTATCTTGTTTCCAACTATTATATTAAGTCAGTTAGTTAAGTGCCATATGTGATACACGCTTGGGCGATCATGTCTCGAAAGAGACATGACTGACTGGGCAGAAGATTATCCCGCAGTAGGTTGCCATTGCTTTCTGCGGTAGACTGGTTGCCAGCCAAGGCTATAGAACCCAATCTGTCCTGTTATTTATCCCATAACTGGAAGGAATAGACGGATTAATACCTTTCCCAAGGGTATTTGCGCGTAAGTGAACTACTCAGCCGTAATCGAGCTAGTTTGATAACCATTACCCCTAATCAAAGTGCCCAATCTGCGGTATTTTTACGTGGTTGTTCACGTTGAAATTAACAATAAAATAATAAATAATGTCGTTCATAATTTCTGTCTAAATTTCTATTTACGCTAGTTTTAACCCGTCTAAACTTCACGGTTTTTCTATCTGAATATTTTGATGAATCTTAATTTTTTTAGTCAACAATTGAATAACTTAACAACTTTAAGAAAATATTACAATAACGATCATAGATATGGATGCTGGTCATTATTTTAAAAAGGGCAGGGGTAAAGACAAAATGTTTTGAAATTGACTATTTTTTTCCATTTCACTGAAACAGACGTTAAACACTTCTATTTTCCTTTCTGCAATTCTTTCTTTCATTTTCTCACTGAAATCAAGTGGTGTCTTTTCCCCCTCTTTCACCGCGATCAAAACGTAATAGTCCATTATTTATGAGTTATTGGCAGGAAACCTTAAACACTTTTATCTCCCCTTTTTTCTTCCTTCCTTTCATATTCTCACTGGAACCAAGCAGTGTATCGCATATGTCATTTTTCTCCTCGTACGATCAAAATGGAGTAGTCCATTATTTATTAGGTATTAGGAGACGTTAAACGCTTCTATCTACCTTTCCATATTTAATTTATTACTTGTAAGGTACTGGCAAGGCGTAACGTTCGGTCGAACTAATGAAGAGTGCGACAAGCACACTTATTATATGATTGTTTACATGGAGGCTATTGTTCTTATTTTCGTAATTATTATGACAAAGTTGGATTTAATTTTGGTTTTAATCGTGACAACATTTCGGCTCTCGTAAACTCCTGTCTTATTCACGGGTTCATCAATATCAGGGTGGAGATAAAGCGTTGATAGTTTTAGCGCAAATAATTTGTCCCTTTAACTGAACAGGTTAATGTCGAGATCGATATTTTGTGAGGGTACCGTTATGAAAAAAAAAAGAAAAACTAAAAAACAGCGCCTATTAGTGAAGACATCATAAATGTGCCCTCACAAAATTCGAAGTTGGCATGAACCTGCTCAGTTAAATTGACAAACTCTCTCTCTCTCTCTCTCTCTCTCTCTCTCTCTCCTTCTATATATATATATATATATATATATGTAAAAATATACTCAGTTATGATCTGAGATTAAAGTCAGGATGGTTAAATAAAATAAAGACAAGAGGAAAACTGTATTTTAAATCGCCTACGCATTTCGTCCTTTTATGCACTTTGCACATCACATGAAGAAATTCTAAAACCAAAATATTCTGTTAATCTTTTTAAATGATTTGTGAGCGTTTGTATAGTTGCCAACGCTGTTTATAGATACGTAATTTAGAATAAAGCTCATTTCGTCTTTTTGCCTTGATAAAGTCTATCACATGAGTTAAAATCCGGCGTACCATGTCGTCGGATAATGGGGAAGAAAAAAAGAAACCAGCGGAACAAGAACAAAATGTCAAGTATCCGCAGTAAAGAAAAAAAACCCAAACGGAACCTAAACACTAGAAAAAGTGCTCAATACGAAAGTACGAAGGTGCCATTTTCGTGCCCATTGCTGTGCCACTAATCTGTAAACAGTGTTTGTTGTTGAATTTAAAATTATTATGTGTTAAAATGAAATTTATGAATTGGCGTATATCTGTAATTTGCTTGTTAGGTAATTTGATTTTACTAAGGAACACATGGAAAGCTGATACTCCTTCAACATGTGGAATGTTCGTGTACAGAGACGTAACATCCATCGTTACTAGGATATTATCATTGTGGACTAAGTTAATGTTTTGTAATTTGTTGAGAAAGTCAGTAGTGTCTCTAATATAACTAGGTATGTATTTCATTTTAACACATAATAATTTTAATATAAATAGGTATGTATTTCATTTTAAAACATAGGGTTAAATCGGGACTTAGATGTTTTGAATTTTTATACAGTTAAACATTTTTTAGATACACTTAAAAATTTTCTTAAAAACAACATTTATAAGTATTATTAAAGATAGGTCTACGTTTACAAATATTTTAAAAAACATCTGTCGCTTTCTGCGTCACGTGATGTAAACAATCTCTCCATATTATATCATATCAGCACACAATTTTATTAAAAAGTACTCAAAACATCAATAATATAGAGCTTTTAAATATACACATATTATATAAATATTATATATATATATATATATATATATATATATATATATATATATATGCGCCGATGGCTTAGGGAATAGAGACTCCGAGTGACACCAAATCGGTCGAGTTTCGATCCCGATCAGAAACAAGTGGATATGTCTAGCCACACTGATGAGCTGTGATACAGCGAAACGGGCTTGTATGACTCTTGCACTACCAGACAACTCTGCCCACTCGGAAACTCTGACCACACTGTAGTTTCCGTCAATATTTCACTCCACTCCCGCCCGACCCATGAAACCCAGACAAGTAGAATATCCTACTGCTATCAAAGAGCAGACTTGGATTCGTTCCGAGACTTCCTCTGTGACATCCCTTGGAACAACGTTTTTAGTCTTCCCATCGAAGAATGTGCATCCGAGGTCTCCTCCTGGGTTAAGACTGGCATCGATGCCTTCATCCCTGCTAGGAAATTCCAGCTTAAATCTCATTCGTCTCCATGGTTCTCACCCGCTTGCTCGGCTGCCATTGCCCACCGGAATCATTTCTTCCGACTCTATCGTAACTACGCGTCGGACCAAAACAGGCGCCTTTTCTCTTCAGCTCGAAATAAGTGGAAAAGGATACTTAACGAAGCTAAGATGTTGTTAGCTGCCAGAATGAAGCAACGCATAGCATGTTCTAAATTCGGCGCCAAAGACGACTGGAGACCCTGTAAAAGAGTACTTAACAAGAGCAAGTCCACAATACCCCCGCTAATCAACAAATTTGAGGTACTCACCTCCCCAGCAGATAAGGCTGAATGCTTTGCCCGCAGATTCTCAAACAATTCGAGTCTGGACTCATCTGGAGTTTTTACACCCGACTCCTCACCTAGAACCGAGGTACAACTGAATGATATCCACATTACACCTTCGCTTGTCTCTAAGATAATCTTAAAACTTGACCCTCACAAAGCGAGCGGTGGTGACGGAATCCCAACCATAGTCTTAAAGAAATGTGCCCCTGAACTCTCCTCTGTCCTTTCTAAGCTCAACCTCTGCCTATCTGCTTCCTGCTTTCCTGCCTGTTGGAAATCTTCCTCTGTAGTTCCTATATTTAAAAACACTGGAGAACCCTCGGACCCTGCAAATTACCGCCCTATCAGCCTTCTTCCGATCTTTGGCAAAGTGTTCGAAGCCATTATCAACGCCGAGGTGGTTCAGCATCTCACAGCACACAGGCTCCTCTCGGACAAGCAATATGGTTTCCGCTTCACCAGGTCTACTGATATGCTAACAACCATCACCGAGTACATATACCAGGCACTCGACAGGAATGGCGAAGCCCGAACCGTTGCATTGGATATATCTAAGGCGTTCGACAGAGTTTGGCATGCTGGCCTTCTATGTAAACTGCGGAGCTATGGTATAACTGGACATTTGTTTCAACTAATCCAGTCATTCCTCTCTAACCGCACAATGAAGGTGGTATTAAACGGACATGCCTCCCAGAACTACCATACAAACGCAGGTGTCCCCCAAGGCTCCATCTTAAGTCCTACACCCTTCCTGATATACATTAATGATCTCCCTGATTCCATAAGAGCCCAAGTAGGTTTGTACGCCGATGACACCACAGTTTACTCTCGCCTCCAACAAAAATCTGGTGTAGGCATCAAAGCTAACCTCGCAGCCGAGATTGAAAAAGATCTCCAATCCATAGTGGACTAGGGTAAGAAATGGCTAGTAAATTTTAATGCTTCTAGAACGAAGCTACTCTCAATTAACCATCATCAACAATCTCACCTACCTCCCATTAGCATGGACCAGGCTTGCCTCCCAGAGAGTAAAACACTACGCCTCCTTGGTCTCACACTTTCAAATGGAATGACTATATCGAATCCATTGCTAAATCCCCTGCTATGAAAGTTGGTTCTCTGTATAGGGCCCGGAAGTTTTTTCCGTCTAAATCTATCCTGCACATATATAAATCTACCATCCGCCCATGCATTGAATACTACTGCCATATCTGGTCGGGTGCCCCTGCTATTCTCCTCGGGCTTCTCGATAAGTTTCAGAGGAGGGTCTGTAATGTGATAGATACCGACTTGGCAGACCGCATGCAGTCTCTCTACCACAGGCGAGACGTGGCTTCCCTGTGTCTCTTCTATAAATACTTTCACGGCTTCTGCTCCGATGAACTTAGATCACTGGTGCCCCCTAGATACGAATTTGCACGAGATACTAGATTAGCAACTAGATCCCACCCTTTTACAGTGAAACCGATAAAATGCAACCGCAACTTCTAATCCAATAGTTTCTTTCCTCGCACTTCCCGACTGTGGAATTCCCTTCCACACGTTTGCTTCCCCGATGGCTACAATCTCCAGGAGTTTAAATGTAAGGTCAATAGACACCTCCTAACACACTAACCTGTTCCCATTCTATCAAACACTCTTCCCATCTGCCCAACCCTCATCCTCGGTATCCTTACTCATCTGTCACCTTCCTCCTGACATTCCCTATGTGTAACCACTCCTTCTCTTTACCTTCCCCTATGTAGCCCCATGCGCAATAGTGGCAGTGGAATGTCTTGCTTGGGGTTAAATGATTTAAAAAAATATTATGCTCTCATTACGATTGAGCACTCTGGAGAAGAAAATTTTAAAAACAGTTTCCACTTCGGCTATAATGCGTGACTCTTCAGAAATGAATTGAGTTCTCTCGGTGACTGGCGTCTGTATACACTGCTTACATACAAGACGTTAAAATTTCCCTTCTCTGATCCCATGCGCCGATGGCTTAGGGAGTAGAGACTCCGACTCACACCAAATCAGTCGAGTTTCGATCCCGACCAAAAGCAAGTGGATATGTCTAGTCACACTGATGTGTTGTGATACAGCGAAACGGGCTTGTATGTGGATGATTAATATATATATATATATATATATATATATAATACACGAATATTACATAAATATGTTATATATATATATATGTGTGTGTGTGTGTGACATGTCTAGATCTAAGCCACCCTGCCTCCTTCCATAACCCAATTGTTTTCAATCCCCATGGTTACATAATTCTAAATCTTGATTGGACACTTTTGACACATCTAAATGCATTTCCTCCAACTACCACTTCCCAATTTTCTAAATAACCTGAAATTCTTCTTATATTTTCAAAAATAAATCGTTTTCATCATTTACTTCAACATATCATCTCAAGAGGAACACTTTTGTTCTGAAATATGAAAATCTTTGTGTAGTGATATTATGCTTTTATAAACCATTGTAATAACAAAATTACAATATTAAGCTTTACTGTGTATCGAGCAGTCTTTATAAAAGGAAATGCTTGAACAGTGGATTTTTAATCTACGTGTTCTTTCACTTTGCTGTAATATATATATATATATATATATATATATATATATATATATATAATACAAAACAGAAATACAAGATACGGATGGACAAAGAAAAAAAAAATATATATATATAATACAAAACAGAAATATATATATATAATACAAAACAGAAATATATATATATATATATATACATATATAATACAAAACAGAAATATATATATATATACATATATAATACAAAACAGAAATACAATATATATTCATATATATATATATATATATATATATATATATATATATATATGTTGAAAACAGAAATAAGGGTTGTTCCGAGAGAAATTGGTATAGGCGGAAAAAGTATGAGAAGCCGTAAACGTTTTGCTTGAAGTGTAGATTTATTATTCTTATCATCGTTATTATTATTATTATGTCATTTTTCATCATATTTCGATTTCTGCTTTGGTCTCACTACCAACCAAGTCTGCGGGGAGACCTAAGGCAGGTAGTGGCGTGTTGTCATGGCTTCATTTCATGTTTTTCTATCTTCCCTATCATCCCCAGCATTACATAGATAACGTTTTCCTTAGTGTGTGGGCTGTACTTAATAAGACAATTTTTTGTATATCTCTTAAGCTGGGGTTTCCAGGGATTCTTTCAATGTGTTGTTTTGTTCCATTTTTTAACATTCCAAGTGCACCTACTATCACTGGCACAACTCTTGTTTTCAATTTCCACATTTTTTCTATTTCAATTTCCAGGTCTTTATATTTTGACATTTTTTGAAATTCCTTGATTGCTATGTTACAATCCGCTGGACAAGCCATATCAATTAATAGACAAGTTTTCTCCTTCTGGTTTTTAACAATAATGTCTGGCCTGTTTGCTTCAATTTTTCTGTCTGTGTAGATGGTGTAATCCCATAGAATGGTTACATCTTCTATTTCTGTAACCGGTGCTGGATGATGTTCATACCAGTGTTTGTTTACAGCTTTTCCATAATGTTTGCACATTGCCCAATGTAAATATTGCCCAACTCTATCGTGGCGATTTTTATATTCGTTTGGGGCAAGCACAGAACAGCCTGAGATTAGGTGGTCTATTGTTTCTTGGTGTTTATCACAAAACCTGCATTTTGGATCCATATTATTATGCATAATATTTGCCTGAAAGTTTCTCGTGAAAAGACTTTGGTCTTGTGCTGCAAGTATAAATCCTTCAGTTTCAGACTTTAATCCAGATCCACGTAACCATCGATGAGTATTAACTTTATCAACATTGGATTTATTGGCACGTACTGGATATTGGCCATGCAGAGGTTTGTCTTGCCAGCGCTGTTTCATCTTTTCAAGAGCTTTATCTTTGGCTTTCATTTTCATATTTTTTGCCGCAATAGTTGGTTCTTGGCTACTGTTTTGCTTTTCTACAGAATCTACTAACTGTAAATCTTGTTTGAATTTACTGCCTTCTTTTATTATTGAATATTTTTTCTTTCTTTCTTCATGTTGCCTTACTAATTGTAACATCCAATCCTTTGTTGTTTCTATGTATGTTAGTAAGCCAATAGTTGTTGTCTTGTATGACAATTCCAGCTGAATAAGACCTCTACCACCTTCTTTACGGGGTATGTATAGACGATCTACATCAGCCTTTGGATGATGCATCTTATGCTTAGAAAGAAGCTTTCTTGTTTTAGCATCCAATCGCCTGATGTCGTTTAGAGTCCAGTTTAAGATGTTTTATTATTATTATTATTATTATTATTATTATTATTACTTTCTTTTTTTATAGTACATTAAGTGTCCATAATGGCATTTATATTGCTCCACGCGAATAAATTTGTGACTTTACATATCGAGATCCGTTTGTCTTTCTGTCACAAATTTATTCGCCTGAAGAGAGTCAACTTTGGACTCGAAACAGGTGTAGCGCCACTACCATTATGAACACATGATGTATTATATAAAAAGCAAGTAAAAATTATAATAATAATAATCACAATAAATCTGCACTTTAAACAAAACGTTTACGACTTCTCACATTTTTTCACCCATACCAATTTTAAAATTCCAAATGTTTGTCTATTTTTAATTTTTATTCATTTAATATTATTATTTTTGATAAAATTGTTGTTTTTCTTTACAGATATTATTTAAGGAAGATTTTCAAATCACAGTCAGAACTATTTGTGAATTTTAAGTGACCAACTTCATTCTATAGCTTAGGAACTGTTTACCGGTGTGAAATGCCATATTTCAGGATGATAATGCACCAATTCATATTGCTAATGTTTAAGCTGAGTAGCACGAGAAACATTCTAGAAAAGTAGAACGTCTAATCTGTCCACCACAGTCCTCAGTTAGAAACATCATTGAATATGTATGGTACAATTAATTAAAAAAAAAGAGCGATCGATATCCTCTACCATCATCAATGAAAGAATTGGAGACTGATTTAGCTGAAGAATTAAAATTCCTCTGGAAACAATTCAAACTTTGTACTAGTCTATTGTTTACCCTACCCATTAGTTGAACTCAACTGTTACTTGATATCTGTATTTCTATATGACAGCGAATGCAATCTTTCAGCGATGAAAAAGAGAGTTGAAGCAGCAGAAATGTTGGTTTGGAGAAGCGTGCTGAGGTTACCATCGACCGAACATGTGAGCAATAAAGAAATTTTAGAGAAATTGAAAACAAAAAAGAAATTTATGCTTAACATCACGAAGAGACAGCTCAAATTTCTAGGGCACATAATGAGGAAAGAGGACTTGGAAAAACTTACACTCACGGGACAGATCGAAGAAAAGATGAACAGAGAAAAGCAATGCGTAACATACTCCCTGGGATTGAGCAAACGGATGATAGAACAATGTTTTAGAGAAATAACAATAAAAAAATATTAAAAGTTAAGAATGAAAGGAAATTATGAAAAACCTTGGTTGCTTAATTCCTGAAGAGACACGGAATAAGATGAATCGGTGATGGCAATTTGAGGCATTAAATACTATATATTTTGTCTATCTCTCCAACTGAACCAGAGTGCATGACTTTTCCACTCTACTCTCATCACACCAGTATTCTCATCCTTCTCTTACCCACTTTCTGACACCCCCTATAACTTGTCTCTGTTCCTCATCACTTTCCTTCTATGTAACCCTCTGCACACGAGAGACAATAAAACTTCCTTGCTTCGGGTGAAATGATTTTTTTCTTTTAATATTTAGCATCAGAAAAGGACATTTGAAGTTTCTGGGAGACGTAATGAGGAAGGATGGCTTGGAGAACCTGATACTCACAGCGCTAATAGAGAGAAAGAGAGACAGATGAGAACAGCACATAGAAAGAAAGAAAGAAAGAAAGAATGAATGAACATAATGAAGAAAAAAGTCCGAATGGATTAAAAATACACTACCGGCCATAATTATTAGGCCACCCAAGTTTTTAAAAAATGATGTATTTCATACTATTTTTAATATTTATTGCCAAGTAGATAATTCTAAATGAAAATAGAATGGTTCTTTTGTCATCATTACTTTGCAAAATTTTACAAGACAGCCAAGAAACCTTTGCTTCGGCCAGCCAATAAAAAGAAGAGACTAGCATAGGGAAAAGATCACAAAACTGGACGCCAGAACAGTTCATTTGATACATATGTTATTGTGCAGTATTAACAAAAGAAGCATTCTATTTTCATTTAGAATTATCTAATTGGCAATAAATACTAAAAATAGTATGAAATACATCATTTTTTTTTAAATAAACTGGGGTGGACTAATAATTATGGCCGGTAGTGTAGAGATGAATCAGTAGTAAGATAAGTAAGAAAGAAAAGAAAAGTAATGAAGGAATAAAAGAAAGAAAAAAGAAAGAAAAAGGAAGGAAAATGAAAGAAAAATTATAGCAGATTATGAGGCAAGATAAAAAAACGAATAGAAAGCAATGAAAACACGATATAAAAGAAATAAAAATTTGTAACAAACCCAAAAGAAATAAATGTAAAGTGTGTTATGATCGTAAGCAAATGAATGGAAGAGCAAAGTTTGACAGAAATCACAATATATTGACACAATATATTAACAACGGCAAGGGACAGGAAGATGAGGGGGGCATGATCACCTACTTCTTGAAGAGACTTCTTCTTCTTCTTCTTCTTCTTCTTCTTCTTCTTCTTCTATGTGCCTTGTCTTTTCAGGGTGTAAGCAATCATGCCCTTCCACGTCTCCCTCTCCCTGGTAGCTCTTAGTACGCTTTCTCCTCTAACATCTCGCAGCTCCCGTTCTGGCATCCACCTGCTCAGGCCCTTCAAATATGTTATCCGCGGCTTTCCTCTGTCTCTTTTTCCCTCTATCTGACCTGTTAGTATCAGGTTCTCAAGCCCTCCTTCCTCATTGCATGTCCCAGGAACTTCATTTGTCTCTTCCTGATGCGCAATATTAATTTCCTTTTCGTTTCCATTCTTTCTAACACCTCATCATTGCTCACATGCTCGGTTCATGATATTCGCAGCATCCTTCTGTAGAACCACATTTCAGCTGCTTCAAGTTTTCCCTTCATCTTTGATGATATTGTCCAACATTCATTGCCGTATTGAAGAACTGACATCACATAGCAATCCAGTACTCTCATCTTTGTTCTAGTGAAAGTTTACTGTGTCTTAATACTTTACTCAGCTTCTGGAACTCGTCCTTCGCAATGCCAATTCGTCTTTGGATCTCTGTGTCGCACTTTCCGCCTTCAATTAGAACACTTCCCAGATATTTAACTTTTTGTACCTGCTTAATTTTAATATACCCCACCTCTATTTGGCATTTTGGGTTGTTCTTTTTGCATTCGGTTTTCTTGCAGTTTATTTGTAGTCCTTTCTTGTCACTCTCTTCAGCTACCTTCTGTAGGGGGTCTTGTATTTTCCTTTCCGTGTCTACAATCAGTACTGTACAGTACTCCGATGACAAATCCTGGCATAACATCTAGGGTCCTCAAAATATTCTCGCTGTGCAAGTTAAATAGATGCGGTGAAAAGACACATCCTTGTAAGTGATAGGAAACATAAAAAAGAAAGTGACAGTGGTTCAGCGTATTCGAACATGACGGAATATAACAGGTTTACTGCATAATTAAATATAACAAACGTTGGTTTTGCCCGAGGCAGGTATATCTCTAGGAATATTCGAGCCTGTAATAAACCAAGTAACATTCATTAGGATTCAGTAACTCATTTGTCGCAGGGAAAATATGAGAAAGATTTATGTTAGTATAAGGTAGGTCTTAAGACTAACTATATCACATTGAAACACCGGTAGTCCTGCGATCACCAAATTTAAGCAACTGGCCTAGACCTAGATAAGTCACCGCTGTTGAATACCAGGGACTGTATGATATGATGTGCAGGTGATGCAATAAATAACTGCTTGGAGTTGGAAATCTGAGAGCCAAGTTCTAATTCCAATCGGGTTTGTTACATTCATTTACACGCAAATATACTTGGGAAAGGTATGAATCTAGTTTTTCAAGCTGTCTTTACTTCGTTATGTCCCTTAAAATTCTACTGAGGTGAATATTAGAGACTAACTTAAGTACTGATTCTTTTAATCTTCTTATCTTCAATTGTTGTTTTCTAGCTAAAATTTGCGCGCAGATATTTTTTTTAAATTTTAGTGCCGATAAGAATCTGCTATTCTTTCAAACAGTGATCTGCCGGGACCATAGTCATTGTGAACAGCACAATCCTTTTGTTAGGTCAGCGTATAATCTTTAATTCAGAGTTTTCTTTTTCTAGACTGGTTGCCAAACAAGGATCAAAAGCTCAGTTTTTACTACTATTCAATCCTTAACTAGACATTTCCCAAGGTTATCTTTCTAATCCAGCTATGGATTTAATTAATAGATTGTTGTGGCGATGACTCACTATTTTACTGTTCAAATGGCTAGATGTAAGTTTAATGCTAAGAGATTCTTCTCACGCTTATGGAATTCTCTGCCTGCTTTTTGCTTTCGGATCTACTATGGTCTCGAAAAATTTAAATTCAATATAAATCTTTACCTTCTGACTTCTTAATTCCTGTTCTTTTGTTACTCTCTCCGCTTAATGTTTTATTTTTCTCATGCACACTCTGTAAGCCTTTAGGTCTTAGTAGCTTTCTTGCCTTGCTTGTAGTGGAAAGATTAAACAAAATTGCCCGAAAATTAATGTAACGAAACTCAACTAACATTTAAACTCCGTTCTTAAAGTTTTTCCGGTCCGCTACCCATTACACCACCCGAATATCCTATTTTTTATTTGTAGGCGTGCATATTAAACTCATCTTCGGTGTTTGCTGGTTACTAGTCTAGAAGGAAAAGTCCTAGTTCAAACCAAGATTTAGCATAAGCCATACAGCCAACGACAAGGCCAATGTATTCAGAATGACTCTATAAAACGATTACCTTTGTCTATTTTTAAGATGTGATGGTCTGTTCAGAAATCTCAGTTATTAAATCCATGTAAAAATATCTTCCCCCAGATTTAATCGATTTTTTTTACATTAATTTATGTCCAGTGCAGATTAAAACGATTTACACCCAAGAATTTTGTACACTATTTCAAAATTATTACAAGTACTTAGGTAAAAACTCTTTGAAATATCATGACACTTTTATGAACCCATATTGAATCCTTGTCAAGCGACGCATCATTCCGCCCGCAGATTATTTCAGACTCTGAATTCTCAGGAAGAAGAAACGTGAAAAGATGTGAATTTGGTTTCTGGTGAGATGCCAATAAACCGTCTAATTCTGACACTTCTCCGGCTTGTTTTGAAAAGTACGTTTTCGTATGATCTTTTAACTATCGTTGTCTCTTTTATTTTGTTACACTGATCGATTAGGAATTTATATGGTTGCCAAAAGAATAGAAGGTCGTGTGGCACTTGTAAAAGAACGAATCTTGGCAATTTTACATCAGGCTTTTGCCAGCAAATAAAATAAATATTTTTCTATCAGGACTCAGATTAAAAAAAATGGAGCTGGTTACAAATTTCGAATTGAAGTTATACTAACATTCATATCATTATTCAAACAATACGTAGCCCCAAGATGCACTCAAGTTAATCATTTCCAATATGAAATTGCTGTAGGTAAGTAATGGGAGGAGGAAGATGCTTATATTATGAGGATATTTAGTATGAATATAAAGTGCTGTTAGCTTAGATGTGCGGTTAGTGTTTAAAAACAGAAAGTCACGTACCAAATATGTAGATAAAGGTATTAATCTACCTCTTCTGTTCCCAGCTATGGGGTAAATAATAAGATTTTTATCAGTAAATTGTTATTATAGCCAAAACATTCTTGGAATCTAAACGTATTTTCTGTTTTTAATTAACCTGCAAAGGATTGATAAACTGTAAAAAATAAAAAAGAAGTAAAATTCAGGCGACAATTTTAATTTATTAGTTTCTTTCTTTGCACTTCCCTCCTGTGGAACTCCCTTCCATATACTTGCTTTCCTGATGGCTATAACCTCCTGGAATTTAAATGCTAAGTCAATTCCCATCTCTTATCCACTTAGCTCCAGCCCTTTCCACATCACCCCGGGTATCTTGTTCTTTTCCTTTCTCTCTACATTTGCAACTGTCTTCACCCCTGTGTTCACATCCTTCTCTTGCCCTTTCTCTGACACCCACTATAACTGGTTCGTCTTTGTCTTCACTCTCATCCTGCTGAAAATTTTAACTCTCTTATGTCGCCCATTGCACATCAGTGGCGGTAACGCTTTGCTTGGGGGTAAAATGATTATTAAAATAAGTTGTAATAATCGGAGAAACTTTATTTTGCAAGTCCGTTACCCAGTTTGAAACAAAATCCTTACCAAGGGAATACGAAGGGGCTGAGAATAAATGAACGACCTGTATGTGGGCCCTATCTGTGAAGGTCTGAAGTAGTGAAACTAAAGAATGTAGCTCTTTTGAACATTTCCCATACTTATAGCGATAGATTAACGAGAGGTTAATAATTTTTCATCTATAGGATAAAAAAGTTGCAGGGAGGAAAATAATCCAATACATCAGCGTGTTTTTACGTGTCCTACCGATTCCTGAGACGCGCGATCGACACATTCCGCAACCTCTCTGTCCTAAGCAATATTTGACACACTCCACCGGATTTGGCACTGTCATCTCTTTCCACAAGTTTAACTTGCTTGCACTTTCGCTCTACCTTTGCTTCTGATGATAAGCACAAAAAACACATAAACACTTTTTGGAACACAGAAAAACCGTTTATTAAAATTCAATGACGACAAACAATACATATCTATTTTTTTTTTGTTTTTTTTTTTTTTCAATCTTCGAGGATTGAAGGAAAAAGTAACCCAGGCCCGGCTACTAATAGGACATACCTTCATTACCCACTCCTACCTTTTAAAAAGAGAAGATTCTCCGATATGTATACCCTGCCATGAACCTTTCTCAGTTGAACACATTCTAATTGAATGAAAGGACCTTAAAACAACAAGATCCCAATATTACCAAGTGAACGACCTAAAAGAAACTTTTCAGCACTGTACAAATAGAAAACATTCTAAATCTTTTGAAAACAATTGGCCGATACTGGAACATCTAAAAATAAAACAATATCCAACTCATTTAAAACAAAAAAAAAACAATAGCTTATACCAAATAACCCCCCCCATTAAGATTCCAAGAACAATCATTCACACAAAACAATTCCCAAATAACACCCTTGGCACTAAATGACCAGAGAAATTGATGTGCTGTTAAAAAGCAAAACAACCAACCAACCAACCAAAATCAATCTTCGGGGATAACATCCCACCTTTAATTTAAAGATGTCGATTGGGAATTTTTTTTCAGTTTTAAAAAAATCGTTGCTGTTTCATATCCGCGGTTTATTCATCGGCTTTAAATACATATAGACACTTATGCGCAGATTGTCATTGTTTTAATTTTGGTTTAATTTATATTGCTTCACGACATATCAATCTCAATGGATTATTTAATGCCGACAAGATGTTTAGGATAGTTTCGAATGAATAGAATATGTATTCTTTGTAAGAAATGATTTTGTAGATCAGGTTTCATTAACGTATTTTGTAGAGTTTTTTTTGAAAATCAAATCTATTGCTGGTATTTTTTTAAAATGTACTCCTGGTAATATTTATTCAAAAATGTATAGCTTGTATTTTTTACTATAAAATTATATTTTTTTACTTTCACATTGTTTTATCCCTAATTTGAGGCTTAACTATTTGCCCATAGATGGGACCCTAACAGGTGCTACCACTTCGGGTTAGTGTGTACCTGGAAGCAACAGAAATTAAGAGGTGGTTCAACCCTACTCAAAAACTTCCGATTAGGTTAATTTACAAATTAACCATCCGTCCGTGCGCAGATTGCTGCTGTCATAATATGGTCAGGCGCCCCCACTGTTCATCTTAGTATTCTCAACAGGCTCCAAAGAAGAATCTGTAATAGGTCCCGACTCGGCAGCTCGACTCCAGCCATTTTCTCACTGGCAGGATGTGGCATTTTAGAATAGGTTCGTATGAACATGATATGTATTCTTTGAAAGAAATCGTTGCTGTTTCATATCCGCGGCTTATTCATCGGCTTTGAATAAATATAGACACTTATGCGCAGATTGTCATTGTTTTAATTTTGGTTTAATTTATATTGCTTCACGACATATCAATCTCAGTGGATTATTTAATGCCGACAAGATGTTTAGGATAGTTTTGTATGAATAGAATATGTATTCTTTGTAAGAAATCAGTTTGTAGATCAGCTTTCATTAATGTAAAAAATTTTGTTCTTGAGAGTCAAACAATTGCTGGTAATATTTATATATTTTTTTTCATTCAAATATTTATTGTTGATATTTTCCTCTCAAGAAAAGTACTGCTGGAATTTTTACTGTAAAATTTATTTATACTTTCAGTGTTTTGACCTAAGTTTGGGATTAATTATTTGCCCAGAGCTGGGAGAGTAACAGATGCTACCATCCTAAGTCAGGGGAGATCTGGGAACAATAGCAATTAAGAGGTGGTTCTACGCTTCTCTAAGCCTCCCAATCAGACGTCTTGCAGCCGGATGCAGTTTATTGTTATACGCATGACCAGGATGTAGTTAATCGTCATATTCAGGACACAGCACTGTTTCATTGCGTTAATATAGTTTGAGATCTTAAGAAATAAAATTACTCGGGCCTAAACGGCGAATTATCGTCGAAACATGTCAAAGTAAAACAATTTTCAAATTTGCCCCAAATGCTTACCATATATATATATATATATATATATATATATATATGTGTGTGTGTGTGTGTGTGTGTGTGTGTGTGTGTGTGTAAACAGAAAGAGAGAGACGGTGCGCTGTGCAAATTGTAGATGTTTTAAGTTTTTATTTTTGCGCATGCGTGTTGTTGATTTTTAATTTTGTCGATAAAGATTAGCTGATGGCAAGGATTATGATAGTACTCAGAATTAAACAAGAAGACCGTCCAGAAATGTTGCAGGAGATTCCGAAATCGTGGTTGAAGCCAATGACGATTTTATTGAAAACATTTACTCTTTTCCTTTTCTTCTTCTTCGTTTTCTTCTTTTTCTTTTTTCACGTTTTCTTCTTTTTATAACCATCCTTTTTTTCTCTTCTTTTTTTCCACCAAATTTCTTCTTCTTCTTCCATCATCCTTCTTCTTGTCTTATTGTCTTCCTCTACTTTTTTCTGCTTCTTACTCTTCTGTTATTGTTATAATTTATTTATTTGTTTATTTATTTATTTACTTATTTTCACTTTCCTCTCATTGCTTTTCACTCCTTCAACTTAACTCAATCTTTCTTCTTTGTTTCCTCGTCTCCTTTTTTTTTTTCCTCACCTCATACATCGCGCCAACCATTTCATTTCTTTCCCGTTTCCTTGCATCTTTTTTTTACCTTCCCCGTGAATATCTCAATTACCTGAATGATACCCTCGTTCTTTCATGTCTTTATCCATCAATTTCTCTTTGAGATTTCGCGCCGCGTCTATCTGTCGAAAAAGCTCGAAGCGAAACATCTGTTAACATGTGGCAAGAACGACAATGGCGGCCTTTTGATTTCACTTTTCATTACACGGAACATCCTGTGTCTTTCTTTTTTCTTTCAGGTATCAGCAAATTGCTTGTTTTCGTTTCTTTTATTGGACATTTTCTTTAAATCTGTGAAAGGCGTCATTTTCGTACGTATCTCTCTGTCAACGTTAATGAGTGAATAGGTATTGATATATTCGTTACGCACACCCATACGCGCACACACATATACGGATAATTGTCTTTTTGCAGACAATTGTTTTTAAATATGCTCACCTATTTTATTTGTCTATATTTCTGAGATGAGGTATTTACAGTATTTACACCATTCGGACTTTTGTCCTCATATTTATTATTACATTCATGACGTTATCAATTCGGCCTTCTCCAGGTGATTGTAATTTTGAACTGAACCCTTTATTTCAATTGTTCTTGATGAGGTATGGCTCAGTGGATAAAATTGTTCATTCGATTAAGTGACTTTGCCTAAAAAGTTGTGAATTCAATACAGTGGCGAAGAAAAAACATAGAGAATTGAATTAAATGCAGAAACTAAAACGTCCGGAGGAAGCATAACTCATGGAACGAGAACAATGTATCCTATTGATCGGAATAAAGGGTTTGGTTCTGATATGTCCTGGAAAGTGACATATATTTATATATATATATATATATCATTCGAGGTAGTTAAGTGATTAAGGCAAATATAACCGGGTAGAACACTCTAATACTTAAACGCAATGACTGTACTCGTAGTATGCAATATCCTGAGACGTAGGCTTAGTCAATAGACATAGACTAATAGAATTCTAGTGGTAGATCTCTGGATCTCCGGACGCCCTCGCATTAGTCTATATTTATGTCTGACACCAGCGAATCATATTCCTGTGAGGGGGAACGAAGGTGGATACATATTCATTACCTATTGAATACATCAGGTTAAAAATTCAATCACCTGAAGAAGATCGGATCGTACAACGACCGAAACGTCGTTAATATGACGATAAAGATAAGGAGAACAGGCTAAATATCATAAATGACAGACATATTCTATAGATAGATAGATAGATAGATAGATAGATAGAGAGCCTGATTTTTGTGCCTAGCATGAAACAGTCTGTCGCCTATGAGAGTTGACTTCAGTGTTCACTTTTATATATATATATATATATATATATATATATATATATATATATATATATATATATATAATAAAACAGAAATAGGGGTTATTTTCAACGAGACAAATTGGTATAGAAGAAAAAGTGCGAGAAGCCATGAAAGTTTTGTTTAAAGTGTAGATTTATTGTTGCCATTATTATAATTATTACTTGCTTTTTGTATGATATATTAAGTGTCTATGATGGTATTTGTGGCTTTATACGTGTTTCGAGTCTAAAGTTGACACTCTTCAGGTGAATAAACTTGTGAATTTACATGTCGAGATCCGTTTGCTTTTCTAATGTCCGAGGTGTTGGGGAGTCACGCTTATTTACACACTCTATGGACTCTTCCATAGTATACAAATAATCCTGCCTACAGTGCGCAGTGTTGAGGCAGTTGAGTGAGTTGAGTTGGATTGAGTTGTTAGTCAGAGAACTTGAACCGCCGCTCGTTTGTCAGTAAGAAATATAGGCTTATTACCGGACTTACTACTTTGTATATATTTTAACTTCCACCAACCAGTATTCCTGAATCTACAAACCATGTACTGGTTGTATATTTTTTGGTTCAATACAGTTACCTTTTTTCCTCTCACATTTTTTTTTTTTGTGTTATTATTATATTGTGTGGTTTTCTAAACAAAGGACTACAACAATTTGGCGACGAAAGATTCAAAGAAGTTCACGCGGAGTAAAAAATACGTTCGAAAAGTCAAACAAGTCATGCGGAGGAAAATACGTGTTTTCACGTCAGTCGCCACAACAATTTGGCCACGGAGTATTCGTACAAGTTCACGCGGAGAAAAAATGCATTCTCGCCAAACAAAAATGTGGCAACGAAGATTCTAACAAGTGCACACGAAAAAACAAACAAACAAACTCTTACACATGACACCAAGGAAAAGATCTGAGCGTCGAGGACGTCGAAAATCACATAAGAGGAACCGACAACAACAAATTGGCGAAACAGATTCACGTACAAATCGCACAACAAAATCGTGACGAATTTTTCTTCCCCGCCCCGAATCACTTTAACAAAGTGTGCTACATATTAATTCAAACTAAATGGAAGATTTTCAAAAAGGAATACTCGAAATTATAAAAGGAACGGAAGAAAGACAATATCGACTAGAAATGAGACAAATGGAAATGCAAAAGGCTAACGAAGAAAGACCAACAGAAATGCAAAAAAGACAATTGGAAATGCAAAAACAACAAATAGAAATGCAAAAGCAAAATGAAGAAAGACAAACAGAAATGTAAAAAACAAAATGGAGATGCAAAAGCAAATTGAAGAAAGACAAATTGAAATGCAAAAGGCAAACGAGGAAAGATAAACACAACTGCAATAACTGTTATTAAAATAGCCCTGGATAGGAACGACACACATAAGTCAAAGAAAGAATGAAGAGCCAAGTTAGTCATTTTCAAAAATGTTTTGTGAGATGGAGAAAAATACTTCGGAAGCCGTGGAAAATATTAAATCTCAAACCCGAAAAAATGGTAGCTCCTCCCAAAAAGAAGCTAGGGCGGGGGGTGTTGTGGAGTCACCTCTATTTACACACTCTATGGATTCTTCTATAATATACAAATAATCCTACCTACTGAGAACGGGCTTGTGCGCAGTTGAGGCAGTTGAGTGAGTTGAGTTGGATTGAGTTGTTAGAGAACTTGAACCGCCGCTCGTTTGTCAGTAAGAAATATAGACTTATTACCGGACTTACTTCTTTGTATATATTTTGACTTCCACTAACCAGTATTCCTGAATCTACTAACCGTGTACAGGTTGTATATCTTTTTATTCAATACACTTACCTTTTTTCCTCTCACATATTTTTTGTGTTATTATTATATTGTGTGATTTTCTAAACAAAAAAACACAACACAAGGTATCGTGTATAAATAGATACGTCAAGTGGTCAGTTGTTCAGAAAGTTCATATGCATGTATGCGTGTTGGATTTTTTATTTCACACTTCCATGTAGAGATTCTCCTGTCGCCTTCGTTGACCGTAAACATTTTTTCACTGACTTGCGAAATTTTATTTCGTCTTTATACTTCAAAATTGTTTTCAGTGATTTTGATTCAATTCTACTCTACGGGTCACATATATATATATACTGACTCCTTTTTATATATATATATATATATATATATATATATATATATATATATATGTATATATATATATATATATATATATATATATATATATATATAATGGAGTCAGTATAGGAAACCAATTAGGTCCTATTTTCTCTTATTTTTACATCGAAAACAATGTGTTAAAATAACTGATAGGCCGGGTATTTATACAAGGTATGCTGATGACATTTTTGCTTTTATAAAAGATGAATCGAAATTGTAAATCTGAAATCAAAGTTTTAAAATAACTCATCGCAAAAAATTCCTTACGAACTCATCTACAATAATAAAATCTAGTTTCTTGGTGTTAGTATAGAGCTAAGAATCAATTAATTTATCCTTTATTTTCATAAAGAAAAAAACTCTTGTCTTCTTAACTATAATAGGTAATACTCGGAAAGATATAAAATAGTACTAATTAAATAGGGAACATCAAAATTCCTCCTTCCAAAGAATATTTTTGAGCGAACTAAAACATAAAACAAACATTAGGCAATAATAATTTTCCTAACTATATCCCTGATAAATAAAGAAAATTATTCTTACAAAAAATACGCGACACCTGTATTTAAAAATAACACACAAAAAACATCAACATATTTTACTGCAATCAAATGTGCAATTATCACAACAGGACTTTTTTGCTAGACAAAAAATTATTAAACACTATATTTCTGCCGCAATTCTTCAAAAACATGTAAAACTTGTAATATATTATAGAAAATGAAAAACTGCAAACTTTCTTGTTTCTAATCAAAATAATCCCATCAAAACTAAACTAGCGATGACTAAGTGTATGGATTTCAAAGCCATGTACAAGAGTAGGTACCTCCACTAATTCGCGGGAAAAACAGCATTGTGTAATGCAAAAAGCCACGAGCTTAAGAAAAATAAAGTTTTATTGTCAAAATGTTGATGTTATTATTAAGAGGAAAGATCAAAGAATTTTTTAATTATTTTTCGAATTTTTTAAATCCTTTCTAACACGTTCGAAATTTTGATTAGAATGCTTGTTCTGTTTACGTTATTGCCTTCTACAAAGTTTAACATTGATTTTTCGCTCTTTTTATGTTGAAAACACATTAATTTGAAAATTCGTGTACAAATCAAATAATAGTTCGATTTTAATTAAATTTTCAGAACTTATTTACAAATGAATGAAATTATTTTTTAACTGTTTTTTTTAGAAAATCTTGGTATTTTTTTTTTAAATGTGTTACCCCCCACTTACGTAATTTCATTAAATTTCACACAGAACCTTGTTATTTCAGGAAATTAATTTTTAGTAAATCACCTACTTTTTTTTCAAATTCGTACCATTTAACTAAAAATTTGCTCTGAATTGAAAAATAATGAATCCAATAAAATTATGACATTACTTCATTAGAAAAGCTTTTAATTGTTTTTGCGAATAAGTAATATTAAGGACATTATTGTCTGAACAAATAATTTTTTTTTTTGATAAATAATGAATTTTTACAAGAATCTTTTCATTTTTTTAAAATTTTAATTATAATAATTCATAATAGTTTAAATTGTATAAAATTCTGTATTAGGGTATTTATTGGATGTGATATAATATTTAAGTGGAAACAAAATTTACGAGTTCATATTTGCAAAGATTGATAAACGTAGTTACGCCTCCCTATTTTTAAAATAATTTTTAATTCATTAAAGTTTTACCAGAGTTTCATGCATGGTAGACTCAAGTTGCCATTATTATGAAAACGTTACATAATTTAAGGGTTTTGTTCCTTTAAAAAGATTTATTGAATACTGTTGCCATATCTAGTAATCGATCCCGGCTTGGTCGCCCGCTTTCTGCCACTTTCTCACCGACAAGATGTTGCTTCTCTCTGCCATTTCTACAAGTATTTTCATAGCAACCGCTCCCATGAGCTGTTTTCCTTGATACCTCGTCCAGATGTATTTACTTGTGCTACTGGATTGGCATTAAGGTCCCACTCTTTTACCGTCGAAATAATTAAATGTAACTCACTCTTCTACTCTAACAGTTTCTTTTCTCGTACTTCCCGTTTGCGGATCTCATTTTCATTTGCTTGCTTCCCTGATAGCGACAATCTCCAAAAGTCTAAATGCAACATCAATTGCCATCTTTTTTCTACTTGATTCCCATCCATCTATTACATTTTCTTCGACATCTCCTGTACTCTTTTTTATTCTCTCACTGTAACACCCTGCACACCAGTGGCATTTCTGCCTTGCTTGGGATGAAATGATTATATATATATATATATATATATATATATATATATATATATATATATATATATATATATATATATATATATATATATATATATATATATATATATATATATATATATATATATATATATATATATATATATATATATAATGTGTGTTGCAGTGTAATGGTTATCGATTCGGAATGAGAATTCGGAGAGCCGAGTTCGAATTCCAGTCGAATTCGTTTCATTCACATACGTAAAAATAACCCTGGGATGGGTACAGCACCAGCTACGTTTCCCTTCAGCTATGGGTTGAATAGCAGGACAGACTGGGTTCTATAGGCTTGGTTGGCAATCAGTCTACCACAGAAAGTAATGGCAACCTACTGCGGGAAAATCTTCTGCCCCGTCACTCATATCATTTTCAAGATTTGATTGCGCAAACGTGTATCCCGTATGACACTTAACTGGCTGATATATATTTATATCTATATATACAATTTTTCAAAAACAATATTGATAACATTGCAGATCCTTCTTTGGATTTTATCAAGTTCTCTAAATATATAGCAGGAGCATTAGACCATATCTAGGAGCAGTAATCAAAGAATGACCGAATCGTAAATTCATAAATATGTCAAATAGATATTTCGGAAAGGTAGTGAAGTACATTTTTCTCACAGTGAAGCACATTTTAACTGAATGTACTCACTTAGAATTTCTAAGATATAACTATTACAAGGAAGAAACATGTGAAAACTATTCAAAAATATTGAGACCCTAATACCTTACGAATTAAATGGAATAAATCTATATAAATAACATAAAGCACTACAATAGCTCAGCTACAAGCTATATATAGCCATAAAACATACGTTTACCATATTGAATTCTACTTCTTGGAAACGCATGGTAAAGAATGCTGTTTGTTTTGTTTTTGGTGGGCGGGGGAGGCTCATATTGAATTCTACTTTTTGGAAACACGTGGTAAAGAATGCTGATTTTTTTTTTTTTTTTTTTTTGGCGGTTTGGGATTTTTGTATGTAAAATACTAATAATACACGAAACAAAAACTGCGATCTGTATGATTTGACATAACACAGTAACAAATATATATATATATATATATATATATATATATAAGGCAGTCTGTGAGTCTGTGTGTGACTGTTCCCTATGCACGCCTACATTTTTTTAAGCTCCGCCATTTAAACTTTCTAGGGACACATATCTACAGGGAAGCCAGGTCGACACATACTTTTTGAGTTTAAATTCAGCAAATTTTCCCTTTCGCACTTTTTGGCTAATGCGGCCGATGGTTTACATTTGCTCCGTAAAGCATCTAAGATGGTTGCTGAATTACGTCACAGAAATCAAATCACACATGTCAAACACGACTAAAATATTTTTTATTAAAAAAAATGAACCTTTATATTTAATTTTTATTTCGATGTTTTACATCACGGAAATCAAATCACATGTGTCAAACGCGACTAAAAAAATTTTTTTTTTTCAATTGGAATAGATAGACTAAACTATCGCCCGGTTCACACACCACCCACGTATATTGAACAGGTGAAGAGGCTCATCTCTTGTTCCCTGTTTAGGATGTGGTTTCCGGCTTTCTCTTTTCCATTCTTTTTACCCTTATGTAGCCCCCTGCGCATCAGTGGCGTTATCGCCTTGCTTGGGGTGATATGATTAAAAATAAAAATATATATATATAAATATAAAAGACAATCACGAGAAAAGAAACTGTTAGAGTAGAAGTGAAGGTTCCATTTAACTATTTCAGCGGTAAAAGGGTCTAACCTGGATTCCGATCTATAAGCACGATTAAATTCATGTTGTCGTGGCACAAGAGAAAAAAGCTTGTATTTATAGAAAACACAGGGAAGCCACCTCAAGTTGGCAAAAAAAAAATAAATGACTGAATTCTAGATGACAAGTTAGAATCGATTACATTGCAGATCCTTCTTTGGATTTAGTCGAGAACCTCGAGATGAATAGGAGAAGCAGCCGACCTGATATGGCCGCTGTAGCAGTGGTGTTTCCTGAGAAAGATAGCCTGATGAAGCCTATGTTAGTTTGAATTCAGAGTATTCTTTCTCCTAGATCAGTTGCTACACATGGTTATAGGACCCTGGCTGCCCGGCTATTTATCCATGGCTGGGGGAAGAAAAGATGTATTCATACATTTTCTAAGTGCATTATCACGTAAGTAAATATAATGTACTCAACTAGAATTAGAACCCGTTTCTTCTATTCTTCAATTCTTAGCCTCTGACTATTACTGTACCTCAATCATTAAACCAGAACACGTTTTTTCAGCGCTACTAGACCCACGGATTGAAGTCACGACTACCACATACGTTTGAAGTAAGGCTTCAATCCATTACACTCTTATTACGAAGTCAGACGCCTAAAGAATTCTCTTCAGGTGTCTGTCATAGAATTTTCATTCAAACACTTTCTTCAATTTACGGTGAGAAAATAACTTGTATCAATTCATACTCACCAGTTGTTTTTCTTTTCTTTTCTTTACCTTTGTGCTACTTGTCCGTTTCATTCACACAACTAGGATAGGGGTTTGTCAGAACTACCAGACGCAGGGATTGAATCCAGAACTTCCATGTTTTCTAGCCAACGCGTTAATCCATTTGGTCAGTGGTTCTTAAATTTTTAGGGTCATGGAACCCTTGAGTGACAAACCCCTGTAATAACTAACTCCTCGGAGATAGAGAGACAGACAGACAAGCAGATATCCACATTCATTTTTTTCAGCACTTGTACATGCATTTCTCTATACTGCTCCCACATGCACACACTGCACACACATCACTTTGCAACCAGACAGGCTTGAAGGAAATTGTGCTCAATTAATCCCCACCACTATATTTTAGTCATTTCACCCCGAAGTAAGACGGAACCGCCACTAGTAAGCAGGGGGTCACAGTAAGAGAAAATCCTAGGTACAGGGGTATTGAAGGAAAGATAAACAATTAACAGGATTCAAGAAGATAGCTGATGGCAATTGGCGTTGCATTTAAAGTTTTGGAGATTGCAACTATCAGGGAAGTAAATAAACGGAAGATGGCTCTAAAGGCGGGAATCGCTAGAAAAGAAACTGTTGGAGTAGAAGTGGTGGTTACATTTAACATTTTTTATAATAATTTCACCTTAAGCAAGGCAGGATTGCCCCTAGTGTGCAGTGGTTTACAGTAAGAGAAAAGACTGAGTACAGTGAATGCCTAAGAAAGGATAAAAGATGGCAAAAATTTAGGGAGGTGAATGGCATTTAGGAAGGGAGAGGATGTCAAGTTGTGATAAACCGTGAAAAATGGGAATTGTCACTTGCTCTTATGGAATGGCAAAAAATGGCGGCCGTGCAGAGAAGGATCACACACGGATAAATGATAAACATGGACCCAACAGCAAGTCAAGAGAATCCTCGCGGTCGACACCGCAAGTAGTGGTTGGTTGTGGTTTATTTCAAGCATTGGCAATATGTATATTCTTTTATTTATTTCAATAAGAAGCGATTGTTTGGGACAAGAGTTGCATACTGAACACAAATGTTAAATTTATCTGATCCTCAGTCAGTCAGTTAAAGTGCCATACGTGATGCACGCTTGGGCGATCATGTCTCGAAAGAGACATGACTGACTGGGCAGAACATTATCCCGCAGTAGGTTGCCATTGCTTTCTGCGGTAGACTGGTTGCCGACCAAGGCTATAGAATCCAATCTGTCCTGTTATTTAACCCATAACTGGAAGGAATAGACGGATTAATACCTTTCCCAAGGGTATTTGCGCGTAAGTGAATACAATGGATTCAACTGGAATTTGAACTCGGCTCCCCGGTTTATCGTTCCGAGCCGATATCCACTGTACCACAACGATCCTCACGTACCCCATTAAAATATTATAACTTATACCCTTGAAAACCCTTAACATGGACTCCATGTTAAGAAGCCCTGTACCAGATCATATATTGCTTGGTAAAGTGTTGTGGAGTTATTTTCGCAGTGGAGTCTAGTATTTGTGCTAAAATCGGTCCTAATAGGTTCGACGTACAAAAAGTTAGGAACTTGATATAATATGTATTACGCAGTGTAATCTTGCCAGGTCGCTGACTACTTTCGTATTCGACTAACTGTCGACTACTATCGTCCAACATCGACATTATTTATTGTACAAATGTGGCACGAGGCCGAATTAGGGGGTGGGGAAGGCTGGTCATCATCTGTCTTAGTTTAACTTAGCTATTCACTTATCGTCCAACATCGACTGACACTCGTTTTTCTTACTACTCCTACTTAAATTAGATGGGAAAGTCTATTCACTATAGAATAGGTGTGTTTCACCATAACAAAAATATACGAGGTTAATACTGGAACTTTAAACCTAATATATGTAATTGCATTGTATGTGTTTTCTTGCTCAGATATTTTAACTTCCGTTCTTTCTTCTTCAAAGGCTTCCTGTGTGTGTTATATTTTTATGCTGAGTCTACTTATTGCCCTGTCAATACCTAACTAATGCACCAATTATTTCTATTGTCTTAGCTTATATTTTTGTTTATTATTGTTGTGGGACCCATACTCACCTCAACATGGACTCACCCACTGCTGTATTAATAGGAGCGTGATAGCAGTAATGAGAGACAGTCTGTAGCACTGTTTTCTGACATGTTGTGCACGGGATTGCGTTTGGAGTCTTTGTTGCTCGGATTTTGGTTGCTGTGAGTGCGTCGTTTTTGTTGCCGGTGTTTTGTTTGTCTTTGGCTGCTCGTCGTTTTTGTTTCTGAAACTTTTTGTGAAGGTTTTTGTGTTGTGAGGTGGGGGCGGTCCCAGTTGTGACTTCGTCTCCCCGACATTCAGTGTCGGCTGCCGTTCCGTAGGTGACTCCTTCACCGTCGGTGTGGGCGGGGGCACCATTGAGGTGGGACGCCAACTGCGGGGGTGTGGGGACTTTGTCACCGAGAGTGGGCTGGTTGTGGTGTAGGAGGTTATGGGCATGGTTGCGGCGGAGACTGTCTCCCTGCTGGCGTTGGATGCGGGGGCCCGAGTGTTTGTTGGTGTCAGCGGGGAGAGTGTGGAGGAGGCCCTGAAATTTTTTAAGTTGTTCCTTGCTTGTTGGCGGGGCGATCCCGTGCCGTGTGGGATTTTCTCTTAAACTCTGAAGTGGAGGCTGGAAATCCGGCCTTTTTCTGTCTGTGTAGATGGTGTAATCCTATAAAATAGTGACATCTTCTATTTCTGTAACCGGTGCTGGGTGATGTTCATACTAGTGTTTGTTTACAGATTATCCATGGTGTTTGCACATTGTCCAGTGTAAATATTGCCCCACTCTACCTTGTTATTATCATTATTATTATAATTGCTGTTCAAGTTTAACTTTTCTTTTTTTTTGTTGTTTTTCTCGTCTTCTTCATTTTCAACTTATCCCTATTATTCACCATAATCTTCTTCTTTCCATTATTATTATTATTATTATTATTATTATTATTATTATTATTATTCAACTTTTCTTTCTCCTCCTTCCTTGACCTCTTCTTCATTTTTAACCTTTCCATCTTATTAGCCATCATCTCCTTCCCACTATTATTATTATTATTATTATTATTCCGTCTGCTTTTTTCTATTGTAATATTTTTGATTTTCTTCTTTCTATCCTGTTTACCTTTATTTTTTTCTGTTACCGTTCTTACAAACGACTAGAAAAACAAGCTATATAGAAAAGTTAGGCAATTCTTTTCCTTTCAGAGAAGTTTATTTACGATAATGAGCCGTAACAAATAAATCAATATGTATGAACTGACCGTGATTAGATTTCAACAACTTGCAATTTTAGAACTGACAAACAAATTTCTGCCGGAATTTCAGCGGCACACTATAACTATGTTTGATACGACGAAAGAGGAGACGTCAAATTACTGTAAAAATGGATTTCACAACGAGACGCCGAGATCTGCGCATGCGTCACTGTAAGATCAAATATCACTGGAAGCCATTTTGACTTTTGTCTGTTATAACTTGTGCGTATATACCTCTGTTTGTGTGTGTGGACTTGCGTTCGTGTGTATTTGTTTGTGTATTTGTGTTTGTGCGTGTGTGTGTGTGTGTGTGTGAGGGAGAGAGATAGAGAGAAAGAGAGAAAAAAGCGAGAAAACGCATGAAAGAACATTTATTTTGGAATTGATTCTAAAGCTTTAAGACTTATAGAAAATTTAGTCTTATTTAGATTGACTTTAACAAAAAAGTAGAAAAGAGAAAGAGAACCAAAGACATTGAGGGACAAAGAGAGAGTTAAAGAAAGTAATGAAATAAAAGAAAGACATAGAAGGAGAAAGAGACGGAGAGAATGACAGAAAGAAAAAGATAAAGAAAGAGGGTGAATAAGGAAGATGGTGTAAGAGATCGAGAAAGAAAGAAAGAAAGAAAGAAAGAAAGAAAGAAGACAGAAAAATTAGTGAAATAGAAAGAAAGAGATTGGGAAGAAAAACGGTAAAGAGAGAAGATCAATTTGAAAGAAAGAAAGAAAGAAAGAAAGAAAGAAAGAAAAAATAAAAGCCATAAAAACGAGTAAAATATAAAGAAAGAGATTAGGAAGAAAGAACCGTAAAGAGAAGAAAGAAAGAAAGAAAGAAAGAAAGCATAAAATAAAAAAATGGGAAGGAAGTAAAAAAAAAGAAGGAAGCAAAAGGGGAAATAGAAAAAGAAGACAGAAAAATAAGAAATTTACCAATGAAAGGAAATTAAAAAAACGCAGCCAAAATAATAATAAGCATAAAACAAAGTAAAGGAAAATAAAACAAAGAAAAAAGAAAGAGAAAATGAAAACTCAAGAAAGAAAGATGAAAAGCGAAAATATAAAAGAAAAAAAAACAAGTCAATTTAAAAAACAAAAAAACAGCGAAGGCAAAAGATAATTATAACCCAAGGGAGAAAACTCAGTTTAGATTATTTTTTGTGTCATTTGTAAATTGTGTACATTCGTTTTAATTAATGTAAATTACAAGACGTATGTTAATTTCATTCAAGGACTTCACTTTTTTGCGTTCGCTTCTAGTTTATTCATGATGACTCGGCTCCAAGCAATCAATCATGATGCGTCAAGTATATAAATATATATTACGAAACCTTATGAAGAGTTAAGAAATGGTATTATCCGACATACTTATTTAAATTTATGTTTGAACATTACATTTAATGGATACTCGTATTTAAGTGGATTCTCTGTTTTCTATAATTAAACAGTATATATATCTTCATCGCTCAGAAGATAGATAGATAGATAGATAGATAGATAGATAGATAGATAGATAGATAGATATTTTCCTAACAAAACTTCTCGAATAATCGATTTGTTGAACCATGAAATCTTCTGTGGTCGAGTGGCAGCAAAAATAGTCATCCAGATATAGGCATGTTTCGCTGTATTACAAATCATAAGTGCGGCTTGACATCCGATTGTTTCAAGCTTGAAATTCGACCAATTATGGAGGACTATTCCGTCAAGAATCTCACTTCTTAGAACCGAACAGCCAGACTAACTTTACATTTAATTATAATGATGAAGGTTTGCACAGAAACCACCATGATATCAGAAAGACTCAAATACAGATCACTGGTATACATAGATCCCCAAGGTCTTCAAATGAACCGACTCAGATTTTGAATTCAGAGTTTTCCTTTTCCTAGACTGGTTGCTACCCAAGGCTATATGCTAGAGAATGCGAAAGCCAGAGTCAGAATGATCAGCGATTGACCTGTGCCCCGTGGGTGGAACATTCTGACTGTGATGGATTGCCTTTGTCTCGGTTTTGAATATATATCCCAAAACGGTACGAATTCAACAGAGGGTCGCGAGAATGCTAAAGCGTCAATACGCCTCACACACCCAGGTTTGCGACCAGCTAATACCAACTGCAAAGGGATGCTGAGCCAACGTACGGAATGTGCCCCTGTGACGTCATTCCATCTACTGCCTCTTAGGCTCCAAGCTGTCACTCTTAAAACAACGAATCACAAAAATAAATGACCCTTTTCGTTGATATCGTTTCTGTGTGTCAAATGTGAGAATCCGGAAACAACACAGAACGGAACAGATTTTTTATGGTGCCGTGACGTGTTTATTTCCGCACGACTAGGTTTTAACGAACGTGAAACCACTTCGACATCCTGACAACGAACTCACGTAACGAAGGAAACAGGTATCTAGAAAATAGATGGAGACGCCAGCGAAGACGATTCGGAAGATGAGTCAGATATTCCGATGATGAGACATCATATTGAGATGCGTCAAATGAGAGCAGAAGAAAATGATATGACTCAAAGTAATAAGAGGAATAGAAATAAGGACAAATCAGTATATGTAGTTATGTTCGACTAAACTAGAGCAGAATTTTCATAAGTATCAGGGTGACAACTTGATGGATTAAAGTTTTGTAAGGGAAACTAGTAGTAATAGTAAGTAGAATCTCAGGACGAAGGTGAACAGGAGTGGACACACCACAAATACTGGTATATGATGATCGTAGTGACTACGATTCAGCCAATCTTTTACACTAGTGATATTTTTTTTTAATCGTATCACCCCGAACAAGGTGTTAACGCCCCTGATGTGCAGGGGGCTACGTAATAGTGAAAAGATTGGAAAAGAAAAAGCCGGAAACCACATCCTAAACAGGGAACAAGGGATGAGCCTCTTAACCTGTTCAATAGCCGTGGGTGGAGTGTGAACCGGGCGATAGATAGATCTATCTACTCCAATTGAAAAAAAAAACAAAGTGAGAAGATTGGAAAAGAAAAAGCCGGAAACCACATCCTAAACAGGGAACAAGGGATGAGCCTCTTAACCTGTTCAATAGACGTGGGTGGAGTGTGAACCGGGCGATAGATGGATCTATCTACTCCAATTGAAAAAAAAAAACAAAGTGAGAAGTTTGGAAAAGAGAAAGCCGGAAACCATATCCTAAACAGGGAACAAGGGATGAGCCTCTTAAACTGTTCAATAGCCGTGGGTGGAGTGTGAACCGGGCGATAGATAGATCTATCTACTCTAACTGAAAAAAAAAAACAAAGTGAGAAGATTAGAAAAGAGAAAGCCGGAAACCACATCCTAAACAGGGAACAAGGGATGAGCCTCTTAACCTGTTCAATAGGCGTGGGTGGAGTGTGAACCGGGCGATAGATAGATCTATCTACTCCAATTGAAAAAAACAAAGTGAGAAGATTGGAAAAGAGAAATCCGGAAACCACATCCTAAATAGAGAACATGGGATGAGCCTCTTAACCTGTTCAATAGACGTGGGTGGAGTGTGAACCGGGCGATAGATAGATCTATCTACTCCAATTAAGCAGGAAGAAAAGAAATGGGCATTTACCAAAATCTAGTAAAAAGTGTGAGAACTGGACAACTATTTCTTAGAAGGAATGTCACGTTAGCATAGAAGAAAAGAGTAGAAAAATTTCTTCTTCTTCTTGTATGAGCCCTGTTCTTTTAGGACGTAGGCGATCATGGCTTTCCACGTCTCTTTATCCCTGGTGGCTCTTAGTATATTTTCTCCTGTTACTCCACGCAACCCCCGTTCCGTCATCCACCTGATCAGGCCCTTCAAATATGTTATCCGCTGCTTTCCTCTGTATCTTTTTCCTTCTATCTGGCCTGTCAGTATCAGGTTCTCCAAGCCCTCCTTCCTCATTGCATGTCCCAGGAACTTCAGTTGTCTCTTCCTGATACTCAAGCAGTTGCCATGAAAATACTGGTAGAAAATACAGAAGGATGCCACTTGTGACAGAAGGTGAGCTGCTAACAACAGTGGGACACGCTTACGTTCATTACGAGTAGAAAACTGAGCCTTGACGGTGTGATATGCGTATAACTCCTTGCATGGTTTCCGCTCTCATCTCCAAAAGTGATCCCCGTAATGTATGTGGACTCGATGCTATATGATAGAACGCATGATTGTTAGCAAAAGGATGAACCCAACGTGCGAATCACAAATCAGAGATAACAAAATCAAACAAAGTAAAATAAATTAAATACATATGTTCGGGGAACCAGGGAAAAAAGCTCGTCAGAGCTTCTTTTTCTATGTGCCCTATCCTTTCAGGGTGTAGGCGGTCATGGCTTTCCCCGTTTCTCTATCCCTGGTGGCTCTTAATATGTTTTCTCCTGTTACTCCACGCAACCCTCGTTCCGTCATCCACCTGATCAGGCCCTTCAAATGTTATCCGCTGCCTTCCTCTGTCTCTTTTTCCTTCTATCTGGCCTGTCAGTATCAGGTTCTCCAAGCTCTCCTTCCTCATTACATGTCCCAGGAACTTCAGTTGTCTCTTCCTGATACTCAAGCAGCTGCCATGAAAATACTGGTAGAAAATACAGAAGGATGCCACTTGTGACAGAAGGTGAGCTGCTAACAACAGTGGGACACGCTTACGTTCATTACGAGTAGAAAACTGAGCCTTGACGGTGTGATATGCGTATAACTCCTTGCATGGTTTCCGCTCTC
Organism: Ascarosepion bandense; assembly: GCA_037127315.1. Lineage (NCBI taxonomy): Eukaryota > Metazoa > Mollusca > Cephalopoda > Sepiida > Sepiidae > Ascarosepion > Ascarosepion bandense. The sequence continues at coordinate 883,115 of JBBBDQ010000900.1, forward strand.
ATCTCCAAAAGTGATCCCCGTAATGTATGTGGACTCGATGCTATATGATAGAACGCATGATTGTTAGCAAAAGGATGAACCCAACGTGAGAATCACAAATCAGAGATAACAAAATCAAACAAAGTAAAATAAAGTAAATACATATGTTCGGGGAACCAGGGAAAAAAGCTCGTCAAAGCTTCTTTTTCTATGTGCCCTATCCTTTCAGGATGTAGGCGGTCATGGCTCGCCACGTCTCCCTATCCCTGGTGGCTCTTAATATGTTTTCTCCTGTTACTCCACGCAATCCCCGTTCCGTCATCCACCTGTTCAGGCCCTTCAAATATGTTATCCGCTGCCTTCCTCTGTCTCTTTTTCCTTCTATCTGGCCTGTTAGTGTCAGGTTCTGCAAGCCCTCCTTCCTCACTGCATGTCCCAGGAACTCTTCATGATGTTCACTATTAATTTTCTTTTCGTTGCCATCCTTTCCAAAACCTCATCATTGCTCACATTCTCGGTCCATGATATCCGCAGTATCCTTCTGTCACATTTCCGCTGCTTCAAGTTTTTTACTCATGATATTGTCCAGCATTCACTGCCGCATTGAAGAACTGACATCACATAGCAATCCAGCACTCTCTTCTTTGTTTCTAGTAAAATTTTCCTGTGTCAGAGATCCGAAGGCGAATTGGCATGGCGAAGGACGCGTTCCAGAAGCTGAGTAAAGTACTAAGACACAGGAAAATTTTACAGGAGATTGATTTTCTATTATAATCAATACATAAACTGATCCCTGCAATTTATCCATAAATTATGGCGAATTTTACCAACACTTCCCAGGTATTTAAATTTCTGTACCTGTTTGATTTTCGTATCCCCAACTTGTAACTGGCATTTCGAGCTCATCTTTTTACCGATTACCATGCATTCAGTTTTCTTGTGGTTTATATGTAACCTTTTCTTTACATTTTCTTTAACTACATCCTGTAGAAGGTTTTATATCTCCTGAATGTATATTATATAGTAACAACAGTCCATGATGGTCACAAAGTAAGGGATTGAAAGTAATTTTGACAACGTTCCTGGATATAGAGTATCTTCTTGGCATCTGTTGATCATGTCCATCATAGTATATGGATATAGAGTATCCTTGCAGCACGTAATCTGTTCAATGAAACATCAAAGACCATCACACTCGAATCAGACACTCTCCAGAATCGGATTTGAACTCCAATACTCGCAAAAATATAGTCGCCTTTTATACACGTCGCATTGAATATTTGAGATTCCTGATTGGTTAAGCCTTCTATTGGTGAACTATAAAATGGGTTGGCTCGTGGGGGTCGTCACAGTATATAATGGACGCAAAAAGTCCAACAGGAAGTGGTCTAACAGAAGACAGAAGGTGCAATACGGAGATCAGAAGGTGTATTGCCAAAGCCAAGGATGCATTCTAGATCCCTAGTAGAGTATTAAGAGACAAACATTTTGCTAGAAACAAAGAAGAGAGTACTTGATTTTTATCTGATGTCTGTAATTCTATATGACAGCGAATGCTGGACAATCTCATCAAAGATAAAAGACATAAAGTAACCGAAATGCGGTTCTACAGAAGGATGCTGAGGAGACAATGGATGGAACATGCGAGCAACGACGAGGTTTTGGAGAGAATGGACACGAGAATAAGACTGATACTTAACTTGTGGTTAACTTGACTCCGAAGGACAAATCGGAGAGCCGAGTTCGAATTCCAGTTGAATTCATGGCATACACTTACGCACAAATACCCTTGGGAAATGTATTAATCTGTCTCTTCCCTCTAGTTATGTGTTAAATAATAGAACAGATTGGGTTCTATAGCCTTGGCTGGCAACCAGTCTACCGAAGAAAGCAATGACAACATACTGCGGCATAATCTTCTACCCAGTCAGTAATGTCTCTTTCGAGACATGATCACCCAAAGCATGTATCACGTATGGCACTTAACTGAATGACTATAATAGTTGGAAAAATAATTGAAATCTCTACTGGGCATAAATTTTCTATTGTTATGAAGTAACAAACTGATCCCCCACTATTTATACTTAATAATATAATATAATCTATCTCTTCTACCTCTAGCTATGTATCACGTATGGCACTTAACTGACTAAATGAATGAGGAAGGATGGATGCTCACGTAATAGAATGATAGAGGGGAATAGAGGCATACTTGATGGGCTTGAGCAGATGAATGATGGAGCGGGGACTGAGTGGGATAACAGGAGGAATGTTATTGAGCGACAAGGGATAGGAAGATATGGAAGTCCATGATCGCCTACGTGCTGAGGAGACATGGCACATAGAAGAAAAATTAACACGCTCAGAGAGATATTTTAAATGAAAGGGATGTATTGCCTAGGACTTAGTTTTGAATATAAATCTAAAACTGAAAGATTCAGCAGTGTCTCGTGAATTCTGAAGCGTCGATATACCTACAACAACTATGTTTGCAACCGGCTAATATCACCCGCGAATGAATACTGAGCCAACATGCAACATTCGTTCCTGTGACGTCTTTCTTCCCACCGTCTGTCAAAAATTCGTGCTGTCACGCTTAACCCTCTAGGGCCATTTGTATCATATTTGATACAGTATGAAAACAAGCCTTGAAAGAAATATTTTCCTGAAAAATTTTTTAAGAGAAATATTTTATAAATTTCAAATGAAAGCAGTACTGACTGCTCAGTCAATGAATACCAAATGTTTCCTTATAGGGAAATAGCAAATGTTTCTTTATAGGGAAATACTGTATCAAATATGATACGAATGGCCCTAGCGGGTTAATAAAACGAATACTAAAAGTAAAAATGAGCCTTTCGTTGATATTGTTTTATGTCAGACTAGAGACGAAACAGAACGCAACAGGTCACAAAGAAAAGCTCGTAAACAAACTTAGCCTGCTTGTTTTTATTTTATGTGTTAATAAAGTATTTTTGTCACATTCTATACTTGAATAAATAGGCGAAAATTGTAAGTAATTAAGTGTGGGAATTTCCGTTTTGTTTGTATAATATAGGAACGAACGAACGCCGCGCTTAAAGGTTAACTGAGGGACCAATTAGTGAACTAAAATCAGTGCTTTATAGAAGAACTAGTAGTATATCCCGGCGTTGCTCGGGTGTAATGAAAGCTTTAAAACTAATCAATGGTCCTGGAGCTCAGACTCGTTGGACGTTGGCACGAAACACTAAAAAGCAATAGTTGTTTCCAGTTAAAGCGAAACCGTAAACTAAAAGAAAAATAAATGGATGTAAGTCAAATTTTGATTTCCTGGTATCGATATCAAATAAGTTTTTTGAAGGCTAAATAAGTCCTCTGAGTAAATAGTATCATGTCTGAGACTAAAAACTACTTAGAGCCAAACCCGAAGCAAAAACTAAAATAAAAGGGCTGAAAAACTGATTTTGATCAGACCCAGTAGGATATCGGGGTATCGATTTCCAATATCGGAGTCAAATAAGTCATCCAAGGATAGAACTGCAACCTTCTTTCTTTTGTTTTTGTCTATGAGTGTATCAAATTTGATTAAAATCGGACCACTCCTTCTATAACCCGATTTTTTGGATGATCGATTTTACATATTTATCTGGGTTACCTAGACACAAAACCTAGCTAAGAACACTCGCAGACGCTTATAGTACAACAGTGTAAATTTTCAAGAAGATCGGTTCAGCCGTTTCGGAGTCTATGGGTAACTGACACACACACACACACACAGAGACAAAGTTCCATTTATAAATAAGTTTAGACTTAGAAATATCGGCTGCAAAACTAGCTTAATCTCAAATTTATTTGATAAGTCTTTCCCCAATTTTTAAATATCCATTTAAAGACAGAAAATATTGTTGATCATATTTTAAACTGCTCTTCAAAAATTTCTTAGCAAAGAAATTTTTATCGCCTGCAATTTCAAAGATGACCGCGCGCCTCATCTGACGTAAGCTGATAGATTAATATATATGGTTACAAAAATTCAAGTTACTGGAACTGGTCAGCGTACAACAAATGAGTAACTGTCTGTGAGATCTGGATTTGTACAAGAAATGTGTTTTCAGTGAGAGTACTTAAATCCATAGCATTTTTCCATAAATCTCTCACTGGGATCCACACACACACACACACACACACACACACACACACACACACACATATATATATATATATATATATATATATATATATATAGACGTATTGTAAAATATAACAGACAATGAATGTGTATTATCTTTAATCATGAGCCGTCTAAACATCGTATTTTGGCTTAAATTTCAGGTGAAAATAAAGACAAAAATTATCCAACATTTAGATAAATTTTTATTATGCTGGTTCTAAGCTTTCAGCTTACATGAGCCATCTTCAGAGAGGTTACAAAGACGTTAACATAAAGACATCCATCATCAAAGATGATTTTATCTTGTGTTGACATAAAGCATTGCTATGCGATGATAACAGTCACCGAATAGCAGACGCAGGTTTCTATACCGAAGCGATAACCCGTCTAGTTAGTGATTAGGCACAACGTTACTTAACTTCAGTAATAGCGCGGGAAGTAGTGATTCAAGGTATTATGACTCTAGGTCCAAATAAATTATTATTATATGTATCATTAGGGTCCAGTATAAGCTTATACATATATACATGTGTGTGTGCGTGTGCGTGTGTGTTGTGTGTGCTGAGAACAAACTCGTGGGGGGTAAGGGGAAGTAAAAAAAGGAATCAAACTAACGACTTGAACATACGTCAAAATACTCGTAGGAAAAAAAAAAGACCCCGAGACGAGAACCCTAACACTAAAGCGCTCAATGTAATAGTAGAGCAACAAAGAAAGAATAAATCTAAGTAAGAGCCAACAGACCTACCTTAGATTTATTTTATATATATATATATATTTAATCACATCACCTCAAGCAAGGCGGTAAGGCCACTGGTGCGCAGGTGGCTACGTAAGAGTGAATAGATTGGAAGAGAGAAAGCCAGAAACCACATCCTAAACAGGGAACAAGGGATGAGGCTCTTCACCTGTTCAATAGACGTGGGTGGAGTATATATATATATATATACAGTACTGAGAAAAAGTATTAGGACAAGAACTATTTTATCTTTTATGAAGCATAATGACAGAAAATAAACAATTTAATTAAAGTAATTTTATTTGATTTATTCAACAAATGCTTTAACAAAAAATACTTGTTACAAAATAAATTTAATATTTAGTATAATAGTCTTTTCTTTGATCACAGCCTTCATGTTGTCAGGCACTGACATGACAAGCGTCTTCAATGTATCTAATGGTATCTTCTGCCAAGCAGCTTGTATTTGTTCCCGAAGTGTGTCTTGCAAAGTAACATTAGATTTATCAATTTTTCTATCCAAAATATCCCATAGATGTTCATTAGGATTGAGATCAGGGCTTTGTGGGGGCCAATTCAAATTCTGAAACCGCCCTTCCTCTTCCTTTTTAGTTAAATAATTCTTACAAATGTTTGGCTTTTCACCCTCTATATGAATTTCAGTGAGTTTTTTTAGGAAAATCACCCCTGTCCTAATACTTTTGCACACTACCGGTAGGGTGCAAAAGTGTTAAGACAGGGGTGATTTTAAACTTAATTTTGAGGCCTCATAAAAGGTAAAATAGTCTTTGTCCTGATACTTTTGCACAGTACTGTATATATATAGTTAAGTATTGCAAACCCGTAAAGACAGAGTGTATAATCCAAAAGATTTTATCAATTAATATGAGTTATTAATAAGATAAAAATAGAGATCTCAATATATATTATCCAGGGCAATATATATTACTGGGAGGAAAACTGAAATGTGTTGTGTTTTTCTCTCAATATGTTAAATATATATAATTTTGCCTTCCACTTATCTAGGTCCTCAAATATACATCCATTAAATGATTTCGCCTTCGAGTACTTATATATATATATATATATATATATATATATATATATCCGCAAACAGATCTGTTTCGCTATATATATATAGCGAAACAGATCTATATATATATATATAGTTAGGTAGGTAGGTCGGTCGGTAGGTAGGTATTGCCTGTCTTTTCTCTCCACCTTATCATAATTCATTATTGGCTTTGTTCCTCATAAATCAATATATTTAGCACCTGTATTTTCCTCTCCTATGCTCAGCCGTTTCTCATATCTTTCTGTCAGGAAGTGAAAAAAGATGGAAGTAATATAAAAAAAAGAAACACACATTATTGTATGCAATAACACCTTCGCTACAGCTTAGATAAATCACAAAACATATTTCAAGATGAAGATTTTCTTCATCGTACACGCCATTTTGCACTTGCCAACGCATGCTCAGTTGTGAGATCGGATTTTTGCCTTAAAATTGCTATTAAAGAAAAAGACTACCATTTCGTCCGAGCTATAAATATAACACAATTTGTTTACATATGAGCGTATTAACTCTACCATCATCCTACCAACTATATATATATATATATATATATATATATATGTATGTATGTATGTATGTATGTATGTATGTATAATTACATTAGAAAATGGGTAAAAGCTAAATGAAATAACATGCATATAACTCACTAGTGCTTAAAGAAAGTAATTACTGACGAACTATCAAAATAAAGTAAATTGAAACATGGTAGAAAAATGGTATAAGGATAGCAGAAAGTAAATCAGAAAAAAAGAACAAAAATATTATTTATAGATCAAAGATTTCGAGGAAACTAGGAGACCAAAAATGATAAAGTGAAAAGAACAGACTTGGTACTAAATGGGTATATCACATCAAAGACAATAAAACTAAAAAAAAAAAAAGTGGGGGAAAAGATAAGATCAGGTTAAAGGCAGGTTGACATCTTGACCGTTAAGGAGGAAAAAGAAGAAAGGAGAAAAGTAAGATAAGTGAAAGGAAAAAGGAGAAAAAAAGAGACTAAGTTGATCAGTATGTTTTCCTTGGGGCCAAATCCCAAAATGAATCTCCACTGTGATAAGTTAAAAGAAACACACATGTATATTTTATACATTTCCGCATACATACAAAACAAAACAAAGGTTTTTTGTTATTTAAATGTAAATTTGTACAAACAAACATCAAAACATTTACTGATGAAGAGAATCTATCTCGAAACAGAAATTTTCTTGTCGTAATGTACAATTAATTCATAACTATATATATATATATATATATATATATATATATATATATATATATATGTAGGAAAGAATATTAATAAAAAAAGTTTTGAATTTAAAAATGTACTTTTTTTGGACAGTATTTGTTTATTTTTATTATTGTATTTTATATTTCAGGCCGCCCTCGGTCCTTCATCAGAAACGAGTGATTTTTAAATTTGAATTAGAAACGTATTTCACGATAGCGTCCGAATATTTTTTTTGTTTACATCACGTGGTGTGTTTGTTCACAACATGCGGCACGTTCGTAGAGAAAGTCTGTTTGTTTTAGATAAAACAATGTTTGTTTTAGATAAAATAATGTTTATATATATATATATATATATACGTTCTTTATGTGATGTTTCCCTTTCAGGATGTAGGCAATCATGGACTTCCACTTGGTTCTGTCTCTTTTAGCTCTCAATATTTTTTCTCTCTTGGTATCTTTTCTAAACACAGCTCCGCCATCTATTTGCTCAGACATAACAAGTACGTCTCGTGTTGTTTTTCCCTGTCTCTCTTTCTAATTATCCGACCTGTTCTCCAAGCCTCCTTCCTTATTACATGTCCCAAGAACCTTCTTTGTCTCTTTCTGATATTTAGTATCAGTTTGCTTATCGTTTGCATCCTTTCCAACACCTTATCGTTGCACACGTGCTTCGTACATGGAATCCTCAGCATCCTTCTTTCAAACCACATTTCTGCTGCATCAAGCGTCTCCTTGATTCTTGATGAGATCGACCCACATTATATATATATATATATATATATATATATATATATATATATATATATATATCAGTAAATGGATTTATATCAATCTAACATGTTTTTATCATTTTAACGTTATTATGTAGTGGATACTCGTATTTAAGTAGACGCTACGTTTATTTATTAAACAGTATTTTTTTTTCATTTTCGGCTATCGGCCTTAATTAATTCTCTATTAAAGAATTATATGTATTCTCCGGTAGGATATGTTTTCTCTAAGATATCTCATTCTTTCATGACGGTAGACGAAAATAACTATACTATTTAATGAGTTGAATGTATAAATCAGAATCCGACAAGATGAATGAAATAAGTAACGAACAAGTCGAAAAAAGTGTCTGTAATCTAACATGTTTCACTTTTAACAGACTTCTTCAGTGATTTTTTTAAAGACGAATGATTTAAAAATCCGAGAGACAGTATGTTGATTGAGGTATTGGTCAGGTACGTGTCGCGTGTAATAAAGCAATAAATGAATATTAAATGGAGAAGTAAAAAACACGTCTGTTTAACTGTGTATGCCAACACGTCTTTTTAAATAAAATAAGAGAAATCAGCATCAACGAAGGCACGGTCCACGAGCGGACGGACATGAAAACAAGCTCTCCTACCATTCTGAAAATGAGATTTTTATCTCGAATATTAATGAATAATAAATAAGTAATACCCAACACAGTCTTTACCTTCCTTTATTTTACTAAACACATAGTGATAGCCTTCAAGACCTACCCATACACCTAATATACACAAAGCTTCAAGCAAATTAAAAAGTATCCTATATATATATATATATATATATATATATATATTGTGTGTATTTTGGCAGCATTTTTCATTAATGCAGATTTCATTGAATAATATAGACAAGTTTTGTCCATTAATTTTGTGTAGGATCCGTTCATACCGTCTGATATACTTAATGGTGATATCGTTGAAAGACAACAAAAAATCACAATAATTGTTGATTTTTTTTTTATCGGGTCTAAGCTTTCGGTTCACATAAGCCATTATCAAAGATTAAATATTAACACACAGTAAACATAGAACATTTAAGTTATTAACAATAAAGAGAATTAAATTGAAAATATATAGTCCATCCCTACCGTGGCGGATGGCCGAAGACAGTGACAAAATAGTGGCGTTGTGGTCCCTGATCTGGAAATATCAAAATTGAATACAATCAATTTTGATATTTCCAATAACGTACTCAAATGCCTGTAATGTTCTATATAGACAAAACTTGTCTATATTATTCAATATATATATATATGAAGAAACAAAGAATTTGGCAGCCGAGTGAATGGAGGAAAAATTTGGCACTCTACAAATAAATAACATCAAATATATTTAATAGTTTTAATATTTAGATATTCAGAAATTACATGGTGGGAAACAGGACCGGAAAATATCTGAAGTGGATAAAATTTTACTAAAAATAGATCAAACGTACAAAACGGCAAAGAACGAGAATTGTGGGTCTCATACATTGACACCCACACACACACATACATACGCATGGTCACGCGGCGTCTACGTGACAGTCGTAGTTCTCGCCAAAAACGAAGCCTTTAAAAACCGGAAACAGCACGTGATACAGCAGTTAGGATTTCGTCCCGGGGCGAGGGCAGACAAGAACAGACATGCCTCCCTAACTCATACAAACACACGCGCACTAATTGCGGGTAGCAGTTAGTGGCGCATATATTTTTTATTCTCTTAATTTTCTTCTCTGACATTAACTTTCATTGAAACCGGACTCTACAACTTCTTATGCATGCTTTCTCAACCCTATGTAACCTTTTTCAATATATTGTTTTTCCGTTTACTTTCGCCTTCTTGTTCATTCATAAATCTTGCTTCAAACCATAACGAATGTTACGTCGAGTCGACCGTTAAAATATAAATTAGTAAGTGGACGCCTACCATCCACTACAGAATCATTAAAATAATGCGAAGACGATGATCAGGTATAGAATAAAGGAGAAATTTAAGAAGGAAAATACAGAAGGCAATTATAATTAGATTAATAATGGGTAAATTATGTAATGGGGAAAAAGGCGCGAATTTCAGACAGATGATAAAGATATCAACCATTCATAACACGTAATCATATACCCTGTATATTTTTATAATATATCTAATGGTTATACATATGTTGATAATACTTAAATCACTCCGTTGCTATCTCTCTCTCCCTCTCTCTAATATATATATATATATATATATATATAGTTATTAATAAAATTCCGAAATTTAATTGATAACTATGTTTCATCCACAAAATGAAAAAATGAATATTATATTAATAAAATAAAATAAACATATATTACTAAATTGTTACTCTAAACACAATATAACTAACAATACTACAATCATTCAACCCAAATGCTGACCTAACCTTCTATCACATGTACTCATAGATACTAGTCAAATAAAAATTATCTACCCATTAAAAAAATCTAAGGTCCCACTATGTAATTCAACCCAGACAAAATTAAAAATTGACCTGTCTAGATCTAAGCCATCTTGACCCCTCTCCTAACCCAAATGTGTATCTCTCTGGTTATAAACTGCTGATGAACTAGTTTAGACACACAAAATTCCAAATTCCTATTCCCTACAACCACCATTTACACCTCACATTCCCAAAAATAAATCGCTTCCACCATTCATTTTCAGTTCAACATATCACCCAAAGAGGAGCACTCCTGCTCCGAAACATGAAAATTTTTGTGTAGTAATACTATACTTTTATAAACCATTGTAACAACTATTACAATATAAAGCGCTATTCTGTATAAAAGTAAATGCTTGAACAGTGGGTTTAAATCTACATGTTCTGTCACTTTCTTACAATATATATATATATATATATATATATATATATATATATATATATATATATATATATATTGCCAGAGTAGCTACTGTTTTTCACGTCTACCATTCTTCCAGAGTGCTCAATCAGTGTGTGAGAGCGTAAATAGTCATCCGCAGACAGATCTGCTTCGCTTTATATATATATATATATATATATATATATATATATATATATATATACGAAAAATCTTTTCCCTGACGATCCGTGGTGTGAAACCGCGGTAGGTTTTGGCTCACTTTAGATTTTTCGTGTGTTTTTGCTCTACTATTGTATTTTAGTACTTTCGTATCGAGCACTTTTTCTTGTGTTTGGTTCCGTTTGGGGTTTTTTCTTTACTGCGGAATCTTGAATGTTTTGTTCTTGTTCCGCTGGTTTCTTTTTTTTTTCTTCCCATTTATCCGACGACTTAGTACGCCAGATTGTAACGGATTTAGGTTCTGTTTGTTAATGGTTTTTTCGAGAGTTTATATTGGTATAAATTTACGGAGTGCATTCTTACAGAGTCTAAGTAGTTATTATTATCATTATATATATATATATATATATATATATATATATATATATATATATTAGTAGTAGTAGTAGTAGTAGTAAGAACTAATGAAATAACATTCCAGAACTCGTAGAATTTACTTTATAGAAATGCTTGATACATAATAGAGCAATATTTGTATTAGAATTCTTATTATTTATAATAAAACATTTTTCACTACAAACGATTTGTCGCGTTCCAGCGTCATATTCGGCATATATACGGACACATGGCCCAGTGAATATAGACGTTGGTTAGTTCCTGTGACTTGACCCAAAGAGTTGTGAGTTCAATACCTGGCTACAGTAGTGGGGAAGAAATAGCTTAGAGGGTTAGAGAGAGATAACTCATGACTTCAAGAAGAGGCATTAGACAAGGAATGGTTTTCATATACCCCAGTGATTGTAATAAAGGGTTTAGTGGGAAATTCCTAGTATCTGAAGAAGACCGGAGCGTACAACGGCCGAAACGTCGTACAAATGCCAACAAAGATTAGAACAATAGTCCGAATAATGTATATATATATATATATATATATATATATATATATATATATATATATATATGTGAGATAAAGTTATATATATAGTGTCTCGTTTTTCACGTCTGAAGATATTATTAAATTTGTTTTTAAGGTTTGTTGATGTATGCATTTTCTCCTGAGATGTTTGATTTTTAATGCAATGGGGACGTAAAATTCAAAAATAAAAAAGATAATTTACATTCTCATAAGAAAAGACCAAAGTGTTAAATTTAGTAATGAAAGAATGGAATTATGGAAGAACTTCCCTTGTTATCTCTTTTTCTTGCTTGCCTAAACTTATCTTAGTTCAGACAGAATAAAGAGATCTACGTAATGAAGTGTTTATGACTCGACGAAGACCTGCCACGAAAACTTGATTCAGTTTTTATCTTTACTTAATTAAGGTACTGTCTACTGAGTCAGTCAGTTAGTTAAGTGCCATACGTGATACACGCTTGGGCGATCATGTCTCTTTCGAGACAAGACTGACTGGGCAGAAGATTATCCTGCAGTAGGTTGCCATTGCTTTCTGCGGTAGACTGGTTGCCGACCAAGGCTATAGAACCCAGTCCGGCCTGCTATTTAACCCATAACTGGAAGGAAGAGACGGATTAATACCTTTCCCAAGGGTATTTGCGCGTAAGTGAATACAATGGATTCAACTGGAATCCGAACTCGGCTCCCCGGTTACTCGTTCTGAGCCGATATCCACTGGACCACAACGCACATCCGTCTACTGAGTACGAAAGACAATAATAAAAAAAATCACGAATTAAAAAAAGCATTTGACCAAGTTATTTTATACGTTTTTCATTGTTTTATTTTATTTATTTTTTTATTTTTTTTTATTTCACAATCACATGGAGAAACTGGTGGTCAAGAGAGAAACGATTCAGCGGTCGAACTTCAAATTCCGGTCAACTTTCGTCTGTTAACTTGACCTTGGCAAAGGTTTGAATCAATTTCTTTCCGTCCCGGTAACAGATAAAATCGCACCGTAGACTACTAGCATATCTAGCTTTATTTGGCATCCATTCAAAAAAGATGAGTAACTGAGGACTCAAAACCACTGGAGAAGACAACGAGAAATCACTCCACTACTTTCCCAAGAAGTGATGGCAGTTCATAAATTAGTAAAGAAAATAAAATTGTTGAGACATGATCACCTGCATCTTGAATGGACACGTCATTAAAAGCAATTAACATTGATCAAGAAGCTGGTCTTTATCTAAAGACCATATAAAAAAATCATTATGGATCTAAAAAAAAAGACTTGACCTAAAATCGGAATTGGTCTCAAAACAAGACAAATAGTCAGATAAAGGTCATGCATGATACACGCTTAGGCGATCATGTCTCTTTCGAGACATGACTGGGTGGGCAGAATATTTTCTCCCAATAGGTTGTCATTACTTTCTGCGGTAGACTCGTTGCAAACCAAGCTATAGAACCCAATCTGCCCTGTTATTTAACCCATAGCTGGAGGGAAGAGACGTCTTAATGCGTTTCTGAAGGGTGTTTGCGCGTAAGTGACTGCAACGAATACAACTGAAATTCGAACTCGGCTCTCCGATTTCTCATTCCGAGCCGCAATCCACTGAACCATAACGCTCATGATTTTCTGTTGAAATATCTCATTCCGAGAGTTGACCTCATTCTTTGTGTACTTGTTCTCTTATGTACATATCTAAACTTATTTATAAATGGAACTTTGTCTCTGTGTGTGTGTGTATGTCTGTGTGTGTGTGTGTGTGTTTATCCGTTACCTATAGACTCCGAAACTGCTGAAGTGAATTTCTTGGAAATTTACACAGTTGTACTATAAGCGTCTCTCGAGTGTTCTTAGCTAGGTTTTGTGTCGAGGTACCCTCGATGAATATCAAAAATCGATAATCAAAAAAATCGGGTTATAGAAGGAGTGGTCTGATTTTAATCAAATTTGATACACTCGTAAACAAAGACATAAGAAACGATATTCAGAAGTTTCAAGGTTGCAGTTCTTACAATAGTGTAGAAAATTGATAATATATATATATATATAAAAGGCAATATGTTTGTGTGTGTGTGTCTGCTTATCTGTCTGTATGTTCTTTATACAAATCAACAATTTTTATCCGATTCTCACCAAACTTAACACAAATATTCTTTAGGCTGAGTTTGAGTTCCAGAAACATGAATTAATTTTAAAGCTTTCATTACACCCGAGCAACGCCGGGCTATACTGCTAGTAAGAAATATATTGGATAATTTTCGATTTTCTTAACTTGACGTGTTTTGTCATTGATCTGGCATCATCAGCCACATAATTTTCTTACACCAAATCAAAGTCTTCATTATCGAGATGAGGTGCAATTAACGTTAAACATTTGAAACAGAGCCATGCATAGGGCCCCTACAGACCCCGAGAATTTCGTGGGTGGGGAACGCAAGTTCCCTAGGCGCCGCAAGGATCCGGAAGGCCGCATGATCTATTGTAATGAAAAAAAAATTAACAAAATAATTATTAGGATTAACTAGATTAACTGAAATAGACATCTATAAACCCGTCTCGCTCTCACTATATATATATATTTATAATTTTTGATAAAAGCCTTCCCGCTCAGAAGAGGCCGCAAATCGCTTGTAATTAACATAATGAAATTGATAGCGAAATAGATTAAAGATATCTGTTTCGGTTTTTGACAATTATGTTCGGCCTATATGCTTCACTCTTCCTGTTTGTAAAGATGATGTAATCCCATAGAATTGTGATGTCTCCTGTTTCTATAACCGGTGCTGGGTGATGTTCATACCAATGCTTCTTAACATCTTCTCCAATGTGTTTGCGCATTGTCTAGAGTCAGGGCCGAGCTTGGGGACCGACGCAGACCCCGCAATTTCGAGGAATCCGCAAGTTCCCTCGAGGCCGCAATCCCCGGGAAGCCGAAAGATCTGTTGGAATGAAGAAAAAAAATTAACAAAATAATTATTAGGATTAACTGGAAAATTATTATCATACTTGTATGTTGAAATAGACATCTGTCAACCTGTCTCGCCTCTCCCTCCCTCTCTCTCTCTCTCTCTCTCTCTCTCTCTCTCTCTCTCTCTGAAGGCTTCTATCAAAGATTATATATATATATGATTTACGGAAGGCTTCTATCAAAGATTATATATATATATATATATATAATCTTTCCGTAAATCATTTGTAATTAAAAAACTTTTTTTTTTTTAATCATATCACCCCAAGCAATGCGAAAACGCCACTGATGCGCAGGAGGCTACGTAAGAGTGAAAAGAATGGAAAAGAGAAAAACCGGAAACCACATCCTAAACAGGAAGCAAGGGATGAGCCTCTTCACCTGTTCAATAGATGTGGGTGGAGTGTGAACCGGGCGATAGTTTAGTCTATCTACTCCAATTGAAAATAAAATAAAATAAAATAAAATAAAAAGAGTGAAAAGATTGGAAAAGAGAAAAACCGGAAACCACATCCTAAACAGGAAACAAGGGATGAGCCTCTTCACCTGTTCGATAGACGTGTGTGGAGTGTTCATTGATTATTGTGATATCCTGCCAGTATCTAGTTGCAGTTTTACATCCACATTATTAAATTTTCACCAACACAAATTTTCTGTTTCAACATACATAAAAAGTAGCTATAAGTTTTGAAAACGTTCGTAATGTATAGCTTCAAAACGCCAATTCGGCAATTGCTTCCGTTTTTTCGTGATCACGGAATATCTGCGTTCCGAGAGTATGTTATTTTGTTTAAAGTACCATTTATTGTGGGTTCAGTATGATTTGGGGGTGGGGCAAGTTGCATTTTGCTTGAAGAGGAGCCACAGGGCGCATTCTGCTGGGGGGCGCGATATTGCTAAGCACAGCACTGATTTGAACGTTTACTTTTTTTATGTGTATAGTTAAAGATATTAAATATTAACTATTTTAAATCTCTCTTTTCCCTGGTGTGCATCATTTTTAATCGTTTCACTCCAAGCAAGACGAACATGCCAGACACAAGGAGTTGCTGAGAGTTAGAGAAAATGAAAAGACAAAATGGTGAGGAGAAAGGACGATAAAAAAATTCAGAAAAAAAAAACATATGATGGCGACTGATGTTACGCATAAAAGTTTGAATATTGTAGAAGAATGACAAATAAGAAACCTGAAGAGATTTCCCGAAGGAAAAAGTGCGTGAAAAGAATTTATTAGAATATGGATTTACAATTGACGCAAGATTAAGTTGTGGAATGATGGTGTAGGGAAGATTGTTTCTTAAAAAAATTAAATATTACACACAGTTTAAAAAATGTGACATTTATTTCAAACACGGTTGCTCAGTAAAAATAACATTTTAAATAATAAAAATGTCGGTATAAAAATAAATGAATTAATTCTTCGTAAATTTATTTATAACGAATTTAGGATAATAAATAATAATTGATAATATAATAAGCTGCTCTAGGGCTAGTTTCTTACCAAACCAAAATATTAACTTCACAACGAGATTTATATTTCTAAATCGTAAAATACGAAACTTTCATGTGGATGTCATGCATAGCATCTAACCAGGTCAGAAATACATAAACTGGTCCTAAGATGAGTTAGACTTTTTAATTCAGTTTGAAAGCCGTGCCTTTCCGACAATGACTCTTGCATACAGATTAATGCATACCCTAGCATTTTCAGTTGCACGTTTTGAAAGGTTATTTTCAAAACTGAAATTAATAAAAGTATGTTTGAAGTTCTCCACGTTATAACATTTTTATTTATTAGTAAGTAATACAATATAATTAAAAATAATGACCTCACACTCTCAGTGGACCTCAAGTGGAATGACTATATCGAATCTATTGCTAAATCCATTGCTAAGAAGGTCGGTTCACTGTGCAGGGCCAGAAAGTTTTTCCCGTCTGAGTCCATCCTGCACATATATAAATCTATCATCCGCCGGTGTATTTAATACTGCTGCCACATCTGGTCGGGTGCCCCTGCTATTCGGGGTTCTTGACAAAATCCAACGGTGACTCTGTAATGTGATCGATACCGACTTGGCAGACCGCCTGCAGTCACTCTCTCACCGGCGTGACGTGGCTTCCCTGTGCCTCTTCTATAAGTACTTTCACGGCTTCTTCTCCACTGATCTTAGATCACTGGTGCCCGCTAGGTATGAGTTTACACGAGCTACTAGTTTAGCAACTAGGTCCCACCCTTTTACAGTGAAACCGATAAAATGTAACCGCAATTTCTACCCTAACAGCTTCTTTTCACGCACTTCCCACCTGTGGATGTCCCTTCCATATACTTGCTTCCCCGACAGCTACAATCTCCAGGAATTTAAATGTAAGGTCCATAGATATCTCCTATTACACTAACTTGCATCAATTCTCTCAAATTCTTTTTTCATCTACTCAACCCCCCATCCTCGGTATTCTCGTCCGTCTGTTACCCTCCCCCTGACATTTCCTATAATTAACCCCGCTTTCTCATCACTTACCCCTATGTAAGCCCCTGCGCAACAGTGGTCGTAGAATGTCTTGCTTAGGGTGAGATGATTAAAAATATATATATATATATATTGGCGTGAGGATTAGGGTGTTTAAAATGAACATTTGAGTTACTCACGCCAAAAAGATTACTGAAGCATGATAATGACGAGGGAACTCACGGGTAATTTAATATATATATATATATTTATATGTATATATATATATATATATATATATATATATTGGCGTGAGGATTAGGGTGTTTAAAATGAACAGTTGAGTTACTCACGCCAAAAAGATTACTGAAGCATGATAATGACGAGGGAACTCACGGGTAATTTAAAATAAAAACAAGATAAAGACTTCATTTTCGAATTTACGCGTCCGACCGTGCAGAGAATACTGTTGTCATATTTAGTCAGGCGCCCCTGCTGTTCAACTCAGTGTTCTCGACAGGCTTCAAAGGAGAATCTGTAATGTAATTGGTCGTCCTGACCTGGCAGCTCGATTCCAGCCACTTTCTCACCGGTAGGATGTGGCTTTTCTCTGTCTCTTCTACAAATATTTTCATGGCTTCTGCTCCGACGATCTTAGGTCACCGGTGCCACCTCCTCAAGAATTTACTCGTGCAACCAGACTGGTAACAAGGTCCTACCCATTTGAAGTTAGATCAAACAAATGTAGCCGACAATTCTACTCCACCAGCTTCTTTTCTCGCACTTCCCGCCTATGGAATTCCCTTCCGCATACTTGCTTTCCTGACGGCTAAAACCTCCAGGAATTTAAATGCAATTCCAATTCCTATCTCTTATCCACTTGACTTCAGTCCTTTCTACATCACCCCGCATATTTTTTTTTCCTTTCTCTCTACCTTCGTAACTGTCTTTACTCCTGTGTTCCCATATTTCTCTTGCCTTTTCTCTGACCCCCACTGTAATCCGTTCGTCTTTGTTTTCACTCTCATCTTGTCTAAAATTTTAACTCTCTTATGTAGTCCCTGCACATCAGTGGTGGTACTGCTTTGCTTGGGGGGGAAATGTTTAAAAAAATTAATAATAATTTAGTAAATGTTTATATCTTAACTCATCGGCTATGTTTACTGATTTTGAAAGCGATTATTATGAGTGTAATGAAACCAAAACACATGAAAATGAATTTACACTTTTCTTTGTTCTTGAGAATTGACAACAAACATAATAATCAATGGAATGGTTTTCAGTTGAGTAGAATTTTATAAAATGGCAAATAATAAAGATTTCCTTAACCAAATACAGGTGACAATTCTACCCCACAGCTTCCTTTCTCGCACTTCCCATCTGTGGAACCCCCTTCCATATACTTGCTTTCCTGACGGCTAAAACCTCCAGGAATTTAAATGCAATGTCAATTCCCATCTCTTATCCACTTGACTCCAATACTTTCTCCATCATCCCGTATATTTTTTTCCTTTCTCTCTACCTTTGCAACTGTCTTTACACCTGTGTTCCCATATTTCTCTTGATCTTTCTCTTACACCTCTGTAACTGGTTTGTCTTTCTCTTCACCCTCCTCCAAACTAAACTTTTACTCTCTTATGTAGCCCCCCGCCCCCCCCCCGCATCAGTGGTGGTACCGCCTTGCTTGGGGATGAAACGATTAAAATAAATTTCTTCTTCTTCTTCTTCTTCTTCTTCTTCTTCTTCTATGTGCCCTGTCCTTTCAGGACATAGGCGATCATGTTTCTCCACGTCTCCCTATTCCTTGTGGCTCCTAGTATGTTTTAAAGTACCTATTTTTAACGAAAATTCAAGAAGAGAAAATGTTCATATAACAGAAATGATATTAAAAAAATTACAATCAAAGAATTGTAGCAAATAACAGACGGCATCATTTGAAGACTAACAACAGCAGCAACAACTAAAAGTGATAGTACATGTAACTTGAAAAGAAAATAATGACATAAAATGATGATGCTTACTACTAATGATGATGCTGATCATTATCTCAAGCAAAAGGTTAGAAAATATGCCCCCATCAATGCCGGAAATATTAATAACAACTACAGGACATACGAATTCTATTTTCATGAAATAATGTTTAATACAAAAACACGCTTATAAATTATAACCGACATTAGCACTGGCTGCTCGTCATAGAAAGCGAAATATTTCTTTATAAGGAAATGGATAATAATAAAATTATCATTAGAAATAACAAACAGCTACTTCACCTGGTATTTACCTGTCGTCAGCACGGTTACGAAGATATGGTACAAGATCGGTTTAAATTGGGGAGCACAAGTGACATTCCGCCAGCACGACACTCTTTGGTGCATTAAAGTAGGTGTTGCCGCAGGATTTGAATCTCCGGGAACAATCATCCCTCATTTATTTGGTGTGTTCTATCCAAACACAGAAACACATTTAATCAGTTAAGTGCCGTATGTGATATACGCTGGGGCGATCATGTCTCGAAAGAGTCATGACTGACTGGACAGAGGATTTTCCCCCAATCAGTCAGTTAAGTGCCATATGTGATACGCGCTTTGGGCGATCATGTCTAGAAAGAGTCATGACTGACTAGACAGAGGATTCCCCCCCCCAATCAGTCAGTTAAGTGCCATACGTGATACACGCTTTGGGTGATCATGTCTCTTTCGTGACATGACTGACTGGACATGGGATTTCCCCCGAATCAGTCAGTTAAGTGCAATACATGATACATGCTTTGGGCGATCATGTCTCGAAAGAGTCATGACTGACTGGGCAGAGGATTTTCCCCCAATCAGTCAGTTAAGTGTCATACGTGATACACGCTTTGGGTGATCATGTCTCAAAAGGGTCATGACTGACTGGACAGAGGATCCCCCCCAATCAGTCAGTTAAGTGCCAGACATGATACATGCTTTGGGCGATCATGTCTCGAAAGTGTCATGACTGACCGGGCAGAGGATTTTCCCCCAATCAATCAGTTAAGCTTTGGGTGATTATGTCTCGAAAGAGACATGACTGACTGGTCAGGGTGTTTCATTACTTTCTTCGTTAGGCTGGTTGGCCAACCAAGGCTACCCATAGCTAGAGGGAAGAGTCGGAAGATACTGCGCTTTTACTCATCCCTATGTTCAGGGAGTGAAAAAATACTCGAGTAGTTCTGGCTGCCCGATCAATGTATGCCGTCTGTTTTCATGTAAGGAATCTGTTAATATTTCCATTATATATATATACTAGCAGTATAGCCCGGCGTTGCTCGGGTTTAATGAAAGCTTTAAAACAAATCCATAGTCCTGGAGCTCAGACTCTGTGGATATTGGCACGAAAAACGTAGGTTGTTGAAAGGTTGATCTCAAAGCCGTAGAACTTGCTAAAATAAGTAGATGTATGTCAAATTTTGATTTCCGGTATCGATGTCAAATAAATTTTCTGTCGCAAACTGAATTTTGAAGGCTAAAAAAGTCCTCTGAGTAAATGGTATCATGGCTGAGACTAAGAACTATAATTATACCTACTTATAGCAAAAACTGAAATAAAAGAGCTGAAAACCTGATTTGGATCATACCCGATAGGATATCAAGGTATCGATTTCCAATATCGGAGTCAAATAAGTCATCCAAATATAAACTAACTTAAGTAAGTCCATGAAAACTTATCGTACCCATCGGGAGTCAAATTGGAGAAAATGAGCCCTATTTATGGCTGAATATCGGCTTTTGATCAGATTCGATAGAATATCGGGGGTATCGATTTCCGATATCGAGGAAAATGAGTCGTTTAAGATCTACTAATGTTTGAGACTAAAAACTATAATTTTACCAAGTTAGAGCAAATTTTGCAGCAAGAACCACGACAAAATGGTTAAAATCCTGATCTTGATTAGACCTGATCAGATATCGGCGTATCAATTTCCGATATCGCAAAAAAGTCGAAAAAATACGTAGTCCATAACCTGACCTGAAACTTAAAAAAATATTTGTGTAAAGTTTGGTGAGAATCGGATAAAAAGTTGTGGATTTCTATAAAGGACATACAGACAAACAGACAGACACACACAAACATCTTGCCTTATATATATATATATATATATATATATATATATATATATTACACGAGAAAAAATCGCAAGATCGCCAAGACCTACCGCGGTTTCGCACAACGGCTCGTCAGGCCCTGACGAGCCGTTGTGCGAAACCGCGGTAGGTCTTGGCGATCTTGCGATTTTTTCTCGTGTGTTTTTGCTCTACGTCACTGCCTCTTGGTTAATCCTTTTTGGTTAGTTTTGTATCGAGCACTTTTCTTTCTTTGTGGTTCGTTCCGTTTGAGGGTTTTTTTTCTTTGCTGTGAAGTACTGTATGTATTGTCGGTGCTCCGCAGTTTTCTTTTTTTTTCCCCTCATTGTCCAAAGCTTTATAGCGGCGGACAATAACGGAGTTAGATTCTGCCGGTTATTCGTGGTCCTAAAAAATTACTTGTGTAAGATTTTAAGATTTGGATACGTACAGAGTCGATTTTATTATTATATATATATTCATGTAGATAGATGTGAGTTTGTGACCCTGGGTTTCACGCTCTTCCGATCGTCAGACAAACTGATTAATTTTTTAAAAAATTGGCTATATGTGGGGCTGCGTATATAGCCATTTTTTGGGGGGGGTTTGACAATGCATGTCTTGAACTGACAGTTTAAAAATGGCTATTTCCCCTCTAAATTTTATCTGAATTTAGAGATAAATAAATAAATAAATATCCGCTCTGCAAATTAAATTAATTTACATTAAGCTCTCTATTGGATTAGTTTTAATATTTTTAAGGTATTACTAGAATCCTCCTGGATTATAAAACCAACTTTATCCCGGATTATTTAACAATCATATCCTGGGTTTGTAAATTCGGTTGAAAACACCAGTATGTATAATACATATATATATATATATATATATATATATATATATATATATATATGCGTTTCATTCTTTCTTTCTTTCTTTCTTTCTTTTTTACACTCTTTTTTTTCCTTTCTTTCTTTCTTTCTTTCTTTTCTTCAAAATATTTATTGTTAATAATAATTAAGAATTACACTCCACCTTCGAATTCCTTTCCCAGAATTAAATTTTAATTCTTTTTAAATGTTCGTTCCTTCTTTTTAATTTAATTTTCTTTTATCTCCATGAAATTTTTGTGTATTTATATTATACTCTTGATAAAGTAAAAAATATTATCCTAACATTGAAAGATTTAACTTGCACGAACGTCGAGTGAACTTAAATACAAATCTGTTAAACGGTCAGTTTGTAATATGCACCTGATTGTTGCGTAGTGCATAAAACTGCGAGCGGTACTGCCAACGTATGAGGCTCAAAGCAACAGAAATGTGGTTCTAAAGAAGGATGATAAGGATACCATGGACCGAGCACGTGAGCAACGACGAAGGTGTTGGAGAGGATGCAAAGGGGAAGAAAACTCAGGAAGATACAGCTGAGGTTTCTGAGACGCGTAATGAGAAAAGATGGTTTTGAGAATCTAATACTCACAAGAAGGATAGAGGGTAAGAGAATCAGGGGAAAGAAGATTGAGCAAATGGATGGCAGAGGCATAACGGTGTTCGGAAATGATACCAAGAGGAAAATATTAGGAGAGACAAGAGACAGTAATCAGTGAAAGTCCACGATCGCCTACGTCCTGAAGAGACACGGCACGTGAAAAAGAAGGTGTGATGTTTTACCCTACTGCAGGGATTGCCATTTTGTCGTTTCTAGTCTCCGTTGACAGACTTCTTCTTCTTCTTCTTCTTCTTCTTCTTCTTCTTCTTCTTCTTCTATGTGCCCTGTCCCTTCAGGACGTAGGCGATCATGGTTCTCCATGTCTCCCTATCCCTTGTGGCTCTTAGTATGTTTGCTCCTTTTACACCTCACAAACCTCGCTCCGTCATCCACCTGATCAGGCACTGCAAATATGTTATCTGCTGCCTTCCTCTGTCTCTTATTCCTTCTATCTGGCCAGTCAGTATCAGGTTCTCCAAGCTCTCCTTCCTTATTGCATGTCCCAGGAACTTCAGTTGTCTCTTCCTGATGCACAGTATTAATTTCCTTTCTGTTGCTATTCTTTCCAACACCTCATCGTTGCTTGCATGCTCAGTCCACGATATCCGCAGCATCCTTCTGTAGAACCACATTTCCGCTGCTTCCAGTTTTGTCCTCATTTTCGATAATATTGTTCAGCATTCACTGCCGTATTGAAGAACTGACATCACATAGCAATCCAGAACTCTTTTTTATTTTTTTATTTTTTTGTTTGTTTCTAGTGAAATTTTCCTGTCTTAGTACTTTACTCAGCTTTTGGAACGGTCCTTTGCCATGCCAATTCACCTTCGGATCTCTGTGTCGCACTTTCCATCTCCTGTTAGAACACTTCCTAGGTATTTAAATTTTTGTACCTGCTTGATTCTGGTATCCCCCACCTGTATTTGGCATTTTAGGTTGCATCTTTTGCTGATGACGATGCATTTAGTTTTCTTAAAGTTTATTTCTAGTCCTTTTTTGTCACTCTAGACCGCTACCTTCTGTAGTAGGTATTGTAGTTGACAGGCTAGATTGTTTTAAAACAATATGCCATAACGCACACTTGAAACAAAAAGATATTATCTTGTTATGAGTTTAATGAACACTGCCGAGTGGAAAAGATAACAATGTTTACAAACGCAATTGGATCTGATAAATATTTTCAGGCTTTGGTTGTTGCCTTAATGGCGGGTTGATGTAGAATGAGACGTGTGAGAAATTCTCATCTTTAAACCAGATTTCTCCAGCGTCAACTTCGCTAGGAAATATCTGTTTGCAAAGAAGCTTAAAAAATAAAAAATAAATAGAAAATCTAAAAATGTAAACTTAGAAAAGAAACGGAAAAAAGAAAATTAAATGACAAACCAAAAGTATAAACAAATGAAGCGAAAATTATTCCATTTTTTATTTGTTTAAAAAAAAAACTCCCCGAAAAGAAAAACCGTTCTGTTCAAAGAGGACGATTGAAGAGAAAAAAAAATGAACTGAGTTTTCAAAAGCTGAGATCAAAGACGCATCTTCTTAACCCTGCAGAAAAAATAATGTCACACGAGGTTTTTTTTTATTAAACTTGTTTTAAGAAAATGCAAACAACAGAGAAAAATAAGAAAAAACAAAAAAGAATCAGAAATCAAAACACATGCGATCGAAATTGTAAATAACGATACAAATAAACAGAAAATGAAAAAAAAAACAATCATTTTTCAGCGTAATATTTTTCGTCTAAAACAGGGGTCGGCAACCTTTTGAGAGTGAGGGCCAAAAAGCTATGTATAGCCAAACAGCTATGGCTCCAGTGTCATGAAGGAGAACCATGTTATTAAATATATGAATGCAATTTTGAAATGATTTGGAAATGATTTTCGATAACTTTTACCTTGGAAAACGTGTTTTGATTTTTTTTCTTTCTTGTTTTTATTTACAAAAAAAAAAACTCTAACAGAAAGCAAAAAGTTTCGGAGTTGCAGAAAGTATTTCACCTCTTTCACAATCCGATAAAAAACAGGTTTCTAAAACATGTAAAAAAAAAAATTGTTAAAAAAATATTACATCTTAAAAATAAATATTTCATAAGTCAGTATTGAAAAACAATCCATTAAAATCGGCTGAAAACACTATTTTATATTCATTTAAAAGTGTCCGCACACGGAAGAAATTTCACAGGAAAAGTGAAAGTGAGGCCGTACGCTAATTTTGGCGATCCCTACAAATAAAAAATAAAAGTAAAACACATTCTCCAGGTAAAAAGAAATAATTTTTTAATTTCGAAGCAATATATTCAGAATATCAACTGTCACTTTAGTTTGGTTTACATATATTTATATCGTATCCTCAGTAAGGTAACGGGCCTGACAAATTTACTCGAGGGCCGGATGTGACTCGCGAGTCGGCGGGGGTTACCGACCACTGGTCTAAAATGTAAACAATAGAAAGACATATTTTGATCTTTAATGGACTTTCTTCTCTTTGCCGCTGTGTGTCTTTCTTTCGCCGTCTATCGTTTAAGTTTTGCAAGAGAGTTCTTAGCTAATAACCTATATTCCTTCTTTTAATTACACAGGGTGCGGAAAGAAATAGCTACCCCAAAATATGCCCCCCAAAAGAGTAAGACATTAATGATAAACGCTGCCTACCTTGTCCGACTCTCTGCCTCCGGACAGAGATGAATCTAGACGAGGCTCAGCCGAAGGACAGAGTCTCATCTGGTGAAAAATAGGCAGAAGCCTGATCCTGTCTTATACAAGTCCACATAAAATGTATGTATGTATACATAGGGTGATTAAAATGTATCTCCCTATTTTATGTAGCCAAGTGTCCTAACTTAACACACAGTGACTTTTTTCTTTGGCATTGGTTAAAGAAGCAAGTCTAATAAACCAAACTAAAACTTTCAAAGGGCTAATACAATACATTGTGTCTTCCGTGCCACAAGAGTCCCAGGTGAAATCAACTTATGCGATTCCTGGGAGGCTCCAAGAAAATGGTAGCGGGATCTGGCTCTCATATGGAGTTTTAAATAAAATTTCATGCAAAACGTTAACATTCATGTTCAGTCTCTTGTAACAATTATAGTTAATTATATATATTTTAAAATAGGGAGTCACTTTTTCGTAATTTTTAAAAGGATACTCGTGTTTAAGTAGACGCTCCGTTTATTTATTAAAGAAGTATATTTATTTATTCTCGTTTAACGGCCTCAATACTTAAAAACTCATATTTGATAAAATATGTGTTCGCCGGCAGGATTCGAAACTGCGTTCTCATATATATATATATTTTTTTATTTAAGTGCAACGTCAGACGCCGTGAGAGCGAATTTGTGGTGTGGCCGATGTAGATATTATTGAGGTTGTTAGAGATGCATTCTCTATATATATATGTGTGTGTGTGTGTGTGTGTGTGTGTGTGTGTGCGTGTGATGGTTATATGCTATCTTCTTTTGCAACTATATTTTGTTATGTAATTTCGTTGTTTTTATAAAGTCTAAAAGGTCATTTGGGTCAGCTTTGTTGAAGATGTCTTTCAGATTGTTTCTTGATAGTATCTTAATCGCATTTGCAGCTTGTTAGTATATGTTTCACTGTGAAGAGCTCCTGACATGAAATGCAAATTGGTGCTTCCTCAACTTTTATTAGGTGTGAATGGTGTGGCCTATTTGAAGTCTAGTCATTTCTACTTCAAATCACAACACCTCTACTTATATCTCGACAGCAATAGACTCACAAAAGACCAACAAGCAGTAAACAAAAACCAAACAAATTCTTCAGCATTAAATGACCCAAAAGGGTAGATATGCTGGTAAAACAGACAAATAAACTAAACTATGTATGTATGTATGTATGTATGTATGTATGTATTATTACTTAGACGTTTTTTAGTGGATACTCGTATTTGAGAAGACTCCTTGTTTATTTATTAAACAGAATATTTATTTATTTTGAACTACGGGCCTGAAAATATGAAAAATCTTTTTTAATAAGACATGTGCTCAGGAGCAGGATTTGAACCTGCGTTCCCCTACATATATTATTACTTAAGTTTTTAAGTGGAGACACGAATTTAAGCAGATGCCCAGTTTATTTATTAAACAGTATATTTATTTATTTTTGTCTTCCGGGTTGAATATTCGAAAACTTTTATTTGAGAAAAATATGCTTGGTTCATTTTGTTTTTTTTGTTTTTTTTGTTTGTTTTTTTTGTAGTTTTCATTTCCAAGTGTCAATTTCCAAGTGTTTCGTTTGATGATGTTAAAACAAGAATCGCGATATTTCAAGATGAAATCGTCGACATAAAATATATATATATATATAAAAATCTAGCTTCCGCTCGTGCATGGAATACTGTTGCTATATCTGGTTGGGTTCATCTGTTAATAATCTCGGAGTTCTATACAAAATCCAAAGGAGAATCTGCAATGTAATAGGTCTCGATTTAGTAGATGGACTGCAGTCACTTTCTCAGCAACGGAATGTGGCTTCCCATTTGTCTTTTCTACAAATATTTTCACGATATACTGTTTCACGTATTCGATATATTGCACTTTCTTAAAAATGCTTCTTTAAAACAGATCTCTTTTATCAAGTGTAATAAATGTACTTGTTTTAACCCGTGAATCTTTCACGGTTCTCCTAATTTAATATTTTGATGAATCTTAATTGATTCTCGCTTATTGCGAGATTTAGAGCAATAAAATATGAGGAGAAATTTCCCTATCGCATCCTTAAATATTTTGGTTTAAAAATTTTAACCAAATATTGCAATAACAATCATAAATATGACTGCTGATCGTTGTTTTAAAAAGTGGGTATAAATGAAAACATGTGAAACTGTAGCTGTAGGGAGATGGTTAATGTTTATTTAATTCGGCCTTGTGTCATACATAACCGAACTCTCTACAGCATACAGATTTATTCGTTATTTTCATCAGAAATATCACAAGGTTTTCATCAGAAGATTAAAGCTGGTTGACAGTAAAATGTTGGAATGTGTGGATTTGTGTGGAATATTGTGGAATAGTATAAGAATAAAAATATACATTTTTCATGTTAAAGTAGAAATTTATTAAAGGAAAGAAAACATGCATTGTAGCTGTTAATATCCAACGAGAAACAAGTAATGAATTAAGGGTATCAAGGGTTGAAGAATGTTCTTGGTAGTAATTTGTTGGAAAGAGTTTATGCGTACGTACGTATATATGTATGTATGTATGTATGTATGTATGAGCGTTTGTTTGGTAGGAAGGTCTTTGAATGGAGAAGAAGAAGTAAAAGGAATCAGCACATGAGAAGGAAAGAGAAAGAGGACAAATGTCCCGGTCACCTTGAAGCTTCTCCCGTTACATCTTAGCTTGTCTTCTCTGCAGTTTCTACCTCTGATGCTGATCGAAGCTATTTATATAGTCCTTTAGAATTTTGCACGGGATCGCGAAGGCTTAGGAGTCTTGCAAACCGTTTCTATTGGTCAATGTAACATCTACTTGCGAAATCCGGTTTCGACTTTTTCTTTAAGCATATGGTCAATCCTTTTTCTATTTCGGAAAAACAGAATTTCCCACGTCATTGTGAATTTTTGTAAAAGTGATGAAGAAGGTTGTTTTTAATTTTTACAGCTTACAATTTTTATCCAGATTTGTAAGAATTATCAAAATCTTTTTATCAGAAGGTTGGTTGTCGGCAGGTTGGAACGTGTGGAACAGTGTGGAATAATGTAAGAATAAAATATACATTTTTCATGTTAAAGTAGAAATTTATTAAAGGAAAGAAAACATGAATTGTAGCTGTTAATATCCAACGAGAAACAAGTAATGAATTAAGGGTATCAAGGGTTGAAGAATGTTCTTGGTAGTAATTTTTTGGAAAGAGTTTATGCGTACGTACGTATATAAGCATTCGCGTTTATTAGTTAGGAATTTCTTTAAATGGAGAAGAAGAAGTAAATGAATTCAGCACACGAAAAAGAAAGAGAAAGAGGACAATGTGCGACGCGACCTATGTCCGGGTCATGGTTGAAGTTTCTCCCGTTACATTTTAGTTGTTTCGTCTCGCTGCTTCCAACTGACTGACTGGCGCTGATTTGATCCAAGCTTTTATAGTAATTCAGATTTTCGCCCTTTAGTTTTGCAAATTACTTCCATTGGTCAGAAAATCAATTTAACACCTACTTGTGAAATCCGGTTTCGACTTTTTCTGTAAGCACATGGTCAATCCTTTTTCTATTTGAGAAAAACCAGGATTTCACACGTCTTTGTGAATTTTTGTAAAAGTGAAGAAGAAAGTTGATTTTAATTCTTAATTTCCTAAACACCATTTCACTGAAACAACTGTTAAACAATTCTGTCTTCATTTTCTTTTTCTTTCGTTTTTTCACTGGGATTAAATAGTGTCTTCCAACCGCACACAAAGCAGAATTGTCGGCTATCTAAGGAGTATAGGTAGGATACGTTAGACACTTCTATCATTCCTCCCTATCTCTCCCTCCCTTCTTTCCCTCAGTTATTCAATAATTCTCTCACCGAGATTAAATAGCATATTTTCCTCTCATTCCACTCGATGAAAACAGAATAGTCCATTATTTCCAAGGTATAGACAGAATAGTCCGTTATTTATAAGGTCTAGACAGAATAGTCCATTTATATGGTATAGACAGAAGACGTTAAATATGTCTATCTTAACTTTTTTGTTTGTTTTCTTCTTTCCTTCATTTTCTCACTAAGATCAAGCAGTGACTTTTCCTCTTGTTCCAGGCTATCGAAACAGAATAGTCCATTTATTATAAGTTTTAGGCAGGGCGCAAAGGTCGTGCGAACTAACAAAGGGAGAGATGGTTCTATTTGAGAAAGTAAATCCGTGTTTATGGCGCATAATGCCATTAAGACATCATTGGAGAGATTGCACCTATGCTCTCATTTTAATGTGTGTTCTCTTAAGAAGTGGACAAACAGACATCGACCAATACTAATAATAACCTACAACTACACACAGACACAGACGAAAGATATCAAATTGATTCTGGTTCATTGAACAGAAAATGAGTTTTACGCAGACATTTTTTTAAAGAGTTGAATGGTTAAATCAATCGTTCGTGTCGAGTGCTCTCCCTCAGATCACGAAGCATAAAATTCGAAAAGTCCTTCCTATTCACAGTCTAGCGATCCAGTCATGCTCCTCTACCCATACACATCCCATACACTCCCATTCCAC
This sequence comes from Ascarosepion bandense, assembly GCA_037127315.1. Taxonomy (NCBI): domain Eukaryota; kingdom Metazoa; phylum Mollusca; class Cephalopoda; order Sepiida; family Sepiidae; genus Ascarosepion; species Ascarosepion bandense. Next base: position 913,209 of record JBBBDQ010000900.1, read on the forward strand.
CTATCAGCGTTGAACTGAAGACGGTGTCAGAAATCAACTAAAAGCAGCAGACGAAATTGAAATCTCTTCACTAACTGCGACTTTGTCAGTCGTACGAAAATTCGACGCTCCAGTTGTTATAGCCTGTGTTGTAGGCACTAAAAGCTTTGTGGGTATTTGTCAAGGAAAGAGAAATGTTTAGAAGTGAAGATATTAAATACAGTATTACCGGGTCATCCGAGGATCATCAATTGTGGTTCCGCTTATTCGTGGTTAGCACAATTATGAACACCTTTATTAGACGAAAACGATATATCAAAAACTTAAAATGCAAACACAAATAAACACTGAACATATTTGTTTAATATCCTCAGATATCAAAGACTGAATTATCAAATTATATTTTCCAGCCTCAGCAAGCATGAAAATTTAAATTATATATATTTTTTTAAATAGTGTATGTTTCCCTTTTAAAATGTTTCGATATTTATTGCAAATAACCTGATTGTCGTGTATATCTAAAGTTTACCAATCGTCCATGCTTAGAATATTGCTGCTATATATGGTCTGGTGCCACTGCTATTTACATTGATCTCCTTGATAAGACCCAAAGAAAAATCAGCAATGTTATAGGGCAGCTCGGCTTCAGTCACTTTCCCACTGCTGTAAGGCTGCCTTGAAGCTATAGGTAGATGGTTCATCATTTATCCATCACACCCAATGTTGCATAGGGCAGCAACTTTTGTTACTGTTTTCGTAACAAAGTGTTTTTTATGGGGCAGAGTTGTTAGCCCTGCGCCCAAACCAAACCTGGAGGACCGGTGGACCATTCTTGATCTTTACGTTTACAACACCTGGTATTTCCAAATGGTCACCCATCTAAGTACTGACCAGACTCGATGCTGCTTAACTTCGGTGATCGGACAGGAACCGGCGTATTCAACACGATATAGCCGTATACAAAGCAAATGACTATTACGTGCAGGTTAAATCCTGTTTGACTATCAAATTACAAGTAAATCCCTTAAATTTTGCCATATATTTGTCGTAGGTATTGAAATTTTTAACTTAAACATATATTGCAAAAATAGAATAATTCAGAAAGTGCAATGGAAATAAATTTTGAATTTAATTCTTTTCTAAATATTTGCCTAATTTTCAAATACCGTATTTTTAATGAATAATTCGACTAGACTATAGTACGAACCCATGTTTCTGAAGCTAAAAAAGGAAACAGAGTACATCATTGGGTATCATACGACCCCGTAGTAAGTCCATTCCCATCAAAATCTTTTTTCATAAGTTGTTTTTATTAAAATTTCAATAATGTATCTATATAAAGTACCATAATATAGGCTGTTTCAATAACATAGAGCGGTTTTAAATGTGAATTACGATTAAGTGTCCAGTTAATCTTTTCAGTTTCTTTCAGATTTAACTGCAATTTCAACAATGGAGAGATTAACAATCTAACAACGGGTTAAATTTATCGAAGCCTGTCATGAAAATTCCCTACAGCTTAGTATTTATTCGTTTTCATCAGAAGGTTGTCAGCAGATTGGAATATGTGAATCAGTGTAGAAGAATATGGTATATATTTTACATGTTAAAATAGAAATGTATTGATATAAAAGGATGACAAGAATTTTAGAAGTTAATGCCCAATGAGAAACAAGTAATGAGTTAAGGGTATCAAGAGTTGTAGAAATGTTCGTAGTAGTAACTTGTTGGAAAGAGTTTATGCGTACGTATATATGAACGTTTGTTTGGTTTAAATATGTTCGAATGGAGAAGAAGTAAAAGGAATCAGCACATGAGAATGAAGGAGAAAGAGGATGAATATACTACGCAAACTTACGTCCGAGTCGACTTAAAATTTCTCCTGTTATATTTTAGTGTGTCGTCTCACTGCTCTCATCTGACTGACTGGTTGACACTGACCGAAGCCTTTTATAGTTATTTAGCTTTTTTACACTGGGTCGCTAAGTCCATTTAGTCTTGCAAATTGCTTCCATTGGTCAGAAAATCAATTTAACATCTCGCGACATTCGGTTTCGACTTTTTCTTTCAGTACATGGTCAATCCTTTTTCTATTTGGCAAAACCAGGATTTCACACGTCATTGTGAATTTTTGTAAAAGTGAAGAAGGTTGCTTTTAATTCTTAATTCCCTATCCACTCTCTATTTATTTTCAAAAAATACATTCATGGTACTTGTTCGGATGTACCCTTCGCTATGGTATCTAGACTCTTTTTTCTATTAAACTCAATACCAGAATAGTATCGAGATCTCATAAATTTACTGTTTGTTTTCTTGCCTTTCTCGCTTGTGGGACACCTTTCCATGCTTTCAAGTCAAATTTAATCTCAATATTTTTCTATATTTCCTTATTTAGTTTTTACACTATTTTCATTATTCGAACTATAGTCCTCATCTTGGTTGCCATTTCGGCCGTTGTACGCTCTGTACCTAGGAATTTCGAACAGAAACTTTTATTACGATTATTGGGGTATATCATTCCCATTTCTTGGTCGAAGTTTCTTTTGGTAGACATGAGTTATCTCCCTCTAACTCTGTAAGTTACTTGTTCAGCACTGCTGTGGCCTGGTATTAAAATCACAACTCTTTTGATTCAAGTCATTGGAACTAACCAATGTCTATATTCCTTAGGCCATGTTTCCTTAAGAACAACCGAATTTCTAAGACTTATAAACCTAATGTTCAGTAAGAAAACTTTTAACAGATTTCATAGTGCAATTTTGGATGTTAATGTTTTTACCTGGTATTTTTTTGTGTTACTGGTTGAGAATAATAATAATGCTATTCGAGTCCTGTTGTTATTTCCATCAACATGGCTCTGTGTGTCCGCATTTTCAGTGCTGTTAGGAATCAAATCAAAATACAGATCAAAACTCAAAACTTGTGAGCACAATCTTCGTTGTGCCATTGCTAAAGTTTCCTCTCAAATAAATGAGCTTATTCCCCCAAAAAGCCCATCAAACTCATTTGTATTGCATAGTTTTTGTTATTTCTACATAGTTTTGAATAGTTTTGTGCATTTTTGACTTAATCGGATGTGCGTTGTGGTGCAGTGAACTAATTAATTTCCAGTTGTTTAATCAGTTTCCTGATGTTACGATGAAATACATCAAGGAAGGCGTTGTTCTTTTTGTATTTTTTAACCTCAATACTTTCGACTTTTTCTAAGATCATCTTCAGGAGGTAAACTAGAAACATAGAATATATATATATATATATATATATATATATATATATATATATATATATCTGTTCAAATAAAACTCCGAAAACTACAATCATTGCATGGCCATTTCGGCCTGAAAAATCTCAGCAACGATCAAAATCAAAATTTTATTGCAAATATGAACCAAAAGTTCACATTCCGCAAGGTCACTCAAAATTATTCCATACACAGGAAGTTTACATTAAAAGAAAAAGAAAGTAAATAAGAAAAATAATAAAGGGAGGATAAGTGAAAAAAAATATAACCTTTGTCGTCCAAATACTGTTACAGAGGGTAGAGAAAAAAGGGTAAAAGATAGAGAAATTAGTCACAAGACTCGATTATAGAAGGAGACTTTTAGATTACATCTGTATTGGAAAATCAAACTTTAACTATGTCACAGAAATGGAAGTTGTGGAAGGAAAGGAAAAAATTTGAGTTGACAGAGGAAAAGTTAAATGAAAATATGAGGAAAAAAGAAAATCAAAAAGGGAAAAATCTTCAGTAGCCATGTAAACGAATGCCGTCTTCAGAGGGGGGAAATGAAGGGATAGATACAGAAAAAGAGAAAGAAGAAGGAGAAGGAAAAATAGAGAAAAGAGATAATTAATGAAACATTCAGGTCTATTAAAAATGTTCTCAAAAAAACTTTTGTTTAAAATAATATCATATTTGGCTCTGTAAATACATAATACCATTTAGATCGTTCTCTCCACCTTGATTATTTTTAATATTAATTTTATTAACATTAATAGAATCTGGTTTTGGGATTTTACCTACAAGCTATTTCATTTTTAAATTTAATATAATATAATGTATATATATATATATATGGTAACGAAGAAAATAATTGCAACGTTCAAAACATTAATTTGAAACAGGGTTCAATATAAAATAGAGCAATGAAAATTTATTATAACTTATATTTCAGAACATGTACAATCTAACGTAAGAGAATATTTTCAAAGAGGGGAAAAAAAGAAGGTAAAAAAATGAGAAAAAAGAGAAATCAAGAAATGGAAAAGAAAGAGGAAAGAGAAAGACACAGAGGAAAACAAAAAAGCAATGAGGAATATATATATATATATATATATATATATACTCAGTAAGAGTATATATATATATACATACTCAGTAAGAGAGGTGTGAGTTTGTGACCCTGGGTTTAACACGTTTGCGATCGTCAGACAAATAGAAAAATGCGTGAAACCCAAGGTCACAAACTCACACCTATTTAAATAAATATGTTAGCTCTATCACTGATATTGAGCGCTTTCAAATAAGTACCGTGCATATATAATATATAAATAATATAATATATATAACAAATTGCATATATATATATATCTATATATATATATATACATTTCACACAAACACGCGCGCGCGCACACACACACACACACACACACATATATATATATATATATATATATATTGTATCGAGGCAGCAAATAATTTTTTAAACATATACTGTTAAATATAAGATACAATGAATGTCTATTATGTTTAATCATGAGCCATTCTAAACACCATATTTAGGCTTTAATTTCAGGTGAAAATAAAGACAAAAATTCTCCAACATTTGGATAATTTTTATTAAGTTGATTCTAAGCCTTCTGCCCACATGAGCCATCTTCAAAGAGTTTACAAGGACGTTAACATAAAAACATCCACCATCAGCGATGATTTTATCTTGATTTGACATAAAACTTTGCTAAGTAACAATGACAGTTACCAAAAATAGCAAACGCAGTTCGTAAATTTGCAATGCGGTTCTATGACGTCACACCGCGTATAGCTCGAAATGATAACAGAACTATTTAAATGCAATGTAATGTGTTATGAGCAGATTTAAACTTGATTTTATTAAGTGTGGTTTGTTTGGATTTAATGTAGATGGCCTCCAATATCTGAAGGTTCTTTTTATTGTGTGTATGAGTGAGAATTATTGTATTGTTGACTAAAACCTGTCTGATATTACCTACATGACAATGTTTTTCTAAGAAATGTTGTTTATTTGTCCTCTGATCAGAAAGGTGACAGGTAAGTCTAGGGTGGAGCGTGGTTGTAGTAAAACTAATATATGTAGTGGGTTTATTATAAAATCGTCGCTGATGGTGGATGTTTTTATGTTAATGTTTAGAAAAAATATGTATATACTCACAGAAATTAATCATATGGAACTATTTAGGATTTTATAGTGTCTTTGTGGTATTATAGTGTTTCAGTAAGAATAGCGTGTTTTGGTGCAAGTAGTACAGTATTGTTTAAATCGCGGATAATAGCGAACTCTATACAGGCAGGTTCAAAAAGAAAGAGCAACTTTCGACAATTTAATAAAACAAATGTTGAAAGACAGAAATATATTTAACGCATTACCAACAAAAAGAAGCGTTTAAATAAAATTGCAAAAAAAAGCTTTATTTTAATAATTTTGAACGTTTTCCTATGTTAAATGTGTTTTTCTCTTTTAGCATTTGTTTTTATTAAAATATCAAAATCTGATCTTTCTTTTTGCATAGCGCTGTATTTTATGATGAGTAAACGCCATATACTCTCATTAATTTGGGCACCAAGAGCTGGTGTAATGTTTAACAAGCTTGTCTCGTTAGAACCTATTACAACTAAGTTGTAAGTTCGATCCCCACTTGGTATTCCCATACTTTTGGCCTTGCGCCACATCTTAAAAAATCGACTCTGGAAACCTTGACGTGGTGCAATGGTTAGCAAACTTGTCTCGTCAGAACCTATTACAACTGGTAAGACATTAGCTAGATGAAAACATTATGGTCACATACTCACGTTCCCTACCAGAACATAGGTGACAGTTTAAAATATGGGAGGTATTTTTGTCGCAGCCTTTATATATGTCTTTGTTCTTTATTTTAAAAGTATTGAGTTCGATCCTCATTGATACCTCATACTTTCAGCCTTGTGCCACACCTAAACGGTGCCCTATTCATTAATGTCAAGTTAGTTCTTTAAAAAAATGTAGAGGATGCGATGGAAATACCTCCCATATCTTAAACGTTGACAAAAATACCAAAGGAACGTATATTTAAAAAAAAATATTTACTTTTTGTTTAAACAAAGGGTGATAGTGTTCGTTTATTTCGTTTTGAAAAAAAAAACATCCATATGCTGGCTTCTATTTACCAAAGAATGCTGTAGACGATTTCAAAAATTTGTCATCAGCATGAATTTCGAGCGCTTCCAGATGACTTTCTTTTAAGGTTTGAACCTGCTGCCTTGGGATTTTCAACCCATAAGAATATCGATTTTCTAACCGGAACAGCATCATTCCGACATTATATGAAATCAGCATGAAACGCTTTCTGTGATGGAATTACAGATTCACAAGTTTTAAAAACATATTTCAACATCTAACGCACAGTGTTTACCGGTCGAGGTTATGATTTGTAGTAATGGTATCTGACGAACAAATGGTAAGACATTAGCTAGATGAAAACATCATGGTCACATACTCACGTTCCCTACCAGCACATAGGTGACAGTTTAAAATATGGGAGGTATTTTTGTCGCAGCCTTTATATATCTCTTTGTTCTTTATTTTAAAAAAATGTTTTTTTATAAATTCCAACAATTTTCTTACGCACAACAGATAACCGCAATAACTCTGTAAATATCAGGGAAATATTTGATACTGTATCGATATGATAAATATTCTAATTCGATAAAAAATCAATATATTTGCTATTCTGAAAAGTTCTGCTGTCTAAAGAAGGTTTGAAGACTTCTTATCTCCAAAAATTATTTCTTTTTTATCGTATGGATTTTCTTTCTTTTCTTTTTTCTTTTTTTTTCTTTTTTTTTTTTTTTTTTTGTCTGGAGCAGATTCTTGTCATGGACACCTGTTTCTTTTCTATCTTATGGATATGTTTTTCTTTATTGCATGAACCTGTTTTTTCTTTCTTATAGGGACTTGAGTTTCACTATGGTGACCTGTTTCTATCAAAACAGTTTTCTTTTTCCTGAGTGGACTATTTTTTCACTTTTGTGGGCGTTTTTCTTTTTCTATTGCATCAGCATGTTTTTTTTTATCGTATGAGCATTCAAAACATTGTCATTTTTATTCCAGTCTATTGATTGGGCGAAACATAATATAATTTTAACCCTGGTTTTGTCGAACAGATGCTAGAAGATTTCGCTGAATATTCACAAGCATGCTTCTTTCTAAAAGAGATTTTCAGTCGTTCCTTAGAATTTTAATACGCTTGAATTCATTTTGATATGTTTTGTGTTTCTCTGTTAGATCTGTTGCTATTAAAGAAGAACAGGCATTACTTTTAAGCGACCATTACACCAAGACTGAAAGGAAGATTATGCTTAGGACGAGAATCGTAATTCCAGGTCCTTCAGCTTCGTACATTTAATACGTTTTATACGTTCTTACAATTAAATATGAACCAATAAAACATTTTTCTTCTTCTTCTTCTTCTTCTTCTTCTTCTTCTTCTTCTATGTGCCCTGTCCCTTCAGGACGTAGGCGATCATGGTTCTCCACGTCTCCCTATCCCTTGTGGCTCTTAGTATATTTTCTCATTTTACACCTCGCAACCCCCGTTCCGTCATCCACCTGATCAGGCCCTGCAAATATGTTATCCGCTGCCTTCCTCTGTCTCTTTTTCCTTCTATCTGGCCTGTAGGTATCAGGTTCTCCAAGCCCTCTTTCTTCATTGCATGTCGCAGGAACTTCAGTTGTCTCTTCCTGAGGCTCACTATTAGTTTTCTTTTCGTTTCCATTCTTTCCAACACCTCATCGTTGCTTGCAAGCTCAATCCACGATATCCGCAGCATCCTTCTGTAAAACCACATTTCCGCTGCTTCAAGTTTTTTTCCTCATCTCAGATGATATAGTCCAGCATTCACTGCCGTAGTAAAGTACTGACATCACATAGCAATCCAGTACTCTCTTCTTAGTTTCTAGTGAAATTTTCTTGTGTTTTAGTACTTTACTCAGCTTTTGGAACGCGTCCTTTGCCATGCCAATTCGCCTTCGGATCTCTGTGTCACACTTTCCATCTCCTGTTAGAACACTCCCTAGGTATTTAAATTTTTGTACCTGCTTGATTCTGGCATCCCCCACCTGTATTTGGCATTTTGGGTTGCACCTTTTGCTGATGACCATGCATTCAGTTTTCTTGCAGTTTATTTGTAGTCCGTTTTTGTCACTCTCCGCAGCTACCTTCTGTAGAAAGTTTTGTAGTTTTCATGCCGTGTCTGCAATCAGCACTGTATCATCTGCATCCCTTATGTTGTTCAAGTTGTGGCCTCCAATAACAAATCCTGGCGTAGCATCTAGGGTCCTTAAAATATTCTCGCCGTAGAAGTGGAACAGGTCCGGGGAAAAGACACATCCTTGTCTTACGCCTCTTTCTAGCTTTGTAAATCTGCTGAAATCTTTACCTGTCCGTATGCAGGCAGTTTGCTGCCAGTAGAGATTCTTGATTACTCTGATGCCTTTCTAGCTAAATATATTGCTAAGACATTTTCAGGCAAGTAATTGTGATATCTTTTAAATTTTGACGTCAGTCAGAATAAATTTTGCTCAAGAAAAATCACAAAATAGTAATTTACTAAAATATTTTTGAAAACATTATCTGGGGACAATGCGTACATGCGTGTATCCTTGCCTTACTGGAAAATAATTTCAGATCTAATCTACGTTTTTGTTGTTGTTGTTGTTTTATTTTTACATCTATGTAAAAGTGATATTAAACTTTTTATGGACTGAAGAAAAATCCAAGTTTGATAAAAAAAAAGTTAATGGATAGATATAAAAGTTCGGTCAATGTTCCGATTTGTACACTGAAAAATCGTAGCTGACATGTCCCCACTGACGTTGTCGGCAGACATCTTACATTCGATTGCGCATGCGTGAAAGATAAGAAAACAAAAGCAAAATGAAATAAACTCCATAAGCTTACAAGAAACTATTTTCCTCGCAAATGTCCAACACTGTCTATCGATTAGCGATATAATTGCCTTTCGGAAAGCAGCAATTGTACGGAACTTGACTGCAAGAGTCAAAGACTTTTTAAAGGGATTTCTTTCTCTTTTGTTCTTATTTTTATTATCTGTATTATAGCAACATTTAAAAAAAAGTAACATACACGAACAATTGAGACAGTCATGTTCTAACTGGGCATGACAGGCGACCACAAGAAATCAAATTCGAAAATGGTGCAACCAACCTTACTCCATCCCTCACTGACAAAGTAATAGGCGTGACATTTTGGAAAAATTGAAAAAGAATAGATTAAATGAAGGAAAAAGAAAATGGAAGTGGATTAAACAAGAAGACATGAAAGATAAAAAAAAGAAACAGAAAAAGATGGACGAAATTGAAAACACCCAAGATTAATAAAATATATAATGAACCAAACGAAACCTATTCAATTTAAATGAAGAAGTATAAAAAAATTTTAAAAAGTATCAAATAAAACATTACTAGGAAGAGGGAAAAGAAAGGAACGGACCAAAAGAAATGAATGACAAAAATGAAACCGAGGAAAAATATAAATTAATGAGTTTAAACATTTTAAAAAGGCAAATGAAAATAATTATAAAAAAAAAACAACGGGTCATATATTTAAAAACAAGAAAAAAGTTAAACCAAAAAGGAAAAAATAAAGGAATTAAAAGAAAAGGAAAAGACAAAAATGAAAACAGAATATAAAGCAAGGAAGAAGAGAAGAGAAAAAGAAAGGCAAGTTAAGAGAATGAAAGGTATGAAAAACATGAAAAAAAGGAAGGGAAAAAAACAATAAAGGAAGTAAAGAATGAAGAAAGAAAAGCACGACAAAAGAACAAAGGAAAAAAAAGGAAAGGAAAGGAAAGCAAAGAAAACAAGGGAAGAATAAATAAGGAAAAAAAAAAGAAAAAATTAAAACAAGAGAGGAAATAAAAAATAGAAAGTAAAGAAAAACAACAACAGAAAGAAAGAAAAGAGAAAAGAAAATAATGCAAATGAGTAAAGTTAACAATGAAAGAAATCGGGAAAAAAAATAAAGAAAGAAAGCAAAACAAGAAAAGTAGAACAAAATAAAGATCATAAAAGAAGAAAAAAGGAAGGGAAAAACAAACAAAAGAAAATAAAGCAAAAAAAACGAATAAAATTGAATAAAATATCATACAAAGAAATTAAGAAAGAAAAAAAGGAATTAAAAGATTCAATGATGAACAGGGTTGCTGATATAAAAGTAACATCCGGGTACCAAATATGTTTGGTTATCGTTTGTCAGATTCTTGGACCAGTGACTTCATCGAGTGACGTGATGACCACAAATTATGAAAGCAGAATCGAGAAGGAACTGTCAGCAATAACTGCTCATCTCGTACAATGATTGATCATCGTCCTGCCGACATTTTGATACATGAATTGACTTGCTTTCTTTCACTTTTTTGCATCGTATTTTCCATCTTTGATAAGTTTTGTTTTTTCACATATTTATCATTGTCATCACCACTATGATCGTAGCCATCTTTTTTTTTTCATTCATTAAGTTGCATGTTCCAACTCCCGAGCCATACCTTACTTTTTTCTTCTACTTGTATTTCTCTTTCTTAACCCCACTTACCTTCACCTCCCTCCTTTTTCTTACCAGGATTACTTTATCGTTTCATATTTCTTTTGTGTTCTTTTGTAGTTTCTCTAATATCTTACAGAGTCAGAAAATAGTAATGAAAATAGACACATAGAGAAATATAATATATAATACATATAGTGATAAATTCCATGACTCACAAACTATTAATAATGTCTGAAAACCTATGTAGAACCACTTCTACATGCACGCATATACCCACACACACCTACGTAAGAACTGCACGTGAAGCCTTCTTTTTCCCGCGTTTATCAAGAAATATATAAACTGATTCCCATACGTGTCTAGCCAGTTGGGAGATGTTTTTCGGGGCGTTCAGACCGAGAACCGTTCGTCTCTTCCAACTCACGCAAACCACTAATTGCATTCAGCAATTAGACACATAAAAATGTTTCTCTCTATTCTATAAGAACATTTCAATACATGTATAATTATATTCACTACTATTCAGTACAAACATATTATTTCCTTTTTCAGGGACTTTCCTAACATGAATATTCAGACAATATACATAATATCTAAGAGAGAACTCTTTCACGACATCTTGCATTTGTGAATTATTCAGTTCTGTAATCTTACTTAATACAATGTTGTTATATTCGTTACATTGTGCCTTGAGTTATTTTATTTATAATTGTGGCGGTTTGGACAACCAACCTTTTCTTCACTGTTGAAATCACAACCCCGACGGTCAGTCTACTACAAATTGGTACCCAAGTTGTCCTGACCACGACACCTACATATTACCTAACCATATACACGCTTGTGAAAATGAATAGAAAAAAACTGCTTTAGTTTCCTTTCTTTCACCACACTGTCACTTTTAAACCCACTTGAGTGACAGGGTGTAATCGATTTTTATTTTTTCCTCAGATTAAGTTATTTACAGTGGTATGCAAAATAAATCTAGTTTCTGAGTGTATGATGGAATTTGTTTGGCCTTGAAAAATATTGCATCAGATTTTTATCACGCCCAGACATTATTCCCTCGATCAGTCGTCCTACGGCCAATGTCTGCGGAAAATGTTACTCCAAGAAAGTGTACGAAAACTGTAAAGCTGCATGAACGCACTAACAAGCTTTACAGAGAGATCGTAGTTATTGTTGGTGTCAGCCTTGCAAGTGTCAGTCATGCGAAGAAGAAACAAACTGGACGTATCAGTGCAAAACGTAAAGAAAAATGAGGTCGGAAAAGAAAAACAACGCCGAGAGACGACGTATACGTGATCAGGGAAAATGTGAAAGATCCTAAAAAGACATTATTTCTTTTGTTTCAATTAATTTGCACAATGGTGTATATACTGCTCTATGAGGGTTTTACTTTTTAAATCAAACATGATAAGAGATTATCAAGAACTAATAGTAAAAGAAAAAATTTTAAAATATAAAAAATAGTAAGAATTCGTAAATCTTGCACGATAATGTTATCGTTGTCAAAAGTCATTCATTTGGTTTGTGTGACCTCTCTAGGCCGCAGGCCTAGGTGATAGTATATGGAGACTGTGTGTTGCCCAAACTACATAGCCCTGCTCTTGTACCGACAAGATTCAAAAGAATACAGAGCATTAAATTTGCGGACGGCTTCACTGCAGAAGTTTCCGGAAATTAATGTTTTGACAAACAAACCCCTTCGGGGTTCCACTCTTGGTTTTCTTTTGGGATCTACTTCCATATTCTTTTCCGAGTTTAGATATAACCGCAAGGCAGTGGAGGTTTGAAATCAGGGTTTTCTTTCCCCCTAGATGGACTGTCTTTCTCGGCTGTCGAGCTTCATCTACCCAAAACTGCTAGTCATGAGGCGCCAGTTTTCCACCTTCGTCAGTATGGAGCTGGACTTTGTATAAATGGGAGAATAAATATTTTCTGTTGAATTTGAGTAAAAAATAAGTATAAATAGTATAATAACGTGTTTTCTTTTGTATATCCTTTTCATTGTAAAATCTTCCCTTTTTAATGCGCTTAATGTAGTTGTGAATATTTATTAGATAGAACGACTGTTATACAGGATAAATTTCATATTGAAATGCACTTAATTTCTAGGGTTATTGACACGCTATCGTATATAACGAATTTGACTCCGTATATTAGGCATTCATTTATCTCGGCTTACGGCCACATCACGTTAAATATACCGGTTCTCGCTTGATCACCGAAGTTAAGCAACGTTGAGCCTGGTTAGTACTTAGATGGGTGACCGCTTATGAATAGCAAGTGCTGTAAGCGTATAGTGACGGATATGCGTTGTAGTGCAGTGGATATCGGCTCGGAAAGAGAAATCGGTGAGTCGAGTTTGAATTCCAGTTGAATACCTTGCATTCACTTAAGCTCTGGTACCCTTGGGAAAGGTATTAATCCGTCCCTTTCCTCCAGTTATGGGTTAAATAACAAGGGTAGGAATTAGGGACCCTGCCCGTAAAAAAAAGCAAATCCCAATAAATCTTGATACTCGAAAAGAAAAAAGTATTACGAGATACAAAACTTATATAAAAACAAGAATAAATTGTTGAAAGAAAAAGGTATTACCAGCAAAAAATAAATAAAAATTTAGTTGTCAATAAATGACCCGCCGAGGTTGATATGTCATAAGAATAAAACAACCAACCAAAAAAATCATTTATCTCGCGAGATAAGAGTTACCGCCCCATTTGGTCAAAATTCAGTCCTTTGCTGTTGAAACTTGTTTTAGAGAGGCTGACACCACTGCAGCACTCTCAATGAATGGCCAATGGTCTATTTAATAAAGAATAGTAGCATTTGGGGGGTAGTATTCGAGTGTCATTCGGACCGATTACCTCCTCTCTGTGTTGTAAGTACTGTCTACCACCTAAGGTCAAATGAACAGGTACAAAGGTTTATCGACGTATTCAAAAGAGCGATAAAAAGGCGAGCGGGATAGAAACCATGAATCAAGAACTGCAAAACTTATTGTCCGTATATTTAATAACACCAACCATAAACGCAAGTTCGAGTGTCATCCAGCGGAATTAATGTTCGCTAGAAGAGTCAGGTTAGTTTTTGATAAACTGAGACCGACAAAAGAAAAAAAAGACGACAGAACAAAATTCGATGGCAAGCATTTCAACCCAGGTGAAAAAGAATTATTGCAACAATTACAAATTAGAAAAAAAGAGAGACAGAGGAAGGCAGCGGATAACATATTTGCAGGGCCTGATCAGGTGGATGACGGAAACGGGGGTTGCCAGGAGCAATAGGAGCAAACATACTAAGAGCCACAAGGGATAGGGAGACGTGGAGAACCATGATCGCCTCCGTCCTGAAGGGACAGGGCACATAGAAGAAGAAGAAGAAGAAGAAGAAGAAGAAGAAGAAGACCGACAAAAGAAAAAAAGACGACAGAACAAAATTCGATGGCAAGCATTTCAACCCAGGCGAAAAAATTTATTGCAACAATTACAAATTAGAAAAAAATCGTCATGGAAGTAAAATATAATCAACAAATGGTCGTATGTTGTATATTATCAGACACCCAAGATAGGTAATTAATACAAAAACAAAAACAAAAAAAGTATAAGCCCGACTTGAAACATTGAAAGGAAGAACCCATGTCGGTAATCTATGATATGTTTGGTGTACCAATACCTCAACCGGTGCAACAAAACTGCGCAGAAAAGCGTAAAAGATCAACAGGTACGATAAAAATCAATCTGAAAAAAAAGGAAATACATCGTCCTGGGTAAGTAACATTTCGGGGGTGTTGTATAGTGGTTGACATACTTGTAGCAGTGTCAATGATGGAATGGTTCATTGTCTAAAATTGTTTATTTAAGTAAAGAATAGTCATTCGAGGAGTAATATTCGAGTGGGATTCGAGTAATATTCATATTGATTACTTCGGCGACTATTGCGATCTAAACCCCTCCTTTCTGTGTTGTAAGTTCTGTCCTGTCTGTCGTTGTAACCATTGTACTGTTCTCTATCCATCCGTTTAGTACCAGATATTGTGCTAAATAATACTGCATCAAACTTTCTCTGTGTATCGTAGCCACCTCGGCGATAAAACAAAACTGGAGTAACTTCTTCATAGTCCAGGCCTGGTCAGTGGTATATATAGACCGTGCGCTGCCCAGACTACAAGGCCTACTTTATCGGACGTACCGACAAAATCCAAAGAATACAAGGTAATACATTTGGGGATAGCTTGGCTGAAAGAATTGGCGAAAAGTTGTCAATGTTGACAGATTACCGCGCTTTCAGGGCTCCACTCCAAATTTTTCTTTTTGGGTTTACTTTCATAGCTTTTTCCTTGTTTGAATATGACCGCAAATCAGCGAAAGTTTATAATCAGGCTTTTTCTTCCTTTACATAGACTGATTTTACGTAGATAAAGCCATTTGTAAGGTCTCAGAGGTACTTGTGAGTAAAAGTTTTTGTAAATTTTTCATTACCAGGAATTCCTTCAGTGACTCTATCGGAACCTTTTCCAACTAAACCGAGGGCTCTAATTACAACAGGAATTATTGATGTAAGTGTCACATTTTTTATATTTCCACTTGAAGTTTTTTTTTTATCTTCAAAGATACATTACTTATGATTTTTAAGCACCGCTTAGATGTAGCACAAGGCCGAAAGTATGGGGCAAACAGTGAGGATCGAACTCACATCTAAGTTGTAATAGGTTCTAGCGAAACAAACTTGCTAACCATTATTACACCACGTTGACGTGATCAAAATGGTGATTTTCTAAGCGCAGAATAGATGTGGCACAAGCCCGAAAGTAATGGGCAAACAGTGAGGATCGAACTCACATCTAAGTTGTAATAGGTTCTAGCGAAACAAACTTGCTAACCATTATTACACCACGTTGAGGTGATCAAAATGGTGATTTTCTAAGCGCAGAATAGATGTGGCACAAGGCCGAAAGTATGGGGCAAACAGTGAGGATCGAACTCACATCTAAGTTGTAATAGGTTCTAGCGAAACAAACTTGCTAACCATTATTTCACCACGTTGAGGTGATCAAAATGGTGATTTTCTAAGCGCAGAACAGATGTGGCACAAGGCCGAAAGTATGGGGCAAACAGTGAGGATCGAACTCACATCTAAGTTGTAATAGGTTCTAGCGAAACAAACTTGCTAACCATTATTACACCACGTTGAGGTGATTAAAATGGTGATTTTCTAAGCGCAGAATAGATGTGGCACAAGGCCGAAAGTAAGGGGCAAACAGTGAGGATCGAACTCACATCTAAGTTGTAATAGGTTCTAGCGAAACAAACTTGCTAACCATTATTACACCACGTTGAGGTGATCAAAATGGTGATTTTCTAAGCGCAGAATAGATGTGGCACAAGGCCGAAAGTAAGGGGCAAACAGTGAGGATCGAACTCACATCTAAGTTGTAATAGGTTCTAGCGAAACAAACTTGCTAACCATTATTACACCACGTTGAGGTGATCAAAATGGTGATTTTCTAAGCGCAGAATAGATGTGGCACAAGCCCGAAAGTAAGGGGCAAACAGTGAGGATCGAACTCACATCTAAGTTGTAATAGGTTCTAGCGAAACAAACTTGCTAACCATTATTACACCACGTTGAGGTGATCAAAATGGTGATTTTCTAAGCGCAGAACAGATGTGGCACAAGGCCGAAAGTATGGGGCAAACAGTGAGGATCGAACTCACATCTAAGTTGTAATAGGTTCTAGCAAAACAAACTTGCTAACCATTATTACACCACGTTGAGGTGATCAAAATGGTGATTTTCTAAGCGCAGAATAGATGTGGCACAAGGCCGAAAGTATGGGGCAAACAGTGAGGATCGAACTCACATCTAAGTTGTAATAGGTTCTAGCGAAACAAACTTGCTAACCATTATTACACCACGTTGAGGTGATCAAAATGGTGATTTTCTAAGCGCAGGATAGATGTGGCACAAGGCCGAAAGTAAGGGGCAAACAGTGAGGATCGAACTCACATCTAAGTTGTAATAGGTTCTAGCGAAACAAACTTGCTAACCATTATTACACCACGTTGACGTGATCAAAATGGTGATTTTCTAAGCGCAGAATAGATGTGGCACAAGCCCGAAAGTATGGGGCAAACAGTGAGGATCGAACTCACATCTAAGTTGTAATAGGTTCTAGCGAAACAAACTTGCTAACCATTATTACACCACGTTGAGGTGATCAAAATGGTGATTTTCTAAGCGCAGAACAGATGTGGCATAAGGCCGAAAGTATGGGGCAAACAGTGAGGATCGAACTCACATCTAAGTTGTAATAGGTTCTAGCGAAACAAACTTGCTAACCATTATTACACCACGTTGACGTGATCAAAATGGTGATTTTCTAAGCGCAGAATAGATGTGGCACAAGCCCGAAAGTATGGGGCAAACAGTGAGGATCGAAGTCACATCTAAGTTGTAATAGGTTCTAGCGAAACAAACTTGCTAACCATTATTACACCACGTTGAGGTGATCAAAATGGTGATTTTCTAAGCGCAGAACAGATGTGGCATAAGGCCGAAAGTATGGGGCAAACAGTGAGGATCGAACTCACATCTAAGTTGTAATAGGTTCTAGCGAAACAAACTTGCTAACCATTATTACACCACGTTGACGTGATCAAAATGGTGATTTTCTAAGCGCAGAATAGATGTGGCACAAGCCCGAAAGTATGGGGCAAACAGTGAGGATCGAACTCACATCTAAGTTGTAATAGGTTCTAGCGAAACAAACTTGCTAACCATTATTACACCACGTTGAGGTGATCAAAATGGTGATTTTCTAAGCGCAGAACAGATGTGGCATAAGGCCGAAAGTATGGGGCAAACAGTGAGGATCGAACTCACATCTAAGTTGTAATAGGTTCTAGCGAAACAAACTTGCTAACCATTATTACACCACGTTGAGGTGATCAAAATGGTGATTTTCTAAGCGCAGAATAGATGTGGCACAAGGCCGAAAGTATGGGGCAAACAGTGAGGATCGAACTCACATCTAAGTTGTAATAGGTTCTAGCGAAACAAACTTGCTAACCATTATTACACCACGTTGAGGTGATCAAAATGGTGATTTTCTAAGCGCAGAATAGATGTGGCACAAGGCCGAAAGTATGGGGCAAACAGTGAGGATCGAACTCACATCTAAGTTGTAATAGGTTCTAGCGAAACAAACTTGCTAACCATTATTACACCACGTTGAGGTGATCAAAATGGTGATTTTCTAAGCGCAGAATAGATGTGGCACAAGGCCGAAAGTATGGGGCAAACAGTGAGGATCGAACTCACATCTAAGTTGTAATAGGTTCTAGCGAAACAAACTTGCTAACCATTATTACACCACGTTGAGGTGATCAAAATGGTGATTTTCTAAGCGCAGAATAGATGTGGCACAAGGCCGAAAATATGGGGCAAACAGTGAGGATCGAACTCACATCTAAGTTGTAATAGGTTCTAGCGAAACAAACTTGCTAACCTTTATTACACCACGTTGAGGTGATCAAAATGGTGATTTTCTAAGCGCAGAATAGATGTGGCACAAGGCCGAAAGTATGGGGCAAACCGTGAGGATCGAACTCACATCTAAGCTGTAATAGGTTCTAGCGAAACAAACTTGCTAACCATTATTTCACCACGTTGAGGTGATCAAAATGGTGATTTTCTAAGCGCAGAATAGATGTGGCACAAGGCCGAAAGTATGGGGCAAACAGTGAGGATCGAACTCACATCTAAGTTGTAATAGGTTCTAGCGAAACAAACTTGCTAACCATTATTACACCACGTTGAGGTGATCAAAATGGTGATTTTCTAAGCGCAGAATAGATGTGGCACAAGGCCGAAAGTATGGGGCAAACAGTGAGGATCGAACTCACATCTAAGTTGTAATAGGTTCTAGCGAAACAAACTTGCTAACCATTATTACACCACGTTGAGGTGATCAAAATGGTGATTTTCTAAGCGCAGAATAGATGTGGCACAAGGCCGAAAGTATGGGGCAAACCGTGAGGATCGAACTCACATCTAAGTTGTAATAGGTTCTAGCGAAACAAACTTGCTAACCATTATTTCACCACGTTGAGGTGATCAAAATGGTGATTTTCTAAGCGCAGAATAGATGTGGCCCAAGGCCGAAAGTATGGGGCAAACAGTGAGGATCGAACTCACATCTAAGTTGTAATAGGTTCTAGCGAAACAAACTTGCTAACCATTATTACACCACGTTGAGGTGATCAAAATGGTGATTTTCTAAGCACAGAATAGATGTGGCACAAGCCCGAAAGTAAGGGGCAAACAGTGAGGATCGAACTCACATCTAAGTTGTAATAGGTTCTAGCGAAACAAACTTGCTAACCATTATTACACCACGTTGAGGTGATCAAAATGGTGATTTTCTATGCGCAGAATAGATGTGGCACAAGGCCGAAAGTATGGGGCAAACCGTGAGGATCGAACTCACATCTAAGTTGTAATAGGTTCTAGCGAAACAAACTTGCTAACCATTATTTCACCACGTTGAGGTGATCAAAATGGTGATTTTCTAAGCGCAGAATAGATGTGGCCCAAGGCCGAAAGTATGGGGCAAACAGTGAGGATCGAACTCACATCTAAGTTGTAATAGGTTCTAGCGAAACAAACTTGCTAACCATTATTACACCACGTTGAGGTGATCAAAATGGTGATTTTCTAAGCGCAGAATAGATGTGGCACAAGCCCGAAAGTATGGGGCAAACAGTGAGGATCGAACTCACATCTAAGTTGTAATAGGTTCTAGCGAAACAAACTTGCTAACCATTATTACACCACGTTGAGGTGATCAAAATGGTGATTTTTCTAAGCGCAGAATCGATGTGGCACAAGGCCGAAAGTAAGGGGCAAACAGTGAGGATCGAACTCACATCTAAGTTGTAATAGGTTCTAGCGAAACAAACTTGCTAACCATTATTACACCACGTTGAGGTGATCAAAATGGTGATTTTCTAAGCGCAGAATAGATGTGGCACAAGGCCGAAAGTATGGGGCAAACAGTGAGGATCGAACTCACATCTAAGTTGTAATAGGTTCTAGCGAAACAAACTTGCTAACCATTATTACACCACGTTGAGGTGATCAAAATGGTGATTTTCTAAGCGCAGAATAGATGTGGCACAAGGCCGAAAGTATGGGGCAAACAGTGAGGATCGAACTCACATCTAAGTTGTAATAGGTTCTAGCGAAACAAACTTGCTAACCATTATTACACCACGTTGAGGTGATCAAAATGGTGATTTTCTAAGCGCAGAATAGATGTGGCACAAGGCCGAAAGTATGGGGCAAACAGTGAGGATCGAACTCACATCTAAGTTGTAATAGGTTCTAGCGAAACAAACTTGCTAACCATTATTACACCACGTTGAGGTGATCAAAATGGTGATTTTCTAAGCGCAGAATAGATGTGGCACAAGGCCGAAAGTATGGGGCAAACAGTGAGGATCGAACTCACATCTAAGTTGTAATAGGTTCTAGCGAAACAAACTTGCTAACCATTATTACACCACGTTGAGGTGATCAAAATGGTGATTTTCTAAGCGCAGAATAGATGTGGCACAAGGCCGAAAGTATGGGGCAAACAGTGAGGATCGAACTCACATCTAAGTTGTAATAGGTTCTAGCGAAACAAACTTGCTAACCATTATTACACCACGTTGAGGTGATCAAAATGGTGATTTTCTAAGCGCAGAATAGATGTGGCACAAGGCCGAAAGTATGGGGCAAACAGTGAGGATCGAACTCACATCTAAGTTGTAATAGGTTCTAGCGAAACAAACTTGCTAACCATTATTACACCACGTTGAGGTGATCAAAATGGTGATTTTCTAAGCGCAGAATAGATGTGGCACAAGGCCGAAAGTATGGGGCAAACAGTGAGGATCGAACTCACATCTAAGTTGTAATAGGTTCTAGCGAAACAAACTTGCTAACCATTATTACACCACGTTGAGGTGATCAAAATGGTGATTTTCTAAGCGCAGAATAGATGTGGCACAAGGCCGAAAGTACGGGACACCTACTGAGGATCGAACTCACTACTCAGTTGTAATGATTCTAATCAGACAAGATTGTTAACCATTACACCACCTCGAGGCGCCCCTCAAAGATGCTTTGCTGTTTGCAAGGACAACCATATCAATAAAAAAGTACATTTTCGTTTTGCAATCTCTGATCACGATGTTTGGCCAGTTAGATTTGATTCTTCTCTCTGTGTGTATTGTAAAATGGCATAAAATTATTGCTGGTCTTGTGCGTGTAATCATTATTTTTTCTTAGGATTCCTAGTGTATACTCATTTCTTTCACGCTCACAACCAAAGCCCTAACGTAAGAAATGGCATAATGACATTTTCTACTGTGCATTTCCTTAAAAAAAAAAGAAGAAAGAAATCCAAGATCACACACATTCTACATCGATAAATCCGTTTGTAAGATGTTTTTTTTTAATCGTATCACCCCGAGCAAGGCGGTAACGCTACTGATGTGCAGGGGGCTACGTAATAGTGGAAAGATTGGAAAAGAGAAAGCCGGAAACCACATCCTAAACAGGGAACAAGGGATGAGCCTCTTAACCTGTTCAATAGACATGGGTGGAGTGTGAACCGGGCGATAGATAGATCTATCAACTCCAATTGAAAAAAAAAATGAGAAGATTGGAAAAGAGAAAGCCGGAAACCACATCCTAAACAGGAAACAAGGGATGAGCCTCTTAACCTGTTCAAGAGACATGGGTGGAGTGTGAACCGGGCGATAGATAGATCTATCAACTCCAATTGAAAAAAAAAATGAGAAGATTGGAAAAGAGAAAGCCGGAAACCAGATCCTAAACAGGGAACAAGGGATGAGCCTCTTACATTTTTTTATTTCTTTAAGACTACCAGGAATCTCTTCAATGAGTCTCTGAGGACCTTTTTCGATCAATCCGAAGACTCCAACTACAGCTAAAATTGTTGATACCTTCATGTGCCACATTTTTGGGATTTCAATTTCAAGCTCCTTGTATTTTTATAGATGTTCGAAGAACTTTAAAGATCTACAAAAGTCTACAGGAGCAGCCATGTCAATAAGGAGACATATTTTCGTGTGATCACTTATCATTATGTCTGCGCGATTAGCTTTGATTGTTTGATTGTTCTGTCTTTGTGTATTGAAAAGTCCCATAGAATTATTTAGTCAGATCAGCCATACATGATACACGCTTGGACGGTCATGTCTCGACTGGGCAGAAGATTATCCCGCAGTATGTTGCCATTACTTTCTGCCAAGGCTATAGAACCCAATCTGTCCTGTTATTTAACCCGTAACTGGAAAGAAGAGTCGGATTAATACCTTTCCCTAGAGTATTTGCGCGTAAGTGAATTCAAGGAATTCAACTGAAACTCGAACTCGGCTCTCTGATTTCTCGTTTCAAGCTGATATCCACTGCACCACAACGCACATCCTAGAATTATTACAGGTCCTATCTCTGCAACCGGGTCTGGGTTTTGATCGTACCAATTTCTTGTAGTTGCTATTATTATTATTAAAATTATTTTTTTTTTTACGATATAAAACGCCAAGTGTATTTGTATATTTTAATCTGTATTAGCTGTAACTTTCATGTTATCTATGCAAGAAAGATAGTTTTTGGTACTTTTTTGGGGATCGTGTCGGGTGCTCAAGCTTCGTCGAATGACATTGTCGCACTATTTGTTTTAGCGGTCGAAGATTTTATCGACCAAGACTGCAGTGAATATAAAATAGTATTATTAATAAGATGATTAATATGATGAAATAACACTCATAATAAGATAATAATAGTGAAAACCTTTTAGAGTGAACAAAAATAAAATAAAAAACAAAATATAATAAAACAACGTAATATTCAATTACAAATTTGCAATTTTACAAACAGGGTTTCAGTTATTTGCAATTTTTATTTTTATTTTTACCGAACAAAATAAATAGATCTTATTTCTCCCGGGAATTGATTTTTAAAAATTTCCAAAATTATTATCTGCAACGGTATAATTAACTGTTGATTTTATAAAATTAAAAACCATATATATCAAAGGAACATTATGTGCGTTTAATTTAACTGCGAGCATTTTTTAAATACATTTAATCACTAAGCAGAATAGGATTTAACAGAGTCCAATAATTAGTTGATAGCTATATTTTCTTCTTTAAATTTACATTATCGAGCGTTCGATTTTATTATTGGTTTCCACGTTTTCAAATAAAATAACAAGCCAATTCAACAATAAATAGCCCGATCCTGAATATCATGCACAAATAATTATTTCTAAATGTTGCTCAGTATTTCCTTCTTTTGCTAAAAATCGAATAAATTTCTTTTCTATATAATTATTTTAGTCGATACAATGATATACCATTTTAAAAAAAAGAACTCGGCCGTGTTTCAAACGCTCGGTCAAAGAGATGTCTTCAGCCAAGCAAAAATATAGATAAAGAGACCACAGGCGAATAGAGATAGGGATAAACATACAGGAACTGCTATATAGACAGACAGGATTTAGGATATAGGCAGACAGATCAAACATGACTAGAGATACAAATCTGACAGAGACCAGCCGTGAAATGATATAGATTTACAGACAGACCAGACGGCCATAGAGATATAGATAGACATAGATAAATCAAACATATAGATATGAAGATAGACTTCAGTTAGTTAACTGCCATACGTGATGCACGCTTGGGTAAAGAGATCATCTAAAAAATGTCCATGGAACTATATATAGAAAAGGCACAGAATGGCAACTCTACGACGATGGGAAGGCTACTAAAGCCGAGAGGCCATGTCAAGACTAGTAATATTGCTGATGTTCTTTGGATTTCATCAAGAATCTCTAAATACATAGCAGGAGAACAGGACCATATGTAGTAGCCATATTTTATGCATGAACAAGTGGTAAATTCTGGTGAATGAAATTGTCTAGCAGGTAACCAATTTTCTTTAGAGCTGACCTAAGAAAGAATTTCAAATTAGTGCTCTGTCCTGGTTTGTGATGAATTCAAGTTTAATGAGGTTTTCAGACTGCCATTAAAATTAGGTTTCAGTAATATTCTACTCTCTAAATTCTTTACTAATGATTAAGTTTTAAACATTTGCCATACATATTGAAAATTTTTGGGTGGTTTACTAGATGTTTGTTTTTTTTGTTTTTTTTTTTTTGTTTCTTTTATAAACGTGTCGCCCCAAGGAAGGCATTTTACTGCCGCAGTTGAGCAGGGGGTTACATAAGATGAAAGTTATGAGAAGAATGGTTATTGAAAATATATATATATATATATATGTGTGTGTGTGTGTGTGTGTGTGTGTGTGTGTGTGTGTGTGTGTGTGTGTGTTTGTGTGTGTGTCTTATTCAAAATCTATGAAGAAGCTTAATAAAGTGAAACATGTTAGATTATAGACACTTTTCCAAACTGTTCTTTACTTGTTCTATTTATATTGAATTTCAATCCATATATTCAACTCATATATGTATATACACACACATATATATATGCCCATACATATACAAATACATATATTTAGTGTATCGAGGTAGCAAATAATTTTCTAAACATATATTGTTAAATATAAGAGACAATGAATGTCTATTATGTTGAATCATGAGCCGTTCTAAACGTCGTATTTTGGCTTTAATTTCAGTTGAAAATAAAGACAAAAATTCTCCAACATTTGGATAATTTTTTATTAAGTTTGTTCTAAGCTTTCGGCTCACATGCGCCATCTTCAGAGAGATTATTAAAACAGTAACACAAAAACATCCACCATCAGCGACGATTTTATTTTGCGTTGACATAAAACTCCGCTAAGCAACGGCAATAGTTACTAAAAATAACAAACGAAATTCGCAATTTTCAATGCGGTTCTATGACGTCACACTGCGTGATAGCGCGAAATGACAACAGAACCATGTATTCAAATGCAATGTAATGTGTTAAGACCAGATTTAAACTGGATTTTATTAAGTGTGGGTTGTTTGGATTTAATGTAGATGGCCTCCAATATCTGAAGTTTCTTTTTACTGTGTGTATAAGTAAGGTTTATTGTATTGTTGACTAAAATCTGTCTGATATTACCTACATGTTTATGTTTTTCTGAGAAATGTTGTTTAATTGTATTCTGATCAGAAAGGTGACAGGTAACTCTACTCGAGCGTGGTTGTTGCAAAACCAATGTATGTACTGGGTTTTTTATTATTACCAGAGATACAAGAATGGTGAAGCCCGAACCGTTGCCTTGGATATCTCCAAAGCATTCGACAGGGTCTGGCATGCTGGCCTCTTGTGCAAACTGCGGAGCTATGGGATAACTGGACATCTGTTTGACCTCATCCAGTCTTTCCTCTCTAACCGCACATTGAAGGTGGTATTAAATGGGCATGCCTCCCAAAACTACCAGACGAACGCGGGCGTCCCTCAAGGTTCTATCCTAGGTCCCACGCTCTTTCTGATCTACATTAATGATCTCCCCGACACCATTAGATCCCAAGTTGGCATGTATGCCGATGACACAACAATCTACTCCAGCATCGATCAGAAACCAGGTCTGGACGACAAAGTGGACCTCGCTGCCGTACTTGAAAGGGACCTCCAATCCGTAGTGACCTGAGGTAAGAAATGGTTGGTACTTATTTATTTGCCAACAAAGTACAAATTCTGGCACAAGGCCAAACAATGGGGAGGGGGAACAAAAACTTGGGTTGGTCTTCCGTAACTATCTTATACCTAGCTAATCAGATTCACGACCCATACATACGTTACAATTTTCTCATTCACCATAAAAATTTGTCCATCAACACTCATACCTATCATACACCAAAATACCGCAGTAACATACCAGGGACCTAAAAACGCCCCAAATGTACATAAAAATTTGTGTATTTACAATATTTACAATAGTGTACAAAAATAAATTTAAAACTTTATTCATGAAATGACATGATGGGGAGGGGGAATGAAGAAACAAAAAACCCCAAAACAAAAAACAATTTCAAATGAATATATATACATGGGTTAGTAAGACCCAAACACACCCACGTAATTAAAGAGGCCACTGTATTCTGCCTTAAAAGGAACAAAATCAAGCAGCTCTCTTTCTAAGGGGAATGGAGAAGCAGGGAACAAAATAAATTGGACTGGAGAATGTATAAGGCTGACCCAGCCGAGAGTGAAAACGGGACAAAAGAATACTTGGACAATGGGAATCTCGAACTGGATCATAACAAAAGCAATGGAGCCGGGAACAGGCCAGGACAAACACATTCACTCACATTAACTAGGCACAAAAAAGAACTTCTACCTTAACCACGGGAGGGGTTCCAAAGGAATCCACCCCGATGCAACTAGCAGATCTAAAAGAGAAAATCAAGGCTAGCCCCGGTCACGCGAACCAGGCTCGCCGCATATACCCACCTTTCGCTGAACTCTGTCGGGTGCAGCCGTTTCCGTTCAGTTCTAATCTTAATTTTGAGCTGGTGCTCAAAATATCGGATTAGATCCTGATCCGAAAGACGACCTCCCCGCAAGACTTCCTCCAGACGCGTCATCCAAATCACCATTCTAGCCGTGGCCAGTAGCGACAGAAACACCATCCGCTTCACTCCAGAGTACGGGGGCGACACATTGTCCACAGCGTATGCGCGATCAATGAGCACAAGCTCCCGCGGCGCGATACGAGCAGTCAACTCGCCAACACGCGCCCACAACGGGCGAACGCGCGAACAATGGAAGAAGGCGTGCGCAGACGTCTCCTTAATTCCAAGGACGCAACGTTCACAATCTGGCAAATCCGCCAGGCCCATTGCGAACCGCTTGTCGTTGAGAGACAAACCATTCCGAGCCAATCGCCAGGTCAGAGAAAACTCAGAGTTGTTGAGCCAATCCGCACCTGGCGCCCAAGACCAATGAGAGCGATACTCCTCTCTCGACATGCCAAGCTTACTCCACAGTTCATCCTTCACGGCGCCCTCCACTAATCCCCGATAGAAGATTCTCCTAGGCCGTGAAAGGTCACTGGACCATGGAATGGCCCGAAGGGCCGTCAGACATTCGAGTAGGAATTTCGGCCGCCCCCAAGGCCTATTGCTAGTCCTTAGGAGCGGGGGAGTGATAGTGAGGCTAGGGAACATGTCCCTCACTACCCCCGCAAGCAACCGATCTTCCTCCAACGCGCGCCTGAGGAATGCCAACCTCGAAGCGAGCACGTGGCTCCTCAAGTGTGGCATCCCCAGACCCCCTTGACACGGACGGAGGCAACAGACTCCTTTGTCGACCATGTGTTTGCGTCCTCTCCAAAGACAGGAGAATAGCAAACGCTCGAGCGCCTTCTCATGATCGTCACAAAGGGGAAGTACAGACAGCCGGTAAAGGATTCTGGGAAAGAGGTATGTATTACACACCTCCGCCAGACCCTTCACGGAGAGACTCCGTCGACGCCAAATCTCGACCGACGCGCCGACCTTTGCCTGTACTTCTGACCAGTTTTTCTCCAACTGTAAGTCCGGACCGAACCAAACTCCGAGGAGCTTGACCGGCCCGTCCGTCCAGTCGAAGGGCCCCGGGAGGGAAACACCCTTCCAGGCACCTAACCGCAAGCCGGACGACTTGTCGCGGTTAATTCTGGCCCCTGTTACCTGTTCGTACCGTTCAAGCGCCTTCTGTACCGCCCTTATGTCCCTGCGGGAGGACACAAAGGTCGTTACGTCATCGGCGTACGCGGAAACCCTGGCTCGAGCTCCTCCAGGGACAGCAATTCCACGCAGGACCGGACTGCACGTCTCGTCCCTTAGCCGGCGAAGGAGAGGCTCCAACGCCAGGACGTAAAGGAGAGGCGACAGTGGACAACCCTGTCGGACCGACCTAGACAGCGCGAAAGCGCTCGACAGCTTCCCGTTCACCTGTACCACAGCCTTGGGGGAGCGATACAGAAGGCTAATCCAGCGGCTGAAGTCGGGTTTGAATCCGGCGGCCTGCAGGACAGCAGCCAGGTAGCCATGGTCAATCCTATCAAATGCCTTGGACTGATCCAAATTGATCAGCGCGGCCTCTTCGTCGTCTTCTACACCCTCTACGATCGTGCGGATCAAGTGCAGGTTGCTCTGAATTGTTCGTCCCTTCACAGAACAAGTCTGATCCGGTTCCAACAGAGACTCGGCAACTAGCTGCAAGCGATTCGTCAGGATCTTGGCCAAAATCTTTAACTCTGTGTTTAGCAGAGTTATGGGCCTGTAATCATCTAATCCCCGCCCAACCTTCTTGCCTTTTCCCAACAGCGTGATCACGCCCCTGGTGATCCGACCGGGGATGGACCCCTGCCGAAACCAGTGGTTGAACACGACAGTCAAGAGCGGGACAAAAAGGTGCGACATCCTCAAGTACAATTCATAGGGCAAACCATCCAAACCTGGCGACTTGCCACTGCCGGTCTTCTTCAAAGCCGCGTAGACTTCGTCCTCCGTAATCTCCCCTTCGCAGCTAGCCGCTTCAGCCGGCAAAAGCCGGGGAAAGTCAGCCAAATAGCTGCGAAACTCCTCGTCACGGAGACCAGGCTCCTTGGTAAACCGGTGTTCGAAATGCCGCCGGAACGCCTCGCACATGTCGTCGGTGGACCGAAGGAGATGCCCCTCCGGGTCGCGCACTTCTCGAATGTACCGATCGCCGGCCCGACGAATTTCTTCCTTGCGCAGTTCTGCGCCCATGTTCACAGCTTCGGAAGACATCTTGCTTAACTTAGCTCTAATTACCTGGCCCATATAGCGCTCGCTAGTCGTGCGCCTCAGGGCCTCCCTGGCTAAGGCTATCTCGAGGGGATCCCCACCAGCCTCCGCCCGGGCGAAATTAGCACTAAGTGTCTTTGCCTCCGCAGCCTTATCTAGTTTGAGCCGCTGGCTATATTTGGTGGCGAAAGACCTAATGGAGTCCTTAAGGTTAACCCACCACTTATTCCCAATGACTCGCCCAATTAACGCCCGCTGAACTAGTTTTGTCAGCTGGTCACGAAAGTCCCGCCTGTCCAGTAAGGACTGATTGAACTTCCAATAACCAGCCAACCTAGGCCTAAAGTCTAACACCACACGGGCACAAACGAGTTTGTGGTCCGTGTAGCCTAGCCAGTGGAACGTTGGACATTCTAAGAAGTCTATGTCGGCCACTCTCACTAACATCCTATCCAGGTACGCAGATACCCGGGTAGAAGGCCAATTAAGCGCCCACGTCCACATACTCCCATCCGGATGATCGACCCGGTATCTATCGACGAGACCAAATTCGTCGATCAGATCAACCAGGCTACGATCATCATTCCTCCCGCTAGCGCCCCTCCCTCTATCCCATTTGGGGGTTAGGATGGCATTCCAGTCCCCAACTAAGATTAGCCGTGTTGAATGCACCATAAAGGGCTCCAACAGCCGAAAGAAAGAGACACGCTCACCTTGCTTATTGGGCGCATAAACCACAATCAGCCGGAACAATTTGCTTTTCACTGCAATATCGGCCACGATCAGCCGGCCCTCGGCACCGACATGGACAAGGTCAACCTTCGCGTCCAGGGTACGCTTGACCAGCAAAGAAACACCTCTGGCTTGCCGGCTCCCATATGCTGAATAGACGACAAAGTCGTTAGACAGCACACAAGAGTCGACTTTGCAAACAAAGTGAGTCTCTTGGATCGCGGCCACATCCACGCCGAAGGACAAGAGGTCACGAAGCAGGCGAGCCGCCTTACCCCGATCCCTCAGGCCCTTCGCATTCAAGCTGGCTATCTTAATAGACATCTTTTAGTTCTGAAAAAGAAAAACAAAGAACATGCAACAAAGGCACTAGTCACATACGGGGAAAAAATCTCTGGTGGATGGGACCCCGACGGACTGTCCTAGGGACCCTGTACCTATATCGGACGTAATCCGTCCGTCTAGGACAATACCGCCGACGTCCGTGGGGTAGGTTAGCTTTACCACCCTATATAAGCAGGGGTGGAGGATAACCGGGAACCTCCCCGAACAATTTTTGCCCATTTTTTTGAGCTCAGGTGTATGCATTGTTGCCATCCTCAATTTAGGGTATTGCTTCTTGGCGTCTTCTATATGGTCCCAGACCCTCAGGTTACCCCCGGTATTTCTTACGAGGGTAATGACTCCTGGGGCCTGGGGAAAGTTTGTTGGGTCTTCCGTGGACATTTCTTTTACTGTAGTCAGTTTGAGGAGTGGCTTCAGCAGTTTTCGCCTCTGCGAAGACCACTCCTCCACAATGTCCTCATCTACTTTACACAAAGCGTCGCCTTGGGGGAGGGCTTTCTTCTTTTTTGCCCGTGAGGGAGTGGGAATAGGAGAAGGGGAGGGAGTGGGTGTTGCAGAAGTCTGTTTTTTCAAGGGGATCAAATTGAAGGTTGGGGACTGGGAAGCTTTGCGCGGGGAAGATGGTAGGCTTCTTGCCTTGTCAGCATATGTGTGTCTGACCGGGGAAACCGGCAATGATGCACACTTGTCCGCATGTATGCTTCTTTCGGAGCTCCTGCCCCTTCTTCTGCTTTTTAGCTTGTCCTGCTGCTCCTCTTCTTCCTCTCTCCCGCGCTTCAAAGACGACGCTCTCCCTACCTCCATCGGTTCGTCCTTTTTGGGGGAGGAAACCCTTTCCCTCTCCTGTTTGGCGGGCGTATTTTTTGAGGTAGTCTCCTTTTGTTTTGGGGGTGATTTGACAGGCGGTGGCACCTTCGCCGGCCCCTTGGCCGGAGAAGGCGTTTTC
The DNA here is from genome assembly GCA_037127315.1 of Ascarosepion bandense. Taxonomy (NCBI): domain Eukaryota; kingdom Metazoa; phylum Mollusca; class Cephalopoda; order Sepiida; family Sepiidae; genus Ascarosepion; species Ascarosepion bandense. Next base: position 943,802 of record JBBBDQ010000900.1, read on the forward strand.
GCCTTTTTCCTCGCCACCACCTGCCAATCGCCCTCCTTGCTGGCTGCTGGTACTGGTGTAGGAGAGGCTGTCTTCACTGCTTCCTTAGCTGGCTGCTGCTGCTTGGCTGGTTGGGCCCTTGGGGGGGGATTCTTAGATGGACAGATCTTTGCGACATGCTCCGCCGCCCCACAGACCCAACAGCAAGGCTTTCTGCCTTCTACGATTATAAAAATCGAACGACCCCTGCAGGTGAGGATGTTGGGAATTTTGGCGATATTCTCCTTATTCAGGGTCACCTGCAGGGTCATGTCGCCCGTGAGAAAACCGGCCTTGGACCGCAGCGAGGAGACTTCGGCCACTCTTCCATATTGCACGAAGAAGGCGCCAACATGATCCTCGGCAATGTCCATGGGGACGCCATGCAGGGTGACCTTAACTTTTCTAGTACCCATGTACTCCGTATTGATCAGGAGAGTTTTGGTCTCCAAGACCACACCAATTAGGTTTCTAGCTTCTTGTACGGAGCCAAGCAGGACGTCCCACATGGCATTGCCTCTCCTCGCCACGGCCAACGCTCTAATTTTTAGGGCTTGTAGCCCCTCCTCGAGTGTATCCCGAGGAACGCCGACCAACTTCTTTGTCTTCGGGTCCTTAGTGTACAGAGTGATGACTCTCGCTTCTATTTGAGCCAACTGATCCGGCACCGAAACGAGCTCTGTTCCTTTAATGTAATCCGCGTAGTCCTTAGCAATCTTCTCGTAATAATCCTCCCCTTTTAGCGACATTTTTTTGCCTCCCTTCCACCCAGAGGTCGAAGGTAAGGGGGATGCTGGAGCTGCTGCTGGTATCACTGCTGGTACTGTAGAAGGGGGATTATCCCGAGGCGGTAAAGCCCAATCCCCCTCCTTTCCTCCCACCGACGCCGTGGTGGGAGGAACGCTTTCCACCGGCCCATCTGTGGCCATTGCCACAAAGTGGCCGAACACCGGACAACTGTTTTTCCGGTGTTTCGCGCGAGAAACGCTACTTTACCGTGGCCCGAGCTATAAACTCGGGCTGGAAAACCAGATTGTCAAGAAACAAGGAACTAACAAATATCACTGCGGAACAAATGTCAAACCTTGCTCTTATTACCATTCACTACACAACAAAAAGCCGGGTAGGAAATGGTTGGTACTGATTTATTTGTCAAAAAGTACAAATTCTGGCACAAGGCCAAACAATGGGGAGGGGGTACAAAAACTTGGGTTGGTCTTCCGTAACTATCTTATACCTAGCTAATCCGATTCACGACCCATACATACGTTACAAATTTTCTCATTCACCATAAAAATTTGTCCATCAACACTCATACCTATCAAGCACCAAAATACCGCAAAATCATACCGGGGACCTAAAAACACCCCAAATGTACATAAAAATTTCTGATTTTTACAATATATACAATATCTTACAAAAATAATTTAAAACTTTATTCATGAAATGACATGATGGGGAGGGGGAATGAAGAAACAAAAAATCCCCAAAACAAAAAACAATTTCAAATGAATATATATACACAATGTTAGTAAGACCCAAACACACCCACATAATTAAAGAGGCCACTGTATTCTGCCTTAAAAGGAACAAAATCAAGCAGCTCTCTTTCTAAGGGGAATGGAGAAGCAGGGAACAAAATAAATTGGACTGGAGAATATATAAGGCTGACCCAGCCGAGAATAAAAACGGGACAAAATAACAATGGACAATGGGAATCTCGAACTGGATCATAACAAAAGTAATGGAGCCGGGAACAGGCCAGGACAAACACATTCACTCACATTAACTAGGCACAAAAAGAACTTCTACCTTAACCACGGGAGGGGTTCCAAAGGAATCCACCCCGATGCAACTAGCAGATCTAAAAGAGAAAATCAAGGCTAGCCCCGGTCACGCGAACCAGGCTCGCCGCATATACCCACCTTTCGCTGAACTCTGTCGGGTGCAGCCGTTTTCGTTCAGTTCTAATCTTAATTTTGAGCTGGTGCTCAAAATATCGGATTAGATCCTGATCCGAAAGACGACCGCCCCGCAAGACTTCCTCCAGACGCGTCATCCAAATCACCATTCTAGCCGTGGCCAGTAGCGACAGAAACACCATCCGCTTCACTCCAGAGTACGGGGGCGACACATTGTCCACAGCGTATGCGCGATCAATGAGCACAAGCTCCCGCGGCGCGATACGAGCAGTCAACTCGCCAACACGCGCCCACAACGGGCGAACGCGCGAACAATGGAAGAAGGCGTGCGCAGACGTCTCCTTAATTCCAAGGACGCAACGCTCACAATCTGGCAAATCCGCCAGGCCCATTGCGAAACGCTTGTCGTTGAGAGACAAACCATTCCGAGCCAATCGCCAGGTCAGAGAAAACTCAGAGTTGTTGAGCCAATCCGCACCTGGCGCCCAAGACCAATGAGAGCGATACTCCTCCCTCGACATGCCAAGCTTACTCCACAGCTCATCCTTCACGGCGCCCTCCACTAATCCCCGATAGAAGATTCTCCTAGGCCGTGAAAGGTCACTGGACCATGGAATGGCCCGAAGGGCCGTCAGACATTCGAGCAGGAATTTCGGCCGCCCCCAAGGCCTATTGCTAGTCCTTAGGAGCGGGGGAGTGATAGTGAGGCTAGGGAACATGTCCCTCACTACCCCCGCAAGCAACCGATCTTCCTCCAACGCGCGCCTGAGGAATGCCAACCTCGAAGCGAGCACGTGGCTCCTCAAGTGTGGCATCCCCAGACCCCCTTGACACGGACGGAGGCAACAGACTCCTTTGTCGACCATGTGTTTGCGTCCTCTCCAAAGACAGGAGAATAGCAAACGCTCGAGCGCCTTCTCATGATCGTCACAAAGGGGAAGTACAGACAGCCGGTAAAGCATTCTGGGAAAGAGGTATGTATTACACACCTCCGCCAGACCCTTCACGGAGAGACTCCGTCGACGCCAAATCTCGACCGACGCGCCGACCTTTGCCTGTACTTCTGACCAGTTTTTCTCCAACTGTAAGTCCGGACCGAACCAAACTCCGAGGAGCTTGACCGGCCCGTCCGTCCAGTCGAAGGGCCCCGGGAGGGAAACACCCTTCCAGGCACCTAACCGCAAGCCGGACGACTTGTCGCGGTTAATTCTGGCCCCTGTTACCTGTTCGTACCGTTCAAGCGCCTTCTGTACCGCCCTTATGTCCCTGCGGGAGGACACAAAGGTCGTTACGTCATCGGCGTACGCGGAAACCCTGGCTCGAGCTCCACCAGGGACAGCAATTCCACGCAGGACCGGACTGCACGTCTCGTCCCTTAGCCGGCGAAGGAGAGGCTCCAACGCCAGGACGTAAAGGAGAGGCGACAGTGGACAACCCTGTCGGACCGACCTAGACAGCGCGAAAGCGCTCGACAGCTTCCCGTTCACCTGTACCACAGCCTTGGGGGAGCGATACAGAAGGCTAATCCAGCGGCTGAAGTCGGGTTTGAATCCGGCGGCCTGCAGGACAGCAGCCAGGTAGCCATGGTCAATCCTATCAAATGCCTTGGACTGATCCAAATTGATCAGCGCGGCCTCTTCGTCGTCTTCTACACCCTCTACGATCGTGCGAATCAAGTGCAGGTTGCTCTGAATTGTTCGTCCCTTCACAGAACAAGTCTGATCCGGTTCCAACAGAGACTCGGCAACTAGCTGCAAGCGATTCGTCAGGATCTTGGCCAAAATCTTTAACTCTGTGTTTAGCAGAGTTATGGGCCTGTAATCATCTAATCCCCGCCCAACCTTCTTGCCTTTTCCCAACAGCGTGATCACGCCCCTGGTGATCCGACCGGGGATGGACCCCTGCCGAAACCAGTGGTTGAACACGACAGTCAAGAGCGGGACAAAAAGGTGCGACATCCTCAAGTACAATTCATAGGGCAAACCATCCAAACCCGGCGACTTGCCACTGCCGGTCTTCTTCAAAGCCGCGTAGACTTCGTCCTCCGTAATCTCCCCTTCGCAGCTAGCCGCTTCAGCCGGCAAAAGCCGGGGAAAGTCAGCCAAATAGCTGCGAAACTCCTCGTCACGGAGACCAGGCTCCTTGGTAAACCGGTGTTCGAAATGCTGCCGGAACGCCTCGCACATGTCGTCGGTGGACCGAAGGAGATGTCCCTCCGGGTCGCGCACTTCTCGAATGTACCGATCGCCGGCCCGACGAATTTCTTCCTTGCGCAGTTCTGCGCCCATGTTCACAGCTTCGGAAGACATCTTGCTTAACTTAGCTCTAATTACCTGACCCATATAGCGCTCGCTAGTCGTGCGCCTCAGGGCCTCCCTGGCTAAGGCTATCTCTAGGGGATCCCCACCAGCCTCCGCCCGGGCGAAATTAGCACTAAGTGTCTTTGCCTCCGCAGCCTTATCTAGTTTGAGCCGCTGGCTATATTTGGTGGCGAAAGACCTAATGGAGTCCTTAAGGTTAACCCACCACTTATTCCCAATGACTCGCCCAATTAACGCCCGCTGAACTAGTTTTGTCAGCTGGTCACGAAAGTCCCGCCTGTCCAGTAAGGACTGATTGAACTTCCAATAACCAGCCAACCTAGGCCTAAAGTCTAACACCACACGGGCACAAACGAGTTTGTGGTCCGTGTAGCCTAGCCAGTGGAACGTTGGACATTCTAAGAAGTCTATGTCGGCCACTCTCACTAACATCCTATCCAGGTACGCAGATACCCGGGTAGAAGGCCAATTAAGCGCCCACGTCCACATACTCCCATCCGGATGATCGACCCGGTATCTATCGACGAGACCAAATTCGTCGATCAGATCAACCAGGCTACGATCATCATTCCTCCCGCTAGCGCCCCTCCCTCTATCCCATTTGGGGGTTAGGATGGCATTCCAGTCCCCAACTAAGATTAGCCGTGTTGAATGCACCATAAAGGGCTCCAACAGCCGAAAGAAAGAGACACGCTCACCTTGCTTATTGGGCGCATAAACCACAATCAGCCGGAACAATTTGCTTTTCACTGCAATATCGGCCACGATCAGCCGGCCCTCGGCACCGACATGGACAAGGTCAACCTTCGCGTCCAGGGTACGCTTGACCAGCAAAGAAACACCTCTGGCTTGCCGGCTCCCATATGCTGAATAGACGACAAAGTCGTTAGACAGCACACACGAGTCGACTTCGCAAACAAAGTGAGTCTCTTGGATCGCGGCCACATCCACGCCGAAGGACAAGAGGTCACGAAGCAGGCGAGCCGCCTTACCCCGATCCCTCAGGCCCTTCGCATTCAAGCTGGCTATCTTAATAGACATCTTTTAAACCTGAAAAAGAAAAAACAAAGAAACATGCAACAAGGCTCTAGTCGCATACGGGGTAGAAATCTCGGGCAGAGGGGACCCCGACGGACTGTCCTAGGGACCCTGTACCAATGTCGGACGTAATCCGTCCGTCTAGGACAATCCCGCCGACGTCGGTGGGATATGTTAGTTTTACCACCCTATATAAACTGGGGTGGAGTAAAACGGGGAACCTCCCCGAACAATTTTGCGACATTTTTCTTAGTTCCGGCGTGTTTTCCGCCACCATCCTTATTTTAGGATATAACCTTCTGACCTCTTCTATGTGGTCCCAGACCCGCAGGTTCCCCCCGGTATTTCTTACCAGGGTGATGACACCTGGGGCCTGGGAAAAGTTTGTAGGATCTTCAGTGGAAAGATTGTTGACTGAAGTCAGTTTTAGGAGCGGCTTCAGCAACTTTCGCCTTTGCGAGGACCACTCCGCCACCAAATTTTCGTCGACTTTCATTAGAGCTGCGCCTCTCGGGAGGCCTTTCTTCTTTTTCGCCTGACTGGGAGTCTGGCTGGGAGTGGGAATAGGAGAAGGGGAGGGAGTGGGAGTTGCCGAAATGTTCTTTTCCAGGGGGGTCAGATTGAAGGTAGGGGACTGGGAAGCTTTCCGCGGGGAAGAGGGAAGGCTCCTCGCCTTTTCTGCATAAGTGCATCTAACTGGGGACACCGGTAAAGAAGTGCATCGGTCGCCCAGCTTCCTCCTCTCAGAGCTCCTGCTCCTCCTTCTACTCTTGAGTTTGTCCTGTTGTTCCTCCTCTTCCTCTCTCCCGCGCTTCAGGGACGACGCTCTTCCTACTTCCATAGGCTCTTCCGCAACCTTTTTGGGGAAGGAACCCTTTTCCTTGCCCTGTTTGGACGGTGAATTTTGCGGAGTAGGGTCCTTCTGTTTGGCAGGCGCCTTAACAGGAGTCGGCACCTTCACCGGCACCTTCGCCGGCGAAGGCGTTTTTGCCTTTTTTCGCGCCACCACCTGCCAATCACCCTCCTTGTTGGCTGCCGGTACTGGTGCTGGTGGAGCTTGTTTGGTAGTTTCCTTTGCAGGCTGCTGCTGCTGTTTGACTGGTTGGGCCTTTGGGGGCGGGTTTTTGGTCGGACACGCCTTTGCGACGTGTTCCGCCGCCCCACAGACCCAACAGCAAGGCTTTCTGCCCTCCACGACCACAAAAATATTTCGATCCCTGCAGGTGAGAATGTTGGGGATTTTCGCAATGTTTTCCCCAGATAGGGTCACCTGCAGGACCATATCTCCTGTATAGAAGCCTGCCTTGGACCGTAGCGAGGAGACGTCGGCCACCTTTCCGTAACTTGCAAAAAAGGCGCCGACGTGGTCCTCGGTAATGTCCAAGGGGACGCCATGCAAGGTAATCTTGACTCTCCTTGCTCCCATATATTCCGTCTGGAATTGGAGTGTTTTTGTCTCCAATACCACGCCAATTAGGCGCTTGGCCTCTTCAGCTGAGCCAAGCAGGACGTCCCACTTGGCATTGCCTCTCCTCGCTACGGCCTTTGCATTAATCTGAAGAGCCCGAATTGCCTCTTCAAAGGATTCCCTTGTGATGCCCACAAACTTATGGGTCTTAAGTTCCTTGGTTCTTAGTGTGATTATTCTGGCCTCAATTTGTGCCAATTGTTCTGGCACGGAAACCAGCTCTGTTCCTTTAATATACTGGGCGTATTTGTCTTGCATCTGATGGTAATATTCCTCATCCTTAACCGTCAATTTCCCTCTTTTCCACCCAGCGGTCGAGGGTTTAGGCGATGCTGCTTCTGCTAGTACTTGCGAAGGGGGATTCTCCCGAGGCGGTAGAGCCCAATCCCCCTCCTTTCCTCCCACCGACGCCGTGGTGGGAGGAACGACCTCATCCGGCCCATTCGAGGCCATTGCCACCAAAGTGGCCGAACACCGGACAACTTCTTTCCGGTGTTTCGCGTTGAAAACGCTACTTTACGCAAGCCCGAGCTATAAACTCGGGCCGGAAATCAGTGTGTCCAAGATACAAAGTCACTACTAATATCACGTAGGAACAAAAGCAGAACTTTGCACTTACAACCACAACCCACAAAACAAAAGTCAGTAGGAAATGGTTGGTACTTATTTATTTGCCAACAAAGTACAAATTCTGGCACAAGGCCAAACAATGGGGAGGGGGAACAAAAACTTGGGTTGGTCTTCCGTAACTATCTTATACCTAGCTAATCAGATTCACGACCCATACATACGTTACAATTTTCTCATTCACCATAAAAATTTGTCCATCAACACTCATACCTATCATACACCAAAATACCGCAGTAACATACCAGGGACCTAAAAACGCCCCAAATGTACATAAAAATTTGTGTATTTACAATATTTACAATAGTGTACAAAAATAAATTTAAAACTTTATTCATGAAATGACATGATGGGGAGGGGGAATGAAGAAACAAAAAACCCCAAAACAAAAAACAATTTCAAATGAATATATATACATGGGTTAGTAAGACCCAAACACACCCACGTAATTAAAGAGGCCACTGTATTCTGCCTTAAAAAGAACAAAATCAAGCAGCTCTCTTTCTAAGGGGAATGGAGAAGCAGGGAACAAAATAAATTGGACTGGAGAATGTATAAGGCTGACCCAGCCGAGAGTGAAAACGGGACAAAAGAATACTTGGACAATGGGAATCTCGACCTGGATCATAACAAAAGCAATGGAGCCGGGAACAGGCCAGGACAAACACATTCACTCACATTAACTAGGCACAAAAAAGAACTTCTACCTTAACCACGGGAGGGGTTCCAAAGGAATCCACCCCGATGCAACTAGCAGATCTAAAAGAGAAAATCAAGGCTAGCCCCGGTCACGCGAACCAGGCTCGCCGCATATACCCACCTTTCGCTGAACTCTGTCGGGTGCAGCCGTTTCCGTTCAGTTCTAATCTTAATTTTGAGCTGGTGCTCAAAATATCGGATTAGATCCTGATCCGAAAGACGACCTCCCCGCAAGACTTCCTCCAGACGCGTCATCCAAATCACCATTCTAGCCGTGGCCAGTAGCGACAGAAACACCATCCGCTTCACTCCAGAGTACGGGGGCGACACATTGTCCACAGCGTATGCGCGATCAATGAGCACAAGCTCCCGCGGCGCGATACGAGCAGTCAACTCGCCAACACGCGCCCACAACGGGCGAACGCGCGAACAATGGAAGAAGGCGTGCGCAGACGTCTCCTTAATTCCAAGGACGCAACGTTCACAATCTGGCAAATCCGCCAGGCCCATTGCGAACCGCTTGTCGTTGAGAGACAAACCATTCCGAGCCAATCGCCAGGTCAGAGAAAACTCAGAGTTGTTGAGCCAATCCGCACCTGGCGCCCAAGACCAATGAGAGCGATACTCCTCCCTCGACATGCCAAGCTTACTCCACAGTTCATCCTTCACGGCGCCCTCCACTAATCCCCGATAGAAGATTCTCCTAGGCCGTGAAAGGTCACTGGACCATGGAATGGCCCGAAGGGCCGTCAGACATTCGAGTAGGAATTTCGGCCGCCCCCAAGGCCTATTGCTAGTCCTTAGGAGCGGGGGAGTGATAGTGAGGCTAGGGAACATGTCCCTCACTACCCCCGCAAGCAACCGATCTTCCTCCAACGCGCGCCTGAGGAATGCCAACCTCGAAGCGAGCACGTGGCTCCTCAAGTGTGGCATCCCCAGACCCCCTTGACACGGACGGAGGCAACAGACTCCTTTGTCGACCATGTGTTTGCGTCCTCTCCAAAGACAGGAGAATAGCAAACGCTCGAGCGCCTTCTCATGATCGTCACAAAGGGGAAGTACAGACAGCCGGTAAAGGATTCTGGGAAAGAGGTATGTATTACACACCTCCGCCAGACCCTTCACGGAGAGACTCCGTCGACGCCAAATCTCGACCGACGCGCCGACCTTTGCCTGTACTTCTGACCAGTTTTTCTCCAACTGTAAGTCCGGACCGAACCAAACTCCGAGGAGCTTGACCGGCCCGTCCGTCCAGTCGAAGGGCCCCGGGAGGGAAACACCCTTCCAGGCACCTAACCGCAAGCCGGACGACTTGTCGCGGTTAATTCTGGCCCCTGTTACCTGTTCGTACCGTTCAAGCGCCTTCTGTACCGCCCTTATGTCCCTGCGGGAGGACACACAGGTCGTTACGTCATCGGCGTACGCGGAAACCCTGGCTCGAGCTCCACCAGGGACAGCAATTCCACGCAGGACCGGACTGCACGTCTCGTCCCTTAGCCGGCGAAGGAGGGGCTCCAACGCCAGGACGTAAAGGAGAGGCGACAGTGGACAACCCTGTCGGACCGACCTAGACAGCGCGAAAGCGCTCGACAGCTTCCCGTTCACCTGTACCACAGCCTTGGGGGAGCGATACAGAAGGCTAATCCAGCGGCTGAAGTCGGGTTTGAATCCGGCGGCCTGCAGGACAGCAGCCAGGTAGCCATGGTCAATCCTATCAAATGCCTTGGACTGATCCAAATTGATCAGCGCGGCCTCTTCGTCGTCTTCTACACCCTCTACGATCGTGCGGATCAAGTGCAGGTTGCTCTGAATTGTTCGTCCCTTCACAGAACAAGTCTGATCCGGTTCCAACAGAGACTCGGCAACTAGCTGCAAGCGATTCGTCAGGATCTTGGCCAAAATCTTTAACTCTGTGTTTAGCAGAGTTATGGGCCTGTAATCATCTAATCCCCGCCCAACCTTCTTGCCTTTTCCCAACAGCGTGATCACGCCCCTGGTGATCCGACCGGGGATGGACCCCTGCCGAAACCAGTGGTTGAACACGACAGTCAAGAGCGGGACAAAAAGGTGCGACATCCTCAAGTACAATTCATAGGGCAAACCATCCAAACCTGGCGACTTGCCACTGCCGGTCTTCTTCAAAGCCGCGTAGACTTCGTCCTCCGTAATCTCCCCTTCGCAGCTAGCCGCTTCAGCCGGCAAAAGCCGGGGAAAGTCAGCCAAATAGCTGCGAAACTCCTCGTCACGGAGACCAGGCTCCTTGGTAAACCGGTGTTCGAAATGCTGCCGGAACGCCTCGCACATGTCGTCGGTGGACCGAAGGAGATGCCCCTCCGGGTCGCGCACTTCTCGAATGTACCGATCGCCGGCCCGACGAATTTCTTCCTTGCGCAGTTCTGCGCCCATGTTCACAGCTTCGGAAGACATCTTGCTTAACTTAGCCCTAATTACCTGGCCCATATAGCGCTCGCTAGTCGTGCGCCTCAGGGCCTCCCTGGCTAAGGCTATCTCTAGGGGATCCCCACCAGCCTCCGCCCGGGCGAAATTAGCACTAAGTGTCTTTGCCTCCGCAGCCTTATCTAGTTTGAGCCGCTGGCTATATTTGGTGGCGAAAGACCTAATGGAGTCCTTAAGGTTAACCCACCACTTATTCCCAATGACTCGCCCAATTAACGCCCGCTGAACTAGTTTTGTCAGCTGGTCACGAAAGTCCCGCCTGTCCAGTAAGGACTGATTGAACTTCCAATAACCAGCCAACCTAGGCCTAAAGTCTAACACCACACGGGCACAAACGAGTTTGTGGTCCGTGTAGCCTAGCCAGTGGAACGTTGGACATTCTAAGAAGTCTATGTCGGCCACTCTCACTAACATCCTATCCAGGTACGCAGATACCCGGGTAGAAGGCCAATTAAGCGCCCACGTCCACATACTCCCATCCGGATGATCGACCCGGTATCTATCGACGAGACCAAATTCGTCGATCAGATCAACCAGGCTACGATCATCATTCCTCCCGCTAGCGCCCCTCCCTCTATCCCATTTGGGGGTTAGGATGGCATTCCAGTCCCCAACTAAGATTAGCCGTGTTGAATGCACCATAAAGGGCTCCAACAGCCGAAAGAAAGAGACACGCTCACCTTGCTTATTGGGCGCATAAACCACAATCAGCCGGAACAATTTGCTTTTCACTGCAATATCGGCCACGATCAGCCGGCCCTCGGCACCGACATGGACAAGGTCAACCTTCGCGTCCAGGGTACGCTTGACCAGCAAAGAAACACCTCTGGCTTGCCGGCTCCCATATGCTGAATAGACGACAAAGTCGTTAGACAGCACACAAGAGTCGACTTCGCAAACAAAGTGAGTCTCTTGGATCGCGGCCACATCCACGCCGAAGGACAAGAGGTCACGAAGCAGGCGAGCCGCCTTACCCCGATCCCTCAGGCCCTTCGCATTCAAGCTGGCTATCTTAATAGACATCTTTTAGTTCTGAAAAAGAAAAACAAAGAACATGCAACAAAGGCACTAGTCACATACGGGGAAAAAATCTCTGGTGGATGGGACCCCGACGGACTGTCCTAGGGACCCTGTACCTATATCGGACGTAATCCGTCCGTCTAGGACAATACCGCCGACGTCCGTGGGGTAGGTTAGCTTTACCACCCTATATAAGCAGGGGTGGAGGATAACCGGGAACCTCCCCGAACAATTTTTGCCCATTTTTTTGAGCTCAGGTGTATGCATTGTTGCCATCCTCAATTTAGGGTATTGCTTCTTGGCGTCTTCTATATGGTCCCAGACCCTCAGGTTACCCCCGGTATTTCTTACGAGGGTAATGACTCCTGGGGCCTGGGGAAAGTTTGTTGGGTCTTCCGTGGACATTTCTTTTACTGTAGTCAGTTTGAGGAGTGGCTTCAGCAGTTTTCGCCTCTGCGAAGACCACTCCTCCACAATGTCCTCATCTACTTTACACAAAGCGTCGCCTTGGGGGAGGGCTTTCTTCTTTTTTGCCCGTGAGGGAGTGGGAATAGGAGAAGGGGAGGGAGTGGGTGTTGCAGAAGTCTGTTTTTTCAAGGGGATCAAATTGAAGGTTGGGGACTGGGAAGCTTTGCGCGGGGAAGATGGTAGGCTTCTTGCCTTGTCGGCATATGTGTGTCTGACCGGGGAAACCGGCAATGATGCGCACTTGTTCCCATGATTGCTTCTTTCGGAGCTCCTGCCCCTTCTTCTGCTTTTTAGCTTGTCCTGCTGCTCCTCTTCTTCCTCTCTCCCGCGCTTCAAAGACGACGCTCTCCCTACCTCCATCGGTTCGTCCTTTTTGGGGGAGGAAACCCTTTCCCTCTCCTGTTTGGCGGGCGTATTTTTTGAGGTAGTCTCCTTTTGTTTTGGGGGTGATTTGACAGGCGGTGGCACCTTTGCCGGCACCTTAGCCGGAGACGGCGTTTTCGCCTTTTTCCTCGCCACCACCTGCCAATCGCCCTCCTTGCTGGCTGCTGGTACTGGTGTAGGAGAGGCTGTCTTCATTGCTTCCTTAGCTGGCTGCTGCTGCTTGGCTGGTTGGGCCTTTGGGGGGGGATTCTTAGATGGACAGATCTTTGCGACATGCTCCGCCGCCCCACAGACCCAACAGCAAGGCTTTCTGCCTTCTACGATTATAAAAATCGAACGACCCCTGCAGGTGAGGATGTTGGGAATTTTGGCGATATTCTCCTTATTCAGGGTCACCTGCAGGGTCATGTCGCCCGTGAGAAAACCGGCCTTGGACCGCAGCGAGGAGACTTCGGCCACTCTTCCATATTGCACGAAGAAGGCGCCAACATGATCCTCGGCAATGTCCATGGGGACGCCATGCAGGGTGACCTTAACTTTTCTAGTACCCATGTACTCCGTATTGATCAGGAGAGTTTTGGTCTCCAAGACCACACCAATTAGGTTTCTAGCTTCTTGTACGGAGCCAAGCAGGACGTCCCACATGGCATTGCCTCTCCTCGCCACGGCCAACGCTCTAATTTTTAGGGCTTGTAGCCCCTCCTCGAGTGTATCCCGAGGAACGCCGACCAACTTCTTTGTCTTCGGGTCCTTAGTGTACAGAGTGATGACTCTCGCTTCTATTTGAGCCAACTGATCCGGCACCGAAACGAGCTCTGTTCCTTTAATGTAATCCGCGTAGTCCTTAGCAATCTTCTCGTAATAATCCTCCCCTTTTAGCGACATTTTTTTGCCTCCCTTCCACCCAGAGGTCGAAGGTAAGGGGGATGCTGGAGCTGCTGCTGGTATCACTGCTGGTACTGTAGAAGGGGGATTATCCCGAGGCGGTAGAGCCCAATCCCCCTCCTTTCCTCCCACCGACGCCGTGGTGGGAGGAACGCTTTCCATCGGCCCATCTGTGGCCATTGCCACAAAGTGGCCGAACACCGGACAACTGTTTTTCCGGTGTTTCGCGCGAGAAACGCTACTTTACCGTGGCCCGAGCTATAAACTCGGGCTGGAAAACCAGATTGTCAAGAAACAAGGAACTAACAAATATCACTGCGGAACAAATGTCAAACCTTGCTCTTATTACCATTCACTACACAACAAAAAGCCGGGTAGGAAATGGTTGGTACTTATTTATTTATGAAAAAGTACATAAATTCTGGCACAAGGCCAACAAATGGGAGGGGGAACAAAAACTTGGGTTGGTCTTCCGTAACTATCTTATACCTAGCTAATCAGATTCACGACCCATACATACGTTACAATTTTCTCATTCACCATAAAAATTTGTCCATCAACACTCATACCTATCAAACACCAAAATACCGCAAAATCATACCAGGGACCTAAAAACACCCCAAATGTACATAAAAATTTCTGATTTTTACAATATATACAATATCTTACAAAAATAAATTTAAAACTTTATTCATGAAATGACATGATGGGGAGGGGGAATGAAGAAACAAAAAACCCCAAAACAAAAAACAATTTCAAATGAATATATATACACAATGTTAGTAAGACCCAAACACACCCACATAATTAAAGAGGCCACTGTATTCTGCCTTAAAAAAGAACAAAATCAAGCAGCTCTCTTTCTAAGGGGAATGGATAAGCAGGGGGCAAAAATAAATTGGACTGGAGAATGTATAAGGCTGACCCAGCCGAGAGTGAAAACGGGACAAAATAATACTTGGACAATGGGAATCTCGAACTGGATCATAACAAAAGCAATGAAGCCGGGAACAGGCCAGGACAAACACATTCACTCACATTAACTAGGCACAAAAGAGACTTCTACCTTAACCACGGGCGGGGTTCCAAAGGAATCCACCCCGATGCAACTAGCAGATCTAAAAGAGAAAATCAAGGCTAGCCCCGGTCACGCGAACCAGGCTCGCTGCATATACCCACCTTTCGCTGAACTCTGTCGGGTGCAGCCGTTTCCGTTCAGTTCTAATCTTAATTTTGAGCTGGTGCTCAAAATATCGGATTAGATCCTGATCCGAAAGACGACCTCCCCGCAAGACTTCCTCCAGACGCGTCATCCAAATCACCATTCTAGCCGTGGCCAGTAGCGACAGAAACACCATCCGCTTCACTCCAGAGTACGGGGGCGACACATTGTCCACAGCGTATGCGCGATCAATGAGCACAAGCTCCCGCGGCGCGATACGAGCAGTCAACTCGCCGACACGCGCCCACAACGGGCGAACGCGCGAACAATGGAAGAAGGCGTGCGCAGACGTCTCCTTAATTCCAAGGACGCAACGTTCACAATCTGGCAAATCCGCCAGGCCCATTGCGAACCGCTTGTCGTTGAGAGACAAACCATTCCGAGCCAATCGCCAGGTCAGAGAAAACTCAGAGTTGTTGAGCCAATCCGCACCTGGCGCCCAAGACCAATGAGAGCGATACTCCTCTCTCGACATGCCGAGCTTACTCCACAGTTCATCCTTCACGGCGCCCTCCACTAATCCCCGATAGAAGATTCTCCTAGGCCGTGAAAGGTCACTGGACCATGGAATGGCCCGAAGGGCCGTCAGACATTCGAGCAGGAATTTCGGCCGCCCCCAAGGCCTATTGCTAGTCCTTAGGAGCGGGGGGAGTGATAGTGAGGCTAGGGAACATGTCCCTCACTACCCCCGCAAGCAACCGATCTTCCTCCAACGCGCGCCTGAGGAATGCCAACCTCGAAGCGAGCACGTGGCTCCTCAAGTGTGGCATCCCCAGACCCCCTTGACACGGACGGAGGCAGCAGACTCCTTTGTCGACCATGTGTTTGCGTCCTCTCCAAAGACAGGAGAATAGCAAACGCTCGAGCGCCTTCTCATGATCGTCACAAAGGGGAAGTACAGACAGCCGGTAAAGGATTCTGGGAAAGAGGTATGTATTACACACCTCCGCCAGACCCTTCACGGAGAGACTCCGTCGACGCCAAATCTCGACCGACGCGCCGACCTTTGCCTGTACTTCTGACCAGTTTTTCTCCAACTGTAAGTCCGGACCGAACCAAACTCCGAGGAGCTTGACCGGCCCGTCCGTCCAGTCGAAGGGCCCCGGGAGGGAAACACCCTTCCAGGCACCTAACCGCAAGCCGGACGACTTGTCGCGGTTAATTCTGGCCCCTGTTACCTGTTCGTACCGTTCAAGCGCCTTCTGTACCGCCCTTATGTCCCTGCGGGAGGACACAAAGGTCGTTACGTCATCGGCGTACGCGGAAACCCTGGCTCGAGCTCCTCCAGGGACAGCAATTCCACGCAGGACCGGACTGCACGTCTCGTCCCTTAGCCGGCGAAGGAGAGGCTCCAACGCCAGGACGTAAAGGAGAGGCGACAGTGGACAACCCTGTCGGACCGACCTAGACAGCGCGAAAGCGCTCGACAGCTTCCCGTTCACCTGTACCACAGCCTTGGGGGAGCGATACAGAAGGCTAATCCAGCGGCTGAAGTCGGGTTTGAATCCGGCGGCCTGCAGGACAGCAGCCAGGTAGCCATGGTCAATCCTATCAAATGCCTTGGACTGATCCAAATTGATCAGCGCGGCCTCTTCGTCGTCTTCTACACCCTCTACGATCGTGCGGATCAAGTGCAGGTTGCTCTGAATTGTTCGTCCCTTCACAGAACAAGTCTGATCCGGTTCCAACAGAGACTCGGCAACTAGCTGCAAGCGATTCGTCAGGATCTTGGCCAAAATCTTTAACTCTGTGTTTAGCAGAGTTATGGGCCTGTAATCATCTAATCCCCGCCCAACCTTCTTGCCTTTTCCCAACAGCGTGATCACGCCCCTGGTGATCCGACCGGGGATGGACCCCTGCCGAAACCAGTGGTTGAACACGACAGTCAAGAGCGGGACAAAAAGGTGCGACATCCTCAAGTACAATTCATAGGGCAAACCATCCAAACCTGGCGACTTGCCACTGCCGGTCTTCTTCAAAGCCGCGTAGACTTCGTCCTCCGTAATCTCCCCTTCGCAGCTAGCCGCTTCAGCCGGCAAAAGCCGGGGAAAGTCAGCCAAATAGCTGCGAAACTCCTCGTCACGGAGACCAGGCTCCTTGGTAAACCGGTGTTCGAAATGCTGCCGGAACGCCTCGCACATGTCGTCGGTGGACCGAAGGAGATGCCCCTCCGGGTCGCGCACTTCTCGAATGTACCGATCGCCGGCCCGACGAATTTCTTCCTTGCGCAGTTCTGCGCCCATGTTCACAGCTTCGGAAGACATCTTGCTTAACTTAGCTCTAATTACCTGACCCATATAGCGCTCGCTAGTCGTGCGCCTCAGGGCCTCCCTGGCTAAGGCTATCTCTAGGGGATCCCCACCAGCCTCCGCCCGGGCGAAATTAGCACTAAGTGTCTTTGCCTCCGCAGCCTTATCTAGTTTGAGCCGCTGGCTATATTTGGTGGCGAAAGACCTAATGGAGTCCTTAAGGTTAACCCACCACTTATTCCCAATGACTCGCCCAATTAACGCCCGCTGAACTAGTTTTGTCAGCTGGTCACGAAAGTCCCGCCTGTCCAGTAAGGACTGATTGAACTTCCAATAACCAGCCAACCTAGGCCTAAAGTCTAACACCACACGGGCACAAACGAGTTTGTGGTCCGTGTAGCCTAGCCAGTGGAACGTTGGACATTCTAAGAAGTCTATGTCGGCCACTCTCACTAACATCCTATCCAGGTACGCAGATACCCGGGTAGAAGGCCAATTAAGCGCCCACGTCCACATACTCCCATCCGGATGATCGACCCGGTATCTATCGACGAGACCAAATTCGTCGATCAGATCAACCAGGCTACGATCATCATTCCTCCCGCTAGCGCCCCTCCCTCTATCCCATTTGGGGGTTAGGATGGCATTCCAGTCCCCAACTAAGATTAGCCGTGTTGAATGCACCATAAAGGGCTCCAACAGCCGAAAGAAAGAGACACGCTCACCTTGCTTATTGGGCGCATAAACCACAATCAGCCGGAACAATTTGCTTTTCACTGCAATATCGGCCACGATCAGCCGGCCCTCGGCACCGACATGGACAAGGTCAACCTTCGCGTCCAGGGTACGCTTGACCAGCAAAGAAACACCTCTGGCTTGCCGGCTCCCATATGCTGAATAGACGACAAAGTCGTTAGACAGCACACACGAGTCGACTTCGCAAACAAAGTGAGTCTCTTGGATCGCGGCCACATCCACGCCGAAGGACAAGAGGTCACGAAGCAGGCGAGCCGCCTTACCCCGATCCCTCAGGCCCTTCGCATTCAAGCTGGCTATCTTAATAGACATCTTTTAAACCTGAAAAAGAAAAAAACAAAGAAACATGCAACAAGGCTCTAGTCGCATACGGGGTAGAAATCTCGGGCAGAGGGGACCCCGACGGACTGTCCTAGGGACCCTGTACCAATGTCGGACGTAATCCGTCCGTCTAGGACAATCCCGCCGACGTCGGTGGGATATGTTAGTTTTACCACCCTATATAAACTGGGGTGGAGTAAAACGGGGAACCTCCCCGAACAATTTTGCGACATTTTTCTTAGTTCCGGCGTGTTTTCCGCCACCATCCTTATTTTAGGATATAACCTTCTGACCTCTTCTATGTGGTCCCAGACCCGCAGGTTCCCCCCGGTATTTCTTACCAGGGTGATGACACCTGGGGCCTGGGAAAAGTTTGTAGGATCTTCAGTGGAAAGATTGTTGACTGAAGTCAGTTTTAGGAGCGGCTTCAGCAACTTTCGCCTTTGCGAGGACCACTCCGCCACCAAATTTTCGTCGACTTTCATTAGAGCTGCGCCTCTCGGGAGGCCTTTCTTCTTTTTCGCCTGACTGGGAGTCTGGCTGGGAGTGGGAATAGGAGAAGGGGAGGGAGTGGGAGTTGCCGAAATGTTCTTTTCCAGGGGGGTCAGATTGAAGGTAGGGGACTGGGAAGCTTTCCGCGGGGAAGAGGGAAGGCTCCTCGCCTTTTCTGCATAAGTGCATCTAACTGGGGACACCGGTAAAGAAGTGCATCGGTCGCCCAGCTTCCTCCTCTCAGAGCTCCTGCTCCTCCTTCTACTCTTGAGTTTGTCCTGTTGTTCCTCCTCTTCCTCTCTCCCGCGCTTCAGGGACGACGCTCTTCCTACTTCCATAGGCTCTTCCGCAACCTTTTTGGGGAAGGAACCCTTTTCCTTGCCCTGTTTGGACGGTGAATTTTGCGGAGTAGGGTCCTTCTGTTTGGCAGGCGCCTTAACAGGAGTCGGCACCTTCACCGGCACCTTCGCCGGCGAAGGCGTTTTTGCCTTTTTTCGCGCCACCACCTGCCAATCACCCTCCTTGTTGGCTGCCGGTACTGGTGCTGGTGGAGCTTGTTTGGTAGTTTCCTTTGCAGGCTGCTGCTGCTGTTTGACTGGTTGGGCCTTTGGGGGCGGGTTTTTGGTCGGACACGCCTTTGCGACGTGTTCCGCCGCCCCACAGACCCAACAGCAAGGCTTTCTGCCCTCCACGACCACAAAAATATTTCGATCCCTGCAGGTGAGAATGTTGGGGATTTTCGCAATGTTTTCCCCAGATAGGGTCACCTGCAGGACCATATCTCCTGTATAGAAGCCTGCCTTGGACCGTAGCGAGGAGACGTCGGCCACCTTTCCGTAACCTGCAAAAAAGGCGCCGACGTGGTCCTCGGTAATGTCCAAGGGGACGCCATGCAAGGTAATCTTGACTCTCCTTGCTCCCATATATTCCGTCTGGAATTGGAGTGTTTTTGTCTCCAATACCACGCCAATTAGGCGCTTGGCCTCTTCAGCTGAGCCAAGCAGGACGTCCCACTTGGCATTGCCTCTCCTCGCTACGGCCTTTGCATTAATCTGAAGAGCCCGAATTGCCTCTTCAAAGGATTCCCTTGTGATGCCCACAAACTTATGGGTCTTAAGTTCCTTGGTTCTTAGTGTGATTATTCTGGCCTCAATTTGTGCCAATTGTTCTGGCACGGAAACCAGCTCTGTTCCTTTAATATACTGGGCGTATTTGTCTTGCATCTGATGGTAATATTCCTCATCCTTAACCGTCAATTTCCCTCTTTTCCACCCAGCGGTCGAGGGTTTAGGCGATGCTGCTTCTGCTAGTACTTGCGAAGGGGGATTATCCCGAGGCGGTAGAGCCCAATCCCCCTCCTTTCCTCCCACCGACGCCGTGGTGGGAGGAACGACCTCATCCGGCCCATTCGAGGCCATTGCCACCAAAGTGGCCGAACACCGGACAACTTCTTTCCGGTGTTTCGCGTTGAAAACGCTACTTTACGCAAGCCCGAGCTATAAACTCGGGCCGGAAATCAGTGTGTCCAAGATACAAAGTCACTACTAATATCACGTAGGAACAAAAGCAGAACTTTGCACTTACAACCACAACCCACAAAACAAAAGTCAGTAGGAAATGGTTGGTACTTATTTATTTGCCAACAAAGTACAAATTCTGGCACAAGGCCAAACAATGGGGAGGGGGAACAAAAACTTGGGTTGGTCTTCCGTAACTATCTTATACCTAGCTAATCAGATTCACGACCCATACATACGTTACAATTTTCTCATTCACCATAAAAATTTGTCCATCAACACTCATACCTATCATACACCAAAATACCGCAGTAACATACCAGGGACCTAAAAACGCCCCAAATGTACATAAAAATTTGTGTATTTACAATATTTACAATAGTGTACAAAAATAAATTTAAAACTTTATTCATGAAATGACATGATGGGGAGGGGGAATGAAGAAACAAAAAACCCCAAAACAAAAAACAATTTCAAATGAATATATATACATGGATTAGTAAGACCCAAACACACCCACGTAATTAAAGAGGCCACTGTATTCTGCCTTAAAAAGAACAAAATCAAGCAGCTCTCTTTCTAAGGGGAATGGAGAAGCAGGGAACAAAATAAATTGGACTGGAGAATGTATAAGGCTGACCCAGCCGAGAGTGAAAACGGGACAAAAGAATACTTGGACAATGGGAATCTCGAACTGGATCATAACAAAAGCAATGGAGCCGGGAACAGGCCAGGACAAACACATTCACTCACATTAACTAGGCACAAAAAAGAACTTCTACCTTAACCACGGGAGGGGTTCCAAAGGAATCCACCCCGATGCAACTAGCAGATCTAAAAGAGAAAATCAAGGCTAGCCCCGGTCACGCGAACCAGGCTCGCCGCATATACCCACCTTTCGCTGAACTCTGTCGGGTGCAGCCGTTTCCGTTCAGTTCTAATCTTAATTTTGAGCTGGTGCTCAAAATATCGGATTAGATCCTGATCCGAAAGACGACCTCCCCGCAAGACTTCCTCCAGACGCGTCATCCAAATCACCATTCTAGCCGTGGCCAGTAGCGACAGAAACACCATCCGCTTCACTCCAGAGTACGGGGGCGACACATTGTCCACAGCGTATGCGCGATCAATGAGCACAAGCTCCCGCGGCGCGATACGAGCAGTCAACTCGCCAACACGCGCCCACAACGGGCGAACGCGCGAACAATGGAAGAAGGCGTGCGCAGACGTCTCCTTAATTCCAAGGACGCAACGTTCACAATCTGGCAAATCCGCCAGGCCCATTGCGAACCGCTTGTCGTTGAGAGACAAACCATTCCGAGCCAATCGCCAGGTCAGAGAAAACTCAGAGTTGTTGAGCCAATCCGCACCTGGCGCCCAAGACCAATGAGAGCGATACTCCTCCCTCGACATGCCGAGCTTACTCCACAGTTCATCCTTCACGGCGCCCTCCACTAATCCCCGATAGAAGATTCTCCTAGGCCGTGAAAGGTCACTGGACCATGGAATGGCCCGAAGGGCCGTCAGACATTCGAGCAGGAATTTCGGCCGCCCCCAAGGCCTATTGCTAGTCCTTAGGAGCGGGGGAGTGATAGTGAGGCTAGGGAACATGTCCCTCACTACCCCCGCAAGCAACCGATCTTCCTCCAACGCGCGCCTGAGGAATGCCAACCTCGAAGCGAGCACGTGGCTCCTCAAGTGTGGCATCCCCAGACCCCCTTGACACGGACGGAGGCAGCAGACTCCTTTGTCGACCATGTGTTTGCGTCCTCTCCAAAGACAGGAGAATAGCAAACGCTCGAGCGCCTTCTCATGATCGTCACAAAGGGGAAGTACAGACAGCCGGTAAAGGATTCTGGGAAAGAGGTATGTATTACACACCTCCGCCAGACCCTTCACGGAGAGACTCCGTCGACGCCAAATCTCGACCGACGCGCCGACCTTTGCCTGTACTTCTGACCAGTTTTTCTCCAACTGTAAGTCCGGACCGAACCAAACTCCGAGGAGCTTGACCGGCCCGTCCGTCCAGTCGAAGGGCCCCGGGAGGGAAACACCCTTCCAGGCACCTAACCGCAAGCCGGACGACTTGTCGCGGTTAATTCTGGCCCCTGTTACCTGTTCGTACCGTTCAAGCGCCTTCTGTACCGCCCTTATGTCCCTGCGGGAGGACACAAAGGTCGTTACGTCATCGGCGTACGCGGAAACCCTGGCTCGAGCTCCACCAGGGACAGCAATTCCACGCAGGACCGGACTGCACGTCTCGTCCCTTAGCCGGCGAAGGAGGGGCTCCAACGCCAGGACGTAAAGGAGAGGCGACAGTGGACAACCCTGTCGGACCGACCTAGACAGCGCGAAAGCGCTCGACAGCTTCCCGTTCACCTGTACCACAGCCTTGGGGGAGCGATACAGAAGGCTAATCCAGCGGCTGAAGTCGGGTTTGAATCCGGCGGCCTGCAGGACAGCAGCCAGGTAGCCATGGTCAATCCTATCAAATGCCTTGGACTGATCCAAATTGATCAGCGCGGCCTCTTCGTCGTCTTCTACACCCTCTACGATCGTGCGGATCAAGTGCAGGTTGCTCTGAATTGTTCGTCCCTTCACAGAACAAGTCTGATCCGGTTCCAACAGAGACTCGGCAACTAGCTGCAAGCGATTCGTCAGGATCTTGGCCAAAATCTTTAACTCTGTGTTTAGCAGAGTTATGGGCCTGTAATCATCTAATCCCCGCCCAACCTTCTTGCCTTTTCCCAACAGCGTGATCACGCCCCTGGTGATCCGACCGGGGATGGACCCCTGCCGAAACCAGTGGTTGAACACGACAGTCAAGAGCGGGACAAAAAGGTGCGACATCCTCAAGTACAATTCATAGGGCAAACCATCCAAACCTGGCGACTTGCCACTGCCGGTCTTCTTCAAAGCCGCGTAGACTTCGTCCTCCGTAATCTCCCCTTCGCAGCTAGCCGCTTCAGCCGGCAAAAGCCGGGGAAAGTCAGCCAAATAGCTGCGAAACTCCTCGTCACGGAGACCAGGCTCCTTGGTAAACCGGTGTTCGAAATGCTGCCGGAACGCCTCGCACATGTCGTCGGTGGACCGAAGGAGATGCCCCTCCGGGTCGCGCACTTCTCGAATGTACCGATCGCCGGCCCGACGAATTTCTTCCTTGCGCAGTTCTGCGCCCATGTTCACAGCTTCGGAAGACATCTTGCTTAACTTAGCCCTAATTACCTGGCCCATATAGCGCTCGCTAGTCGTGCGCCTCAGGGCCTCCCTGGCTAAGGCTATCTCTAGGGGATCCCCACCAGCCTCCGCCCGGGCGAAATTAGCACTAAGTGTCTTTGCCTCCGCAGCCTTATCTAGTTTGAGCCGCTGGCTATATTTGGTGGCGAAAGACCTAATGGAGTCCTTAAGGTTAACCCACCACTTATTCCCAATGACTCGCCCAATTAACGCCCGCTGAACTAGTTTTGTCAGCTGGTCACGAAAGTCCCGCCTGTCCAGTAAGGACTGATTGAACTTCCAATAACCAGCCAACCTAGGCCTAAAGTCTAACACCACACGGGCACAAACGAGTTTGTGGTCCGTGTAGCCTAGCCAGTGGAACGTTGGACATTCTAAGAAGTCTATGTCGGCCACTCTCACTAACATCCTATCCAGGTACGCAGATACCCGGGTAGAAGGCCAATTAAGCGCCCACGTCCACATACTCCCATCCGGATGATCGACCCGGTATCTATCGACGAGACCAAATTCGTCGATCAGATCAACCAGGCTACGATCATCATTCCTCCCGCTAGCGCCCCTCCCTCTATCCCATTTGGGGGTTAGGATGGCATTCCAGTCCCCAACTAAGATTAGCCGTGTTGAATGCACCATAAAGGGCTCCAACAGCCGAAAGAAAGAGACACGCTCACCTTGCTTATTGGGCGCATAAACCACAATCAGCCGGAACAATTTGCTTTTCACTGCAATATCGGCCACGATCAGCCGGCCCTCGGCACCGACATGGACAAGGTCAACCTTCGCGTCCAGGGTACGCTTGACCAGCAAAGAAACACCTCTGGCTTGCCGGCTCCCATATGCTGAATAGACGACAAAGTCGTTAGACAGCACACAAGAGTCGACTTCGCAAACAAAGTGAGTCTCTTGGATCGCGGCCACATCCACGCCGAAGGACAGGAGGTCACGAAGCAGGCGAGCCGCCTTACCCCGATCCCTCAAGCCCTTCGCATTTAAACTGGCTATCTTAATAGACATCTTTTAAACCTGAAAAAGAAAAAGAAAAAACAGGCAACAAAGGCTCTCTAATTGCATACGGGACGGAAATCTTTGGCAGTTAGGACCCCGACGGACTGTCCTAGGGACCCTGTTCCTACGTCGGACGTAATCCGTCCGTCTAGGACAATGCCGCCGACGTCCGTGGGGTACATTAGTTTTACCACCCTATATAAACTGGGGTGGAGCAAAACCGGGAACCTCCCCGAACAATTTTTGGACATTTTCCTTAGTTCAGCTGAATTCTCGATACACATCCTTAATTTAGGATAACACTTTTTCGCTTCTGCGATGTGGTCCCAGACCCGCAGGTTACCCCCGGTGTTCCGTACGAGGGTAATTACTCCTGGGGCCTGGGAAAAGTTATTGGGGTCCTCCGTCGATAGACCATCCACAGAGGTCATCTTCAGCAGTGGCTTGAGTAATTTGCGTCTTTGCGACGACCAATCTGCAGAGACGTCCTCTTCCACCTTCAATAGCGCTTCCCCTCTGGGCAGGGCTTTTTTCTTTTTTGCCCGAGTGGGAGTGGACATGGGAGAAGGGGAGGGAGTGGGGGTTAAAGCAACTGGTCTTAGGGGGGTCAATTTAAAGGTAGGGGACTGGGAAGCCTTCAGCGGGGACGAGGGGAGGCTCCTTGCCTTTTGCGCGTACGTCTGCCTCTCCGGCGAGACAGGAAGCGAGGAGCACCTGTGTGATGTTGACCTCCTTTCTCTGCTCTTTCGCCGATTTTTGGAGATCTCTTGCTGCTCCTCTTCGTCCTCCCGGCTGCGTTTTAACGACCCCGATCTTTGTGTTTCCATCGGTTCTTCCTTATCCTTCGGGCCCTCATTTTGGGGAGGTTTTTTTGCCTTCCCCTGCTTGGTAGCGGCCTTGGGTGATGAGGGCTCCCTTGACTCCGAAGGCTCCTGAGGTGGTGAGGGCATTTTGGTCGGAGAAGGCGATTTCTCCGCTGGCACCTTCGCCTTCTTTTTCTTTCCGACAGTCTGCCACTCATTCACCTTATCCGGAACTGCCTCCTTCGACACTTCTGGTTGCTTTACAACCGGTTTCTCCTGCTGCTGCTTTGCCGGCTGGGTCCCTGTGGCCGGATCCTTTTTCGGGCACGCCTTGGCGACGTGATTGGAATCGCCACAAACCCAGCAGAAGGGCTTTCTTCCCTCGACGATCACATAAATTGACCTTCCCCTGCAGGTGATAATGTTGGGGATATTGCCGATCTTCTTTTGCTCGACCGTCACCTGCAGGATGACATCACCAGTCAGAAAGCCCTGCTTCGAAGTGAGTGCCTTCACCTCCTCGACCTTGCCAAATTGTGTGAAGAACACCCCAACGTGGTCCAATGAAATCTCCATGGGCACGCCGTGAAGAGTGATCTTTGATCTACGCATGCCCATATATTCCGTGTCCAGGCGCAACGTCTTTGTTTCCCAAATGGAACCAGCCAGCTTTCTCGCTTCCTCCGCAGAGTCCAGCAAAACATCCCATACGGTGTGGCTGCGCCTAGCCACCATCCTACCGTTAATTTTCAGGGCCACAATGGCCTCCTCCACCACGTCCCTGCTGACCCCGATCAGTTTGCGGCTTTTCGGATCCCTGGTCAGCAGGGATAGGATCCTGGGCTCAATGACACTGAGCGTCTCGGGAACCGAGAGAATCTCCGTACCTGTCACAAATTTGGCGTATTTATCCTTAAGGGACTCATAATACGCAGAATCCCTTCGCACTTTCCGGATGGTCTCCCCGGTCCACGCCTTGCCAGGGGTAACCGTTGCTGCTAGACACCGCTGCCCATCTTCCTTCGACGTTGAGGGCACCGGAGATGCAGGAGCTGCTGGTAGGGTTGCTACTCCTGGTCCTTTTTCCAAGGAGAGGGGTGAGGCAGGCAACCGCCAATCCCCCTCCTTTCCACCCACCGAGGCCGTGGTGGGAGGAACGATCACATCGGGCCTATCGGAGGCCATTGCCTCCTAAGAGGCTAAGCGCGAGACACCTGCCTCCGGTGTTTCGCGTCCTTCGCAGGTCGCTACTTTACGCGGCCCAAGCTATAAACTTGGGTGGAGACCACAATGCCACACTTGACCAAAGCAATAGTAAGTATCACTATGGAACAGATACTACACTTTGATCCAAACCAACCCGACCACACAAACACAAAAAAGTCTGAGTAGGAAATGGTTGGTACTTATTTATTTATGAAAAAGTACATAAATTCTGGCACAAGGCCAACAAATGGGAGGGGGAACAAAAACTTGGGTTGGTCTTCCGTAACTATCTTATACCTAGCTAATCAGATTCACGACCCATACATACGTTACAATTTTCTCATTCACCATAAAAATTTGTCCATCAACACTCATACCTATCAAACACCAAAATACCGCAAAATCATACCAGGGACCTAAAAACACCCCAAATGTACATAAAAATTTCTGATTTTTACAATATATACAATATCTTACAAAAATAAATTTAAAACTTTATTCATGAAATGACATGATGGGGAGGGGGAATGAAGAAACAAAAAACCCCAAAACAAAAAACAATTTCAAATGAATATATATACATGGGTTAGTAAGACCCAAACACACCCACGTAATTAAAGAGGCCACTGTATTCTGCCTTAAAAAGAACAAAATCAAGCAGCTCTCTTTCTAAGGGGAATGGAGAAGCAGGGAACAAAATAAATTGGACTGGAGAATGTATAAGGCTGACCCAGCCGAGAGTGAAAACGGGACAAAAGAATACTTGGACAATGGGAATCTCGAACTGGATCATAACAAAAGCAATGGAGCCGGGAACAGGCCAGGACAAACACATTCACTCACATTAACTAGGCACAAAAAAGAACTTCTACCTTAACCACGGGAGGGGTTCCAAAGGAATCCACCCCGATGCAACTAGCAGATCTAAAAGAGAAAATCAAGGCTAGCCCCGGTCACGCGAACCAGGCTCGCCGCATATACCCACCTTTCGCTGAACTCTGTCGGGTGCAGCCGTTTCCGTTCAGTTCTAATCTTAATTTTGAGCTGGTGCTCAAAATATCGGATTAGATCCTGATCCGAAAGACGACCTCCCCGCAAGACTTCCTCCAGACGCGTCATCCAAATCACCATTCTAGCCGTGGCCAGTAGCGACAGAAACACCATCCGCTTCACTCCAGAGTACGGGGGCGACACATTGTCCACAGCGTATGCGCGATCAATGAGCACAAGCTCCCGCGGCGCGATACGAGCAGTCAACTCGCCAACACGCGCCCACAACGGGCGAACGCGCGAACAATGGAAGAAGGCGTGCGCAGACGTCTCCTTAATTCCAAGGACGCAACGTTCACAATCTGGCAAATCCGCCAGGCCCATTGCGAACCGCTTGTCGTTGAGAGACAAACCATTCCGAGCCAATCGCCAGGTCAGAGAAAACTCAGAGTTGTTGAGCCAATCCGCACCTGGCGCCCAAGACCAATGAGAGCGATACTCCTCTCTCGACATGCCAAGCTTACTCCACAGTTCATCCTTCACGGCGCCCTCCACTAATCCCCGATAGAAGATTCTCCTAGGCCGTGAAAGGTCACTGGACCATGGAATGGCCCGAAGGGCCGTCAGACATTCGAGCAGGAATTTCGGCCGCCCCCAAGGCCTATTGCTAGTCCTTAGGAGCGGGGGAGTGATAGTGAGGCTAGGGAACATGTCCCTCACTACCCCCGCAAGCAACCGATCTTCCTCCAACGCGCGCCTGAGGAATGCCAACCTCGAAGCGAGCACGTGGCTCCTCAAGTGTGGCATCCCCAGACCCCCTTGACACGGACGGAGGCAACAGACTCCTTTGTCGACCATGTGTTTGCGTCCTCTCCAAAGACAGGAGAATAGCAAACGCTCGAGCGCCTTCTCATGATCGTCACAAAGGGGAAGTACAGACAGCCGGTAAAGGATTCTGGGAAAGAGGTATGTATTACACACCTCCGCCAGACCCTTCACGGAGAGACTCCGTCGACGCCAAATCTCGACCGACGCGCCGACCTTTGCCTGTACTTCTGACCAGTTTTTCTCCAACTGTAAGTCCGGACCGAACCAAACTCCGAGGAGCTTGACCGGCCCGTCCGTCCAGTCGAAGGGCCCCGGGAGGGAAACACCCTTCCAGGCACCTAACCGCAAGCCGGACGACTTGTCGCGGTTAATTCTGGCCCCTGTTACCTGTTCGTACCGTTCAAGCGCCTTCTGTACCGCCCTTATGTCCCTGCGGGAGGACACAAAGGTCGTTACGTCATCGGCGTACGCGGAAACCCTGGCTCGAGCTCCACCAGGGACCTTGATTCCACGCAGGACCGGACTGCACGTCTCGTCCCTTAGCCGGCGAAGGAGAGGCTCCAACGCCAGGACGTAAAGGAGAGGCGACAGTGGACAACCCTGTCGGACCGACCTAGACAGCGCGAAAGCGCTCGACAGCTTCCCGTTCACCTGTACCACAGCCTTGGGGGAGCGATACAGAAGGCTAATCCAGCGGCTGAAGTCGGGTTTGAATCCGGCGGCCTGCAGGACAGCAGCCAGGTAGCCATGGTCAATCCTATCAAATGCCTTGGACTGATCCAAATTGATCAGCGCGGCCTCTTCGTCGTCTTCTACACCCTCTACGATCGTGCGGATCAAGTGCAGGTTGCTCTGAATTGTTCGTCCCTTCACAGAACAAGTCTGATCCGGTTCCAACAGAGACTCGGCAACTAGCTGCAAGCGATTCGTCAGGATCTTGGCCAAAATCTTTAACTCTGTGTTTAGCAGAGTTATGGGCCTGTAATCATCTAATCCCCGCCCAACCTTCTTGCCTTTTCCCAACAGCGTGATCACGCCCCTGGTGATCCGACCGGGGATGGACCCCTGCCGAAACCAGTGGTTGAACACGACAGTCAAGAGCGGGACAAAAAGGTGCGACATCCTCAAGTACAATTCATAGGGCAAACCATCCAAACCTGGCGACTTGCCACTGCCGGTCTTCTTCAAAGCCGCGTAGACTTCGTCCTCCGTAATCTCCCCTTCGCAGCTAGCCGCTTCAGCCGGCAAAAGCCGGGGAAAGTCAGCCAAATAGCTGCGAAACTCCTCGTCACGGAGACCAGGCTCCTTGGTAAACCGGTGTTCGAAATGCCGCCGGAACGCCTCGCACATGTCGTCGGTGGACCGAAGGAGATGCCCCTCCGGGTCGCGCACTTCTCGAATGTACCGATCGCCGGCCCGACGAATTTCTTCCTTGCGCAGTTCTGCGCCCATGTTCACAGCTTCGGAAGACATCTTGCTTAACTTAGCCCTAATTACCTGGCCCATATAGCGCTCGCTAGTCGTGCGCCTCAGGGCCTCCCTGGCTAAGGCTATCTCTAGGGGATCCCCACCAGCCTCCGCCCGGGCGAAATTAGCACTAAGTGTCTTTGCCTCCGCAGCCTTATCTAGTTTGAGCCGCTGGCTATATTTGGTGGCGAAAGACCTAATGGAGTCCTTAAGGTTAACCCACCACTTATTCCCAATGACTCGCCCAATTAACGCCCGCTGAACTAGTTTTGTCAGCTGGTCACGAAAGTCCCGCCTGTCCAGTAAGGACTGATTGAACTTCCAATAACCAGCCAACCTAGGCCTAAAGTCTAACACCACACGAGCACAAACGAGTTTGTGGTCCGTGTAGCCTAGCCAGTGGAACGTTGGACATTCTAAGAAGTCTATGTCGGCCACTCTCACTAACATCCTATCCAGGTACGCAGATACCCGGGTAGAAGGCCAATTAAGCGCCCACGTCCACATACTCCCATCCGGATGATCGACCCGGTATCTATCGACGAGACCAAATTCGTCGATCAGATCAACCAGGCTACGATCATCATTCCTCCCGCTAGCGCCCCTCCCTCTATCCCATTTGGGGGTTAGGATGGCATTCCAGTCCCCAACTAAGATTAGCCGTGTTGAATGCACCATAAAGGGCTCCAACAGCCGAAAGAAAGAGACACGCTCACCTTGCTTATTGGGCGCATAAACCACAATCAGCCGGAACAATTTGCTTTTCACTGCAATATCGGCCACGATCAGCCGGCCCTCGGCACCGACATGGACAAGGTCAACCTTCGCGTCCAGGGTACGCTTGACCAGCAAAGAAACACCTCTGGCTTGCCGGCTCCCATATGCTGAATAGACGACAAAGTCGTTAGACAGCACACAAGAGTCGACTTCGCAAACAAAGTGAGTCTCTTGGATCGCGGCCACATCCACGCCGAAGGACAAGAGGTCACGAAGCAGGCGAGCCGCCTTACCCCGATCCCTCAGGCCCTTCGCATTCAAGCTGGCTATCTTAATAGACATCTTTTAAACCTGAAAAAGAAAAAAGAAAAAACAGGCAACAAAGGCTCTCTAATTGCATACGGGACGGAAATCTTTGGCAGTTAGGACCCCGACGGACTGTCCTAGGGACCCTGTTCCTACGTCGGACGTAATCCGTCCGTCTAGGACAATGCCGCCGACGTCCGTGGGGTACATTAGTTTTACCACCCTATATAAACTGGGGTGGAGCAAAACCGGGAACCTCCCCGAACAATTTTTGGACATTTTCCTTAGTTCAGCTGAATTCTCGATACACATCCTTAATTTAGGATAACACTTTTTCGCTTCTGCGATGTGGTCCCAGACCCGCAGGTTACCCCCGGTGTTCCGTACGAGGGTAATTACTCCCTGGGGCCTGGGAAAAGTTATTGGGGTCCTCCGTCGATAGACCATCCACAGAGGTCATCTTCAGCAGTGGCTTGAGTAATTTGCGTCTTTGCGACGACCAATCTGCAGAGACGTCCTCTTCCACCTTCAATAGCGCTTCCCCTCTGGGCAGGGCTTTTTTCTTTTTTGCCCGAGTGGGAGTGGACATGGGAGAAGGGGAGGGAGTGGGGGTTAAAGCAACTGGTCTTAGGGGGGTCAATTTAAAGGTAGGGGACTGGGAAGCCTTCAGCGGGGACGAGGGGAGGCTCCTTGCCTTTTGCGCGTACGTCTGCCTCTCCGGCGAGACAGGAAGCGAGGAGCACCTGTGTGATGTTGACCTCCTTTCTCTGCTCTTTCGCCGATTTTTGGAGATCTCTTGCTGCTCCTCTTCGTCCTCCCGGCTGCGTTTTAACGACCCCGATCTTTGTGTTTCCATCGGTTCTTCCTTATCCTTCGGGCCCTCATTTTGGGGAGGTTTTTTTGCCTTCCCCTGCTTGGTAGCGGCCTTGGGTGATGAGGGCTCCCTTGACTCCGAAGGCTCCTGAGGTGGTGAGGGCATTTTGGTCGGAGAAGGCGATTTCTCCGCTAGCACCTTCGCCTTCTTTTTCTTTCCGACAGTCTGCCACTCATTCACCTTATCCGGAACTGCCTCCTTCGACACTTCTGGTTGCTTTACAACCGGTTTCTCCTGCTGCTGCTTTGCCGGCTGGGTCCCTGTGGCCGGATCCTTTTTCGGGCACGCCTTGGCGACGTGATTGGAATCGCCACAAACCCAGCAGAAGGGCTTTCTTCCCTCGACGATCACATAAATTGACCTTCCCCTGCAGGTGATAATGTTGGGGATATTGCCGATCTTCTTTTGCTCGACCGTCACCTGCAGGATGACATCCCCAGTCAGAAAGCCCTGCTTCGAAGTGAGTGCCTTCACCTCCTCGACCTTGCCAAATTGTGTGAAGAACACCCCAACGTGGTCCAATGAAATCTCCATGGGCACGCCGTGAAGAGTGATCTTTGATCTACGCATGCCCATATATTCCGTGTCCAGGCGCAACGTCTTTGTTTCCCAAATGGAACCAGCCAGCTTTCTCGCTTCCTCCGCAGAGTCCAGCAAAACATCCCATACGGTGTGGCTGCGCCTAGCCACCATCCTACCGTTAATTTTCAGGGCCACAATGGCCTCCTCCACCACGTCCCTGCTGACCCCGATCAGTTTGCGGCTTTTCGGATCCCTGGTCAGCAGGGATAGGATCCTGGGCTCAATGACACTGAGCGTCTCGGGAACCGAGAGAATCTCCGTACCTGTCACAAATTTGGCGTATTTATCCTTAAGGGACTCATAATACGCAGAATCCCTTCGCACTTTCCGGATGGTCTCCCCGGTCCACGCCTTGCCAGGGGTAACCGTTGCTGCTAGACCCCGCTGCCCATCTTCCTTCGACGTTGAGGGCACCGGAGATGCAGGAGCTGCTGGTAGGGTTGCTACTCCTGGTCCTTTTTCCAAGGAGGAGGGGTAGAGGCAGGCAACCGCCAATCCCCCTCCTTTCCACCCACCGAGGCCGTGGTGGGAGGAACGATCACATCGGGCCTATCGGAGGCCATTGCCTCCTAAGAGGCTAAGCGCGAGACACCTGCCTCCGGTGTTTCGCGTCCTTCGCAGGTCGCTACTTTACGCAGCCCAAGCAATAAACTTGGGTGGAGACCACAATGCCACACTTGACCAAAGTAATAGTAAATATCACTATGGAACAGATACTACACTTTGATCCAAACCAACCCGACCACACAAACACAAAAAAGTCTGAGTAGGAAATGGTTGGTACTTATTTATTTATGAAAAAGTACATAAATTCTGGCACAAGGCCAACAAATGGGAGGGGGAACAAAAACTTGGGTTGGTCTTCCGTAACTATCTTATACCTAGCTAATCAGATTCACGACCCATACATACGTTACAATTTTCTCATTCACCATAAAAATTTGTCCATCAACACTCATACCTATCAAGCACCAAAATACCGCAAAATCATACCAGGGACCTAAAAACACCCCAAATGTACATAAAAATTTCTGATTTTTACAATATATACAATATCTTACAAAAATAAATTTAAAACTTTATTCATGAAATGACATGATGGGGAGGGGGAATGAAGAAACAAAAAACCCCAAAACAAAAAACAATTTCAAATGAATATATATACACAATGTTAGTAAGACCCAAACACACCCACATAATTAAAGAGGCCACTGTATTCTGCCTTAAAAAAGAACAAAATCAAGCAGCTCTCTTTCTAAGGGGAATGGAGAAGCAGGGGGCAAAAATAAATTGGACTGGAGAATGTATAAGGCTGACCCAGCCGAGAGTGAAAACGGGACAAAATAATACTTGGACAATGGGAATCTCGAACTGGATCATAACAAAAGCAATGAAGCCGGGAACAGGCCAGGACAAACACATTCACTCACATTAACTAGGCACAAAAGAGACTTCTACCTTAACCACGGGCGGGGTTCCAAAGGAATCCACCCCGATGCAACTAGCAGATCTAAAAGAGAAAATCAAGGCTAGCCCCGGTCACGCGAACCAGGCTCGCTGCATATACCCACCTTTCGCTGAACTCTGTCGGGTGCAGCCGTTTCCGTTCAGTTCTAATCTTAATTTTGAGCTGGTGCTCAAAATATCGGATTAGATCCTGATCCGAAAGACGACCTCCCCGCAAGACTTCCTCCAGACGCGTCATCCAAATCACCATTCTAGCCGTGGCCAGTAGCGACAGAAACACCATCCGCTTCACTCCAGAGTACGGGGGCGACACATTGTCCACAGCGTATGCGCGATCAATGAGCACAAGCTCCCGCGGCGCGATACGAGCAGTCAACTCGCCGACACGCGCCCACAACGGGCGAACGCGCGAACAATGGAAGAAGGCGTGCGCAGACGTCTCCTTAATTCCAAGGACGCAACGTTCACAATCTGGCAAATCCGCCAGGCCCATTGCGAACCGCTTGTCGTTGAGAGACAAACCATTCCGAGCCAATCGCCAGGTCAGAGAAAACTCAGAGTTGTTGAGCCAATCCGCACCTGGCGCCCAAGACCAATGAGAGCGATACTCCTCTCTCGACATGCCGAGCTTACTCCACAGTTCATCCTTCACGGCGCCCTCCACTAATCCCCGATAGAAGATTCTCCTAGGCCGTGAAAGGTCACTGGACCATGGAATGGCCCGAAGGGCCGTCAGACATTCGAGCAGGAATTTCGGCCGCCCCCAAGGCCTATTGCTAGTCCTTAGGAGCGGGGGAGTGACAGTGAGGCTAGGGAACATGTCCCTCACTACCCCCGCAAGCAACCGATCTTCCTCCAACGCGCGCCTGAGGAATGCCAACCTCGAAGCGAGCACGTGGCTCCTCAAGTGTGGCATCCCCAGACCCCCTTGACACGGACGGAGGCAGCAGACTCCTTTGTCGACCATGTGTTTGCGTCCTCTCCAAAGACAGGAGAATAGCAAACGCTCGAGCGCCTTCTCATGATCGTCACAAAGGGGAAGTACAGACAGCCGGTAAAGGATTCTGGGAAAGAGGTATGTATTACACACCTCCGCCAGACCCTTCACGGAGAGACTCCGTCGACGCCAAATCTCGACCGACGCGCCGACCTTTGCCTGTACTTCTGACCAGTTTTTCTCCAACTGTAAGTCCGGACCGAACCAAACTCCGAGGAGCTTGACCGGCCCGTCCGTCCAGTCGAAGGGCCCCGGGAGGGAAACACCCTTCCAGGCACCTAACCGCAAGCCGGACGACTTGTCGCGGTTAATTCTGGCCCCCGTTACCTGTTCGTACCGTTCAAGCGCCTTCTGTACCGCCCTTATGTCCCTGCGGGAGGACACAAAGGTCGTTACGTCATCGGCGTACGCGGAAACCCTGGCTCGAGCTCCACCAGGGACAGCAATTCCACGCAGGACCGGACTGCACGTCTCGTCCCTTAGCCGGCGAAGGAGGGGCTCCAACGCCAGGACGTAAAGGAGAGGCGACAGTGGACAACCCTGACGGACCGACCTAGACAGCGCGAAAGCGCCCGACAGCTTCCCGTTCACCTGTACCACAGCCTTGGGGGAGCGATACAGAAGGCTAATCCAGCGGCTGAAGTCGGGTTTGAATCCGGCGGCCTGCAGGACAGCAGCCAGGTAGCCATGGTCAATCCTATCAAATGCCTTGGACTGATCCAAATTGATCAGCGCGGCCTCTTCGTCGTCTTCTACACCCTCTACGATCGTGCGAATCAAGTGCAGGTTGCTCTGAATTGTTCGTCCCTTCACAGAACAAGTCTGATCCGGTTCCAACAGAGACTCGGCAACTAGCTGCAAGCGATTCGTCAGGATCTTGGCCAAAATCTTTAACTCTGTGTTTAGCAGAGTTATGGGCCTGTAATCATCTAATCCCCGCCCAACCTTCTTGCCTTTTCCCAACAGCGTGATCACGCCCCTGGTGATCCGACCGGGGATGGACCCCTGCCGAAACCAGTGGTTGAACACGACAGTCAAGAGCGGGACAAAAAGGTGCGACATCCTCAAGTACAATTCATAGGGCAAACCATCCAAACCTGGCGACTTGCCACTGCCGGTCTTCTTCAAAGCCGCGTAGACTTCGTCCTCCGTAATCTCCCCTTCGCAGCTAGCCGCTTCAGCCGGCAAAAGCCGGGGAAAGTCAGCCAAATAGCTGCGAAACTCCTCGTCACGGAGACCAGGCTCCTTGGTAAACCGGTGTTCGAAATGCTGCCGGAACGCCTCGCACATGTCGTCGGTGGACCGAAGGAGATGCCCCTCCGGGTCGCGCACTTCTCGAATGTACCGATCGCCGGCCCGACGAATTTCTTCCTTGCGCAGTTCTGCGCCCATGTTCACAGCTTCGGAAGACATCTTGCTTAACTTAGCTCTAATTACCTGGCCCATATAGCGCTCGCTAGTCGTGCGCCTCAGGGCCTCCCTGGCTAAGGCTATCTCGAGGGGATCCCCACCAGCCTCCGCCCGGGCGAAATTAGCACTAAGTGTCTTTGCCTCCGCAGCCTTATCTAGTTTGAGCCGCTGGCTATATTTGGTGGCAAAAGACCTAATGGAGTCCTTAAGGTTAACCCACCACTTATTCCCAATGACTCGCCCAATTAACGCCCGCTGAACTAGTCTTGTCAGCTGGTCACGAAAGTCCCGCCTGTCCAGTAAGGACTGATTGAACTTCCAATAACCAGCCAACCTAGGCCTAAAGTCTAACACCACACGGGCACAAACGAGTTTGTGGTCCGTGTAGCCTAGCCAGTGGAACGTTGGACATTCTAAGAAGTCTATGTCGGCCACTCTCACTAACATCCTATCCAGGTACGCAGATACCCGGGTAGAAGGCCAATTAAGCGCCCACGTCCACATACTCCCATCCGGATGATCGACCCGGTATCTATCGACGAGACCAAATTCGTCGATCAGATCAACCAGGCTACGATCATCATTCCTCCCGCTAGCGCCCCTCCCTCTATCCCATTTGGGGGTTAGGATGGCATTCCAGTCCCCAACTAAGATTAGCCGTGTTGAATGCACCATAAAGGGCTCCAACAGCCGAAAGAAAGAGACACGCTCACCTTGCTTATTGGGCGCATAAACCGCAATCAGCCGGAACAATTTGCTTTTCACTGCAATATCGGCCACGATCAGCCGGCCCTCGGCACCGACATGGACAAGGTCAACCTTCGCGTCCAGGGTACGCTTGACCAGCAAAGAAACACCTCTGGCTTGCCGGCTCCCATATGCTGAATAGACGACAAAGTCGTTAGACAGCACACACGAGTCGACTTCGCAAACAAAGTGAGTCTCTTGGATCGCGGCCACATCCACGCCGAAGGACAAGAGGTCACGAAGCAGGCGAGCCGCCTTACCCCGATCCCTCAGGCCCTTCGCATTCAAGCTGGCTATCTTAATAGACATCTTTTAAACCTGAAAAAGAAAAAAGAAAAACAGGCAACAAAGGCTCTCTAATTGCATACGGGACGGAAATCTTTAGCAGAAAGGACCCCGACGGACTGTCCTAGGGAACCCGTTCCTACATCGGACGTAATCCGCCCGTCTAGGACAATCCCGCCGACGTCCGTGGGGTAAGTTAGTTTTACCACCCTATACAGACAGGGGTGGAGTAAAACAGGGAACCTCCCCGCACAATTTTTTGACATTTTTTTAAGTTCAGGAGTATTCTCCTGAACCATCCTGATTTTTGGATAGAGTCTCTTGACTTCGGAAATGTGGTCCCAGACCCTCAGGTTACCCCCGGTATTTCTCACAAGGGTAATTACTCCTGGGGCCTGGGAAAAGTTCCTGGGATCCTCCACCGAAACGCCGTCCACCGAGGTCAGCCTCAGCAGGGGTTTTAGTAACTTGCGCCTCTGGGAGGACCATTCTGAGGCAACGTCCTCATTCACTCTCATGAGTGCTTCCCCCTGGGGCAGGGCTTTTTTCTTTTTTGCCCGAGTGGGAGTGGGCATAGGAGAAGGGGAGGGAGTGGGGGTTGAAGATGCAGGTCTTAGTGGGGTCAATTTAAAGGCTGGGGACTGGGAAGCTTTCCGCGGGGACGAGGGAAGGCTCCTTGCCTTTTGGGCATAACTTTGCCTCTCCGGAGAAGCAGGCAGAGACGAGCACTTGGGTGTTGAAGGAATCCTTTTCTCCCTACTTCTGCTTCTCCGCCTGCTTTTCGGGCTCTCTCGATGCTCCTCCTCTCTGTCTTCCCTGCCGCGTTTCAGGGATGAGGATCTCTGTACCTCCATCCGTTCTTCTTCCTCCGGTTCTTCAATTTGGGGAGGTTTTTTCACCTTCCCCTGTTTAGGAGGCGATTTTACCGCTGCGGGCTCCTTTGTATTTGCAGG
Source organism: Ascarosepion bandense (assembly GCA_037127315.1). Taxonomy (NCBI): domain Eukaryota; kingdom Metazoa; phylum Mollusca; class Cephalopoda; order Sepiida; family Sepiidae; genus Ascarosepion; species Ascarosepion bandense. The sequence continues at coordinate 981,543 of JBBBDQ010000900.1, forward strand.
AGCCTTGGCAGGTGACGGCACCTTCACAGGTGAAGGCGTTTTAGTCTTCTTCCTTGCCACCACCTGCCACTCGCCCTCCTTGTTTGCTCCTGGTGCTGGTGCTGATGATGCTGATGTTGGTGTTGGAGGTGCTGATTTTCCCTTCTCCGCCGGTCCATCCTGCCTCTTGGTTGGGCTGGGCCCTCGGGGCCGGATTCTTTGTTGGGCACGCCTTAGCGACGTGATCCGCCGCCCCACAGGCCCAACAGCAGGGTTTCCTGCCCTCAACAATTACAAAAATCGCACGCTTCCTGCAGGTGAGGATGTTTGGAATTTCAGCGATCTTTTCCTTGGAAAGGGTCACCTGCAGGGCCATGTCCCCGGACAGGAAACCCGCCTTGGAGCGCAACGCCGAGACCTCCGCAACCTTTCCATACTGGGCAAAAAAGGCCCCAATATGGTCCTGGGAAATGTCCATGGGGACGCCGTGTAATGTAATTTTTACCTTACGCGTCCCCATGTACTCCGTTTGAAACAGGAGTGTTTTGGTCTCCAGGACCACTCCGGACAGCTGCCTGGCCTCCTCGGCCGAGCCAAGCAGGACGTCCCATGTAGCGCCAGTTCGTCTCGCTATAGCCTTGGCTTTGATTTCTAGGGTCTTAATGGCCTCTTCAAACTTCTCCCTGTTAATCCCCACCAACTTGTGAGTTTTGGGGTCCTTCGTAATGAGGGATATGATCCTGGCCTCGACCACCGCCAACTCTTCTGGTACCGACAACAGCTCTGTGCCCGAAATGTAGTTTGCGTATTTGTTTTTCCGCAGCTCTTCATAGTAAGTTTCCCCCTTCATCGGGACCTTTCCTCCTTTCCATCCAGAGGTTGAAGGTTTGGGGGATCCAGGTGCTGCTGCTGCCGGTGCCGGTACAGTTCCGGATCCTGCTGCTAGTGCTGCTACTGTTACTACTGGTACTGAAGGGGGATTATCCCGAGGCGGTAAAGCCCAATCCCCCTCCTTTCCTCCCACCGACGCCGTGGTGGGGGGAACGACTTCCACCGGCCCATCTGTGGCCATTGCCACAAAGTGGCCGAACACCGGACAACTGTTTTTCCGGTGTTTCGCGCGAGAAACGCTACTTTACCGTGGCCCGAGCTATAAACTCGGGCTGGAAAACCAGATTGTCAAGAAACAAGGAACTAACAAATATCACTGCGGAACAAATGTCAAACCTTGCTCTTATTACCATTCACTACACAACAAAAAGCCGGGTAGGAAATGGTTGGTACTTATTTATTTGCCAACAAAGTACAAATTCTGGCACAAGGCCAAACAATGGGGAGGGGGAACAAAAACTTGGGTTGGTCTTCCGTAACTATCTTATACCTAGCTAATCAGATTCACGACCCATACATACATTACAATTTTCTCATTCACCATAAAAATTTGTCCATCAACACTCATACCTATCATACACCAAAATACCGCAGTAACATACCAGGGACCTAAAAACGCCCCAAATGTACATAAAAATTTGTGTATTTACAATATTTACAATAGTGTACAAAAATAAATTTAAAACTTTATTCATGAAATGACATGATGGGGAGGGGGAATGAAGAAACAAAAAACCCCAAAACAAAAAACAATTTCAAATGAATATATATACATGGGTTAGTAAGACCCAAACACACCCACGTAATTAAAGAGGCCACTGTATTCTGCCTTAAAAAGAACAAAATCAAGCAGCTCTCTTTCTAAGGGGAATGGAGAAGCAGGGAACAAAATAAATTGGACTGGAGAATGTATAAGGCTGACCCAGCCGAGAGTGAAAACGGGACAAAAGAATACTTGGACAATGGGAATCTCGAACTGGATCATAACAAAAGCAATGGAGCCGGGAACAGGCCAGGACAAACACATTCACTCACATTAACTAGGCACAAAAAAGAACTTCTACCTTAACCACGGGAGGGGTTCCAAAGGAATCCACCCCGATGCAACTAGCAGATCTAAAAGAGAAAATCAAGGCTAGCCCCGGTCACGCGAACCAGGCTCGCCGCATATACCCACCTTTCGCTGAACTCTGTCGGGTGCAGCCGTTTCCGTTCAGTTCTAATCTTAATTTTGAGCTGGTGCTCAAAATATCGGATTAGATCCTGATCCGAAAGACGACCTCCCCGCAAGACTTCCTCCAGACGCGTCATCCAAATCACCATTCTAGCCGTGGCCAGTAGCGACAGAAACACCATCCGCTTCACTCCAGAGTACGGGGGCGACACATTGTCCACAGCGTATGCGCGATCAATGAGCACAAGCTCCCGCGGCGCGATACGAGCAGTCAACTCGCCAACACGCGCCCACAACGGGCGAACGCGCGAACAATGGAAGAAGGCGTGCGCAGACGTCTCCTTAATTCCAAGGACGCAACGTTCACAATCTGGCAAATCCGCCAGGCCCATTGCGAACCGCTTGTCGTTGAGAGACAAACCATTCCGAGCCAATCGCCAGGTCAGAGAAAACTCAGAGTTGTTGAGCCAATCCGCACCTGGCGCCCAAGACCAATGAGAGCGATACTCCTCTCTCGACATGCCAAGCTTACTCCACAGTTCATCCTTCACGGCGCCCTCCACTAATCCCCGATAGAAGATTCTCCTAGGCCGTGAAAGGTCACTGGACCATGGAATGGCCCGAAGGGCCGTCAGACATTCGAGTAGGAATTTCGGCCGCCCCCAAGGCCTATTGCTAGTCCTTAGGAGCGGGGGAGTGATAGTGAGGCTAGGGAACATGTCCCTCACTACCCCCGCAAGCAACCGATCTTCCTCCAACGCGCGCCTGAGGAATGCCAACCTCGAAGCGAGCACGTGGCTCCCCAAGTGTGGCATCCCCAGACCCCCTTGACACGGACGGAGGCAACAGACTCCTTTGTCGACCATGTGTTTGCGTCCTCTCCAAAGACAGGAGAATAGCAAACGCTCGAGCGCCTTCTCATGATCGTCACAAAGGGGAAGTACAGACAGCCGGTAAAGGATTCTGGGAAAGAGGTATGTATTACACACCTCCGCCAGACCCTTCACGGAGAGACTCCGTCGACGCCAAATCTCGACCGACGCGCCGACCTTTGCCTGTACTTCTGACCAGTTTTTCTCCAACTGTAAGTCCGGACCGAACCAAACTCCGAGGAGCTTGACCGGCCCGTCCGTCCAGTCGAAGGGCCCCGGGAGGGAAACACCCTTCCAGGCACCTAACCGCAAGCCGGACGACTTGTCGCGGTTAATTCTGGCCCCTGTTACCTGTTCGTACCGTTCAAGCGCCTTCTGTACCGCCCTTATGTCCCTGCGGGAGGACACAAAGGTCGTTACGTCATCGGCGTACGCGGAAACCCTGGCTCGAGCTCCACCAGGGACAGCAATTCCACGCAGGACCGGACTGCACGTCTCGTCCCTTAGCCGGCGAAGGAGGGGCTCCAACGCCAGGACGTAAAGGAGAGGCGACAGTGGACAACCCTGTCGGACCGACCTAGACAGCGCGAAAGCGCTCGACAGCTTCCCGTTCACCTGTACCACAGCCTTGGGGGAGCGATACAGAAGGCTAATCCAGCGGCTGAAGTCGGGTTTGAATCCGGCGGCCTGCAGGACAGCAGCCAGGTAGCCATGGTCAATCCTATCAAATGCCTTGGACTGATCCAAATTGATCAGCGCGGCCTCTTCGTCGTCTTCTACACCCTCTACGATCGTGCGGATCAAGTGCAGGTTGCTCTGAATTGTTCGTCCCTTCACAGAACAAGTCTGATCCGGTTCCAACAGAGACTCGGCAACTAGCTGCAAGCGATTCGTCAGGATCTTGGCCAAAATCTTTAACTCTGTGTTTAGCAGAGTTATGGGCCTGTAATCATCTAATCCCCGCCCAACCTTCTTGCCTTTTCCCAACAGCGTGATCACGCCCCTGGTGATCCGACCGGGGATGGACCCCTGCCGAAACCAGTGGTTGAACACGACAGTCAAGAGCGGGACAAAAAGGTGCGACATCCTCAAGTACAATTCATAGGGCAAACCATCCAAACCTGGCGACTTGCCACTGCCGGTCTTCTTCAAAGCCGCGTAGACTTCGTCCTCCGTAATCTCCCCTTCGCAGCTAGCCGCTTCAGCCGGCAAAAGCCGGGGAAAGTCAGCCAAATAGCTGCGAAACTCCTCGTCACGGAGACCAGGCTCCTTGGTAAACCGGTGTTCGAAATGCTGCCGGAACGCCTCGCACATGTCGTCGGTGGACCGAAGGAGATGCCCCTCCGGGTCGCGCACTTCTCGAATGTACCGATCGCCGGCCCGACGAATTTCTTCCTTGCGCAGTTCTGCGCCCATGTTCACAGCTTCGGAAGACATCTTGCTTAACTTAGCCCTAATTACCTGGCCCATATAGCGCTCGCTAGTCGTGCGCCTCAGGGCCTCCCTGGCTAAGGCTATCTCTAGGGGATCCCCACCAGCCTCCGCCCGGGCGAAATTAGCACTAAGTGTCTTTGCCTCCGCAGCCTTATCTAGTTTGAGCCGCTGGCTATATTTGGTGGCGAAAGACCTAATGGAGTCCTTAAGGTTAACCCACCACTTATTCCCAATGACTCGCCCAATTAACGCCCGCTGAACTAGTTTTGTCAGCTGGTCACGAAAGTCCCGCCTGTCCAGTAAGGACTGATTGAACTTCCAATAACCAGCCAACCTAGGCCTAAAGTCTAACACCACACGGGCACAAACGAGTTTGTGGTCCGTGTAGCCTAGCCAGTGGAACGTTGGACATTCTAAGAAGTCTATGTCGGCCACTCTCACTAACATCCTATCCAGGTACGCAGATACCCGGGTAGAAGGCCAATTAAGCGCCCACGTCCACATACTCCCATCCGGATGATCGACCCGGTATCTATCGACGAGACCAAATTCGTCGATCAGATCAACCAGGCTACGATCATCATTCCTCCCGCTAGCGCCCCTCCCTCTATCCCATTTGGGGGTTAGGATGGCATTCCAGTCCCCAACTAAGATTAGCCGTGTTGAATGCACCATAAAGGGCTCCAACAGCCGAAAGAAAGAGACACGCTCACCTTGCTTATTGGGCGCATAAACCACAATCAGCCGGAACAATTTGCTTTTCACTGCAATATCGGCCACGATCAGCCGGCCCTCGGCACCGACATGGACAAGGTCAACCTTCGCGTCCAGGGTACGCTTGACCAGCAAAGAAACACCTCTGGCTTGCCGGCTCCCATATGCTGAATAGACGACAAAGTCGTTAGACAGCACACAAGAGTCGACTTCGCAAACAAAGTGAGTCTCTTGGATCGCGGCCACATCCACGCCGAAGGACAAGAGGTCACGAAGCAGGCGAGCCGCCTTACCCCGATCCCTCAGGCCCTTCGCATTCAAGCTGGCTATCTTAATAGACATCTTTTAAACCTGAAAAAGAAAAAAGAAAAAACAGGCAACAAAGGCTCTCTAATTGCATACGGGACGGAAATCTTTAGCAGAAAGGACCCCGACGGACTGTCCTAGGGAACCCGTTCCTACATCGGACGTAATCCGCCCGTCTAGGACAATCCCGCCGACGTCCGTGGGGTAAGTTAGTTTTACCACCCTATACAGACAGGGGTGGAGTAAAACAGGGAACCTCCCCGCACAATTTTTTGACATTTTTTTAAGTTCAGGAGTATTCTCCTGAACCATCCTGATTTTTGGATAGAGTCTCTTGACTTCGGAAATGTGGTCCCAGACCCTCAGGTTACCCCCGGTATTTCTCACAAGGGTAATTACTCCTGGGGCCTGGGAAAAGTTCCTGGGATCCTCCACCGAAACGCCGTCCACCGAGGTCAGCCTCAGCAGGGGTTTTAGTAACTTGCGCCTCTGGGAGGACCATTCTGAGGCAACGTCCTCATTCACTCTCATGAGTGCTTCCCCCTGGAGCAGGGCTTTTTTCTTTTTTGCCCGAGTGGGAGTGGGCATAGGAGAAGGGGAGGGAGTGGGGGTTGAAGATGCAGGTCTTAGTGGGGTCAATTTAAAGGCTGGGGACTGGGAAGCTTTCCGCGGGGACGAGGGAAGGCTCCTTGCCTTTTGGGCATAACTTTGCCTCTCCGGAGAAGCAGGCAGAGACGAGCACTTGGGTGTTGAAGGAATCCTTTTCTCCCTACTTCTGCTTCTCCGCCTGCTTTTCGGGCTCTCTCGATGCTCCTCCTCTCTGTCTTCCCTGCCGCGTTTCAGGGATGAGGATCTCTGTACCTCCATCCGTTCTTCTTCCTCCGGTTCTTCAATTTGGGGAGGTTTTTTCACCTTCCCCTGTTTAGGAGGCGATTTTACCGCTGCGGGCTCCTTTGTATTTGCAGGAGCCTTGGCAGGTGACGGCACCTTCACAGGTGAAGGCGTTTTAGTCTTCTTCCTTGCCACCACCTGCCACTCGCCCTCCTTGTTTGCTCCTGGTGCTGGTGCTGATGATGCTGATGTTGGTGTTGGAGGTGCTGATTTTCCCTTCTCCGCCGGTCCATCCTGCCTCTTGGTTGGCTGGGCCCTCGGGGCCGGATTCTTTGTTGGGCACGCCTTAGCGACGTGATCCGCCGCCCCACAGGCCCAACAGCAGGGTTTCCTGCCCTCAACAATTACAAAAATCGCACGCTTCCTGCAGGTGAGGATGTTTGGAATTTCAGCGATCTTTTCCTTGGAAAGGGTCACCTGCAGGGCCATGTCCCCGGACAGGAAACCCGCCTTGGAGCGCAACGCCGAGACCTCCGCAACCTTTCCATACTGGGCAAAAAAGGCCCCAATATGGTCCTGGGAAATGTCCATGGGGACGCCGTGTAATGTAATTTTTACCTTACGCGTCCCCATGTACTCCGTTTGAAACAGGAGTGTTTTGGTCTCCAGGACCACTCCGGACAGCTGCCTGGCCTCCTCGGCCGAGCCAAGCAGGACGTCCCATGTAGCGCCAGTTCGTCTCGCTATAGCCTTGGCTTTGATTTCTAGGGTCTTAATGGCCTCTTCAAACTTCTCCCTGTTAATCCCCACCAACTTGTGAGTTTTGGGGTCCTTCGTAATGAGGGATATGATCCTGGCCTCGACCACCGCCAACTCTTCTGGTACCGACAACAGCTCTGTGCCCGAAATGTAGTTTGCGTATTTGTTTTTCCGCAGCTCTTCATAGTAAGTTTCCCCCTTCATCGGGACCTTTCCTCCTTTCCATCCAGAGGTTGAAGGTTTGGGGGATCCAGGTGCTGCTGCTGCCGGTGCCGGTACAGTTCCGGATCCTGCTGCTAGTGCTGCTACTGTTACTACTGGTACTGAAGGGGGATTATCCCGAGGCGGTAAAGCCCAATCCCCCTCCTTTCCTCCCACCGACGCCGTGGTGGGGGGAACGACTTCCACCGGCCCATCTGTGGCCATTGCCACAAAGTGGCCGAACACCGGACAACTGTTTTTCCGGTGTTTCGCGCGAGAAACGCTACTTTACCGTGGCCCGAGCTATAAACTCGGGCTGGAAAACCAGATTGTCAAGAAACAAGGAACTAACAAATATCACTGCGGAACAAATGTCAAACCTTGCTCTTATTACCATTCACTACACAACAAAAAGCCGGGTAGGAAATGGTTGGTATGTATTTATTCAGGTATGAAATACATGAATTATGGCACAAGGCCGAAAAATGGGGAAGGGGAACAAAACTTGGGATGGTCTTCAGTAACTATCTTATACCTAGCTAATCAGATTCACGACCCATACATACGTTACAATTTTCTCATTCACCATAAAAATTTGTCCATCAACACTCATACCTAACAAGCACCAAAATACCGCAAAATCATACCGGGGACCTAAAAAAACACCCCAAATGTACATAAAAATTTCTGATTTTTACAATATATACAATATCTTACAAAAATAATTTAAAACTTTATTCATGAAATGACATGATGGGGAGGGGGAATGAAGAAACAAAAAACCCCAAAACAAAAAACAATTTCAAATGAATATATATACATGGGTTAGTAAGACCCAAACACACCCACATAATTAAAGAGGCCACTGTATTCTGCCTTAAAAGACAAAATCAAGCAGCTCTCTTTCTAAGGGGAATGGATAAGCAGGGGGCAAAAATAAATTGGACTGGAGAATGTATAAGGCTGACCCAGCCGAGAGTGAAAACGGGACAAAATAATACTTGGACAATGGGAATCTCGAACTGGATCATAACAAAAGCAATGGAGCCGGGAACAGGCCAGGACAAACACATTCACTCACATTAACTAGGCACAAAAAAAACTTCTACCTTAACCACGGGAGGGGTTCCAAAGGAATCCACCCCGATGCAACTAGCAGATCTAAAAGAGAAAATCAAGGCTAGCCCCGGTCACGCGAACCAGGCTCGCCGCATATACCCACCTTTCGCTGAACTCTGTCGGGTGCAGCCGTTTTCGTTCAGTTCTAATCTTAATTTTGAGCTGGTGCTCAAAATATCGGATTAGATCCTGATCCGAAAGACGACCGCCCCGCAAGACTTCCTCCAGACGCGTCATCCAAATCACCATTCTAGCCGTGGCCAGTAGCGACAGAAACACCATCCGCTTCACTCCAGAGTACGGGGGCGACACATTGTCCACAGCGTATGCGCGATCAATGAGCACAAGCTCCCGCGGCGCGATACGAGCAGTCAACTCGCCAACACGCGCCCACAACGGGCGAACGCGCGAACAATGGAAGAAGGCGTGCGCAGACGTCTCCTTAATTCCAAGGACGCAACGTTCACAATCTGGCAAATCCGCCAGGCCCATTGCGAACCGCTTGTCGTTGAGAGACAAACCATTCCGAGCCAATCGCCAGGTCAGAGAAAACTCAGAGTTGTTGAGCCAATCCGCACCTGGCGCCCAAGACCAATGAGAGCGATACTCCTCCCTCGACATGCCGAGCTTACTCCACAGTTCATCCTTCACGGCGCCCTCCACTAATCCCCGATAGAAGATTCTCCTAGGCCGTGAAAGGTCACTGGACCATGGAATGGCCCGAAGGGCCGTCAGACATTCGAGCAGGAATTTCGGCCGCCCCCAAGGCCTATTGCTAGTCCTTAGGAGCGGGGGAGTGATAGCGAGGCTAGGGAACATGTCCCTCACTACCCCCGCAAGCAACCGATCTTCCTCCAACGCGCGCCTGAGGAATGCCAACCTCGAAGCGAGCACGTGGCTCCTCAAGTGTGGCATCCCCAGACCCCCTTGACACGGACGGAGGCAGCAGACTCCTTTGTCGACCATGTGTTTGCGTCCTCTCCAAAGACAGGAGAATAGCAAACGCTCGAGCGCCTTCTCATGATCGTCACAAAGGGGAAGTACAGACAGCCGGTAAAGGATTCTGGGAAAGAGGTATGTATTACACACCTCCGCCAGACCCTTCACGGAGAGACTCCGTCGACGCCAAATCTCGACCGACGCGCCGACCTTTGCCTGTACTTCTGACCAGTTTTTCTCCAACTGTAAGTCCGGACCGAACCAAACTCCGAGGAGCTTGACCGGCCCGTCCGTCCAGTCGAAGGGCCCCGGGAGGGAAACACCCTTCCAGGCACCTAACCGCAAGCCGGACGACTTGTCGCGGTTAATTCTGGCCCCTGTTACCTGTTCGTACCGTTCAAGCGCCTTCTGTACCGCCCTTATGTCCCTGCGGGAGGACACAAAGGTCGTTACGTCATCGGCGTACGCGGAAACCCTGGCTCGAGCTCCTCCAGGGACAGCAATTCCACGCAGGACCGGACTGAACGTCTCGTCCCTTAGCCGGCGAAGGAGAGGCTCCAACGCCAGGACGTAAAGGAGAGGCGACAGTGGACAACCCTGTCGGACCGACCTAGACAGCGCGAAAGCGCTCGACAGCTTCCCGTTCACCTGTACCACAGCCTTGGGGGAGCGATACAGAAGGCTAATCCAGCGGCTGAAGTCGGGTTTGAATCCGGCGGCCTGCAGGACAGCAGCCAGGTAGCCATGGTCAATCCTATCAAATGCCTTGGACTGATCCAAATTGATCAGCGCGGCCTCTTCGTCGTCTTCTACACCCTCTACGATCGTGCGGATCAAGTGCAGGTTGCTCTGAATTGTTCGACCCTTCACAGAACAAGTCTGATCCGGTTCCAACAGAGACTCGGCAACTAGCTGCAAGCGATTCGTCAGGATCTTGGCCAAAATCTTTAACTCTGTGTTTAGCAGAGTTATGGGCCTGTAATCATCTAATCCCCGCCCAACCTTCTTGCCTTTTCCCAACAGCGTGATCACGCCCCTGGTGATCCGACCGGAGATGGACCCCTGCCGAAACCAGTGGTTGAACACGGCAGTCAAGAGCGGGACAAAAAGGTGCGACATCCTCAAGTACAATTCATAGGGCAAACCATCCAAACCTGGCGACTTGCCACTGCCGGTCTTCTTCAAAGCCGCGTAGACTTCGTCCTCCGTAATCTCCCCTTCGCAGCTAGCCGCTTCAGCCGGCAAAAGCCGGGGAAAGTCAGCCAAATAGCTGCGAAACTCCTCGTCACGGAGACCAGGCTCCTTGGTAAACCGGTGTTCGAAATGCTGCCGGAACGCCTCGCACATGTCGTCGGTGGACCGAAGGAGATGCCCCTCCGGGTCGCGCACTTCTCGAATGTACCGATCGCCGGCCCGACGAATTTCTTCCTTGCGCAGTTCTGCGCCCATGTTCACAGCTTCGGAAGACATCTTGCTTAACTTAGCTCTAATTACCTGACCCATATAGCGCTCGCTAGTCGTGCGCCTCAGGGCCTCCCTGGCTAAGGCTATCTCTAGGGGATCCCCACCAGCCTCCGCCCGGGCGAAATTAGCACTAAGTGTCTTTGCCTCCGCAGCCTTATCTAGTTTGAGCCGCTGGCTATATTTGGTGGCGAAAGACCTAATGGAGTCCTTAAGGTTAACCCACCACTTATTCCCAATGACTCGCCCAATTAACGCCCGCTGAACTAGTTTTGTCAGCTGGTCACGAAAGTCCCGCCTGTCCAGTAAGGACTGATTGAACTTCCAATAACCAGCCAACCTAGGCCTAAAGTCTAACACCACACGGGCACAAACGAGTTTGTGGTCCGTGTAGCCTAGCCAGTGGAACGTTGGACATTCTAAGAAGTCTATGTCGGCCACTCTCACTAACATCCTATCCAGGTACGCAGATACCCGGGTAGAAGGCCAATTAAGCGCCCACGTCCACATACTCCCATCCGGATGATCGACCCGGTATCTATCGACGAGACCAAATTCGTCGATCAGATCAACCAGGCTACGATCATCATTCCTCCCGCTAGCGCCCCTCCCTCTATCCCATTTGGGGGTTAGGATGGCATTCCAGTCCCCAACTAAGATTAGCCGTGTTGAATGCACCATAAAGGGCTCCAACAGCCGAAAGAAAGAGACACGCTCACCTTGCTTATTGGGCGCATAAACCACAATCAGCCGGAACAATCTGCTTTTCACTGCAATATCGGCCACGATCAGCCGGCCCTCGGCACCGACATGGACAAGGTCAACCTTCGCGTCCAGGGTACGCTTGACCAGCAAAGAAACACCTCTGGCTTGCCGGCTCCCATATGCTGAATAGACGACAAAGTCGTTAGACAGCACACAAGAGTCGACTTCGCAAACAAAGTGAGTCTCTTGGATCGCGGCCACATCCACGCCGAAGGACAAGAGGTCACGAAGCAGGCGAGCCGCCTTACCCCGATCCCTCAGGCCCTTCGCATTCAAGCTGGCTATCTTAATAGACATCTTTTAAACCTGAAAAAGAAAAAAGAAAAAACAGGCAACAAAGGCTCTCTAATTGCATACGGGACGGAAATCTTTAGCAGAAAGGACCCCGACGGACTGTCCTAGGGAACCCGTTCCTACATCGGACGTAATCCGCCCGTCTAGGACAATCCCGCCGACGTCCGTGGGGTAAGTTAGTTTTACCACCCTATACAGACAGGGGTGGAGTAAAACAGGGAACCTCCCCGCACAATTTTTTGACATTTTTTTAAGTTCAGGAGTATTCTCCTGAACCATCCTGATTTTTGGATAGAGTCTCTTGACTTCGGAAATGTGGTCCCAGACCCTCAGGTTACCCCCGGTATTTCTCACAAGGGTAATTACTCCTGGGGCCTGGGAAAAGTTCCTGGGATCCTCCACCGAAACGCCGTCCACCGAGGTCAGCCTCAGCAGGGGTTTTAGTAACTTGCGCCTCTGGGAGGACCATTCTGAGGCAACGTCCTCATTCACTCTCATGAGTGCTTCCCCCTGGGGCAGGGCTTTTTTCTTTTTTGCCCGAGTGGGAGTGGGCATAGGAGAAGGGGAGGGAGTGGGGGTTGAAGATGCAGGTCTTAGTGGGGTCAATTTAAAGGCTGGGGACTGGGAAGCTTTCCGCGGGGACGAGGGAAGGCTCCTTGCCTTTTGGGCATAACTTTGCCTCTCCGGAGAAGCAGGCAGAGACGAGCACTTGGGTGTTGAAGGAATCCTTTTCTCCCTACTTCTGCTTCTCCGCCTGCTTTTCGGGCTCTCTCGATGCTCCTCCTCTCTGTCTTCCCTGCCGCGTTTCAGGGATGAGGATCTCTGTACCTCCATCCGTTCTTCTTCCTCCGGTTCTTCAATTTGGGGAGGTTTTTTCACCTTCCCCTGTTTAGGAGGCGATTTTACCGCTGCGGGCTCCTTTGTATTTGCAGGAGCCTTGGCAGGTGACGGCACCTTCACAGGTGAAGGCGTTTTAGTCTTCTTTTCCTTGCCACCACCTGCCACTCGCCCTCCTTGTTTGCTCCTGGTGCTGGTGCTGATGATGCTGATGTTGGTGTTGGAGGTGCTGATTTTCCCTTCTCCGCCGGTCCATCCTGCCTCTTGGTTGGCTGGGCCCTCGGGGCCGGATTCTTTGTTGGGCACGCCTTAGCGACGTGATCCGCCGCCCCACAGGCCCAACAGCAGGGTTTCCTGCCCTCAACAATTACAAAAATCGCACGCTTCCTGCAGGTGAGGATGTTTGGAATTTCAGCGATCTTTTCCTTGGAAAGGGTCACCTGCAGGGCCATGTCCCCGGACAGGAAACCCGCCTTGGAGCGCAACGCCGAGACCTCCGCAACCTTTCCATACTGGGCAAAAAAGGCCCCAATATGGTCCTGGGAAATGTCCATGGGGACGCCGTGTAATGTAATTTTTACCTTACGCGTCCCCATGTACTCCGTTTGAAACAGGAGTGTTTTGGTCTCCAGGACCACTCCGGACAGCTGCCTGGCCTCCTCGGCCGAGCCAAGCAGGACGTCCCATGTAGCGCCAGTTCGTCTCGCTATAGCCTTGGCTTTGATTTCTAGGGTCTTAATGGCCTCTTCAAACTTCTCCCTGTTAATCCCCACCAACTTGTGAGTTTTGGGGTCCTTCGTAATGAGGGATATGATCCTGGCCTCGACCACCGCCAACTCTTCTGGTACCGACAACAGCTCTGTGCCCGAAATGTAGTTTGCGTATTTGTTTTTCCGCAGCTCTTCATAGTAAGTTTCCCCCTTCATCGGGACCTTTCCTCCTTTCCATCCAGAGGTTGAAGGTTTGGGGGATCCAGGTGCTGCTGCTGCCGGTGCCGGTACAGTTCCGGATCCTGCTGCTAGTGCTGCTACTGTTACTACTGGTACTGAAGGGGGATTATCCCGAGGCGGTAAAGCCCAATCCCCCTCCTTTCCTCCCACCGACGCCGTGGTGGGGGGAACGACTTCCACCGGCCCATCTGTGGCCATTGCCACAAAGTGGCCGAACACCGGACAACTGTTTTTCCGGTGTTTCGCGCGAGAAACGCTACTTTACCGTGGCCCGAGCTATAAACTCGGGCTGGAAAACCAGATTGTCAAGAAACAAGGAACTAACAAATATCACTGCGGAACAAATGTCAAACCTTGCTCTTATTACCATTCACTACACAACAAAAAGCCGGGTAGGAAATGGTTGGTACTTATTTATTTGTCAAAAAGTACAAATTCTGGCACAAGGCCAAACAATGGGGAGGGGGTACAAAAACTTGGGTTGGTCTTCCGTAACTATCTTATACCTAGCTAATCCGATTCACGACCCATACATACGTTACAATTTTCTCATTCACCATAAAAATTTGTCCATCAACACTCATACCTATCAAGCACCAAAATACCGCAAAATCATACCGGGGACCTAAAAACACCCCAAATGTACATAAAAATTTCTGATTTTTACAATATATACAATATCTTACAAAAATAATTTAAAACTTTATTCATGAAATGACATGATGGGGAGGGGGAATGAAGAAACAAAAAATCCCCAAAACAAAAAACAATTTCAAATGAATATATATACACAATGTTAGTAAGACCCAAACACACCCACATAATTAAAGAGGCCACTGTATTCTGCCTTAAAAGGAACAAAATCAAGCAGCTCTCTTTCTAAGGGGAATGGAGAAGCAGGGAACAAAATAAATTGGACTGGAGAATATATAAGGCTGACCCAGCCGAGAATAAAAACGGGACAAAATAACAATGGACAATGGGAATCTCGAACTGGATCATAACAAAAGTAATGGAGCCGGGAACAGGCCAGGACAAACACATTCACTCACATTAACTAGGCACAAAAAGAACTTACCTTAACCACGGGAGGGGTTCCAAAGGAATCCACCCCGATGCAACTAGCAGATCTAAAAGAGAAAATCAAGGCTAGCCCCGGTCACGCGAACCAGGCTCGCCGCATATACCCACCTTTCGCTGAACTCTGTCGGGTGCAGCCGTTTTCGTTCAGTTCTAATCTTAATTTTGAGCTGGTGCTCAAAATATCGGATTAGATCCTGATCCGAAAGACGACCGCCCCGCAAGACTTCCTCCAGACGCGTCATCCAAATCACCATTCTAGCCGTGGCCAGTAGCGACAGAAACACCATCCGCTTCACTCCAGAGTACGGGGGCGACACATTGTCCACAGCGTATGCGCGATCAATGAGCACAAGCTCCCGCGGCGCGATACGAGCAGTCAACTCGCCAACACGCGCCCACAACGGGCGAACGCGCGAACAATGGAAGAAGGCGTGCGCAGACGTCTCCTTAATTCCAAGGACGCAACGCTCACAATCTGGCAAATCCGCCAGGCCCATTGCGAACCGCTTGTCGTTGAGAGACAAACCATTCCGAGCCAACCGCCAGGTCAGAGAAAACTCAGAGTTGTTGAGCCAATCCGCACCTGGCGCCCAAGACCAATGAGAGCGATACTCCTCCCTCGACATGCCGAGCTTACTCCACAGTTCATCCTTCACGGCGCCCTCCACTAATCCCCGATAGAAGATTCTCCTAGGCCGTGAAAGGTCACTGGACCATGGAATGGCCCGAAGGGCCGTCAGACATTCGAGCAGGAATTTCGGCCGCCCCCAAGGCCTATTGCTAGTCCTTAGGAGCGGGGGAGTGATAGTGAGGCTAGGGAACATGTCCCTCACTACCCCCGCAAGCAACCGATCTTCCTCCAACGCGCGCCTGAGGAATGCCAACCTCGAAGCGAGCACGTGGCTCCTCAAGTGTGGCATCCCCAGACCCCCTTGACACGGACGGAGGCAACAGACTCCTTTGTCGACCATGTGTTTGCGTCCTCTCCAAAGACAGGAGAATAGCAAACGCTCGAGCGCCTTCTCATGATCGTCACAAAGGGGAAGTACAGACAGCCGGTAAAGGATTCTGGGAAAGAGGTATGTATTACACACCTCCGCCAGACCCTTCACGGAGAGACTCCGTCGACGCCAAATCTCGACCGACGCGCCGACCTTTGCCTGTACTTCTGACCAGTTTTTCTCCAACTGTAAGTCCGGACCGAACCAAACTCCGAGGAGCTTGACCGGCCCGTCCGTCCAGTCGAAGGGCCCCGGGAGGGAAACACCCTTCCAGGCACCTAACCGCAAGCCGGACGACTTGTCGCGGTTAATTCTGGCCCCTGTTACCTGTTCGTACCGTTCAAGCGCCTTCTGTACCGCCCTTATGTCCCTGCGGGAGGACACAAAGGTCGTTACGTCATCGGCGTACGCGGAAACCCTGGCTCGAGCTCCACCAGGGACAGCAATTCCACGCAGGACCGGACTGCACGTCTCGTCCCTTAGCCGGCGAAGGAGGGGCTCCAACGCCAGGACGTAAAGGAGAGGCGACAGTGGACAACCCTGTCGGACCGACCTAGACAGCGCGAAAGCGCTCGACAGCTTCCCGTTCACCTGTACCACAGCCTTGGGGGAGCGATACAGAAGGCTAATCCAGCGGCTGAAGTCGGGTTTGAATCCGGCGGCCTGCAGGACAGCAGCCAGGTAGCCATGGTCAATCCTATCAAATGCCTTGGACTGATCCAAATTGATCAGCGCGGCCTCTTCGTCGTCTTCTACACCCTCTACGATCGTGCGGATCAAGTGCAGGTTGCTCTGAATTGTTCGTCCCTTCACAGAACAAGTCTGATCCGGTTCCAACAGAGACTCGGCAACTAGCTGCAAGCGATTCGTCAGGATCTTGGCCAAAATCTTTAACTCTGTGTTTAGCAGAGTTATGGGCCTGTAATCATCTAATCCCCGCCCAACCTTCTTGCCTTTTCCCAACAGCGTGATCACGCCCCTGGTGATCCGACCGGGGATGGACCCCTGCCGAAACCAGTGGTTGAACACGACAGTCAAGAGCGGGACAAAAAGGTGCGACATCCTCAAGTACAATTCATAGGGCAAACCATCCAAACCTGGCGACTTGCCACTGCCGGTCTTCTTCAAAGCCGCGTAGACTTCGTCCTCCGTAATCTCCCCTTCGCAGCTAGCCGCTTCAGCCGGCAAAAGCCGGGGAAAGTCAGCCAAATAGCTGCGAAACTCCTCGTCACGGAGACCAGGCTCCTTGGTAAACCGGTGTTCGAAATGCTGCCGGAACGCCTCGCACATGTCGTCGGTGGACCTAAGGAGATGCCCCTCCGGGTCGCGCACCTCTCGAATGTACCGATCGCCGGCCCGACGAATTTCTTCCTTGCGCAGTTCTGCGCCCATGTTCACAGCTTCGGAAGACATCTTGCTTAACTTAGCTCTAATTACCTGACCCATATAGCGCTCGCTAGTCGTGCGCCTCAGGGCCTCCCTGGCTAAGGCTATCTCTAGGGGATCCCCACCAGCCTCCGCCCGGGCGAAATTAGCACTAAGTGTCTTTGCCTCCGCAGCCTTATCTAGTTTGAGCCGCTGGCTATATCTGGTGGCGAAAGACCTAATGGAGTCCTTAAGGTTAACCCACCACTTATTCCCAATGACTCGCCCAATTAACGCCCGCTGAACTAGTTTTGTCAGCTGGTCACGAAAGTCCCGCCTGTCCAGTAAGGACTGATTGAACTTCCAATAACCAGCCAACCTAGGCCTAAAGTCTAACACCACACGGGCACAAACGAGTTTGTGGTCCGTGTAGCCTAGCCAGTGGAACGTTGGACATTCTAAGAAGTCTATGTCGGCCACTCTCACTAACATCCTATCCAGGTACGCAGATACCCGGGTAGAAGGCCAATTAAGCGCCCACGTCCACATACTCCCATCCGGATGATCGACCCGGTATCTATCGACGAGACCAAATTCGTCGATCAGATCAACCAGGCTACGATCATCATTCCTCCCGCTAGCGCCCCTCCCTCTATCCCATTTGGGGGTTAGGATGGCATTCCAGTCCCCAACTAAGATTAGCCGTGTTGAATGCACCATAAAGGGCTCCAACAGCCGAAAGAAAGAGACACGCTCACCTTGCTTATTGGGCGCATAAACCACAATCAGCCGGAACAATTTGCTTTTCACTGCAATATCGGCCACGATCAGCCGGCCCTCGGCACCGACATGGACAAGGTCAACCTTCGCGTCCAGGGTACGCTTGACCAGCAAAGAAACACCTCTGGCTTGCCGGCTCCCATATGCTGAATAGACGACAAAGTCGTTAGACAGCACACAAGAGTCGACTTCGCAAACAAAGTGAGTCTCTTGGATCGCGGCCACATCCACGCCGAAGGACAAGAGGTCACGAAGCAGGCGAGCCGCCTTACCCCGATCCCTCAGGCCCTTCGCATTCAAGCTGGCTATCTTAATAGACATCTTTTAAACCTGAAAAAGAAAAAAGAAAAAACAGGCAACAAAGGCTCTCTAATTGCATACGGGACGGAAATCTTTAGCAGAAAGGACCCCGACGGACTGTCCTAGGGAACCCGTTCCTACATCGGACGTAATCCGCCCGTCTAGGACAATCCCGCCGACGTCCGTGGGGTAAGTTAGTTTTACCACCCTATAAAGACTGGGGTGGAGTAAAACAGGGAACCTCCCCGCACAATTTTTTGACATTTTTTTAAGTTCAGGAGTATTCTCCTGAACCATCCTGATTTTTGGATAGAGTCTCTTGACTTCGGAAATGTGGTCCCAGACCCTCAGGTTACCCCCGGTATTTCTCACAAGGGTAATTACTCCTGGGGCCTGGGAAAAGTTCCTGGGATCCTCCACCGAAACGCCGTCCACCGAGGTCAGCCTCAGCAGGGGTTTTAGTAACTTGCGCCTCTGGGAGGACCATTCTGAGGCAACGTCCTCATTCACTCTCATGAGTGCTTCCCCCTGGGGCAGGGCTTTTTTCTTTTTTGCCCGAGTGGGAGTGGGCATAGGAGAAGGGGAGGGAGTGGGGGTTGAAGATGCAGGTCTTAGTGGGGTCAATTTAAAGGCTGGGGACTGGGAAGCTTTCCGCGGGGACGAGGGAAGGCTCCTTGCCTTTTGGGCATAACTTTGCCTCTCCGGAGAAGCAGGCAGAGACGAGCACTTGGGTGTTGAAGGAATCCTTTTCTCCCTACTTCTGCTTCTCCGCCTGCTTTTCGGGCTCTCTCGATGCTCCTCCTCTCTGTCTTCCCTGCCGCGTTTCAGGGATGAGGATCTCTGTACCTCCATCCGTTCTTCTTCCTCCGGTTCTTCAATTTGGGGAGGTTTTTTCACCTTCCCCTGTTTAGGAGGCGATTTTACCGCTGCGGGCTCCTTTGTATTTGCAGGAGCCTTGGCAGGTGACGGCACCTTCACAGGTGAAGGCGTTTTAGTCTTCTTCCTTGCCACCACCTGCCACTCGCCCTCCTTGTTTGCTCCTGGTGCTGGTGCTGATGATGCTGATGTTGGTGTTGGAGGTGCTGATTTTCCCTTCTCCGCCGGTCCATCCTGCCTCTTGGTTGGCTGGGCCTTCGGGGCCGGATTCTTTGTTGGGCACGCCTTAGCGACGTGATCCGCCGCCCCACAGGCCCAACAGCAGGGTTTCCCTGCCCTCAACAATTACAAAAATCGCACGCTTCCTGCAGGTGAGGATGTTTGGAATTTCAGCGATCTTTTCCTTGGAAAGGGTCACCTGCAGGGCCATGTCCCCGGACAGGAAACCCGCCTTGGAGCGCAACGCCGAGACCTCCGCAACCTTTCCATACTGGGCAAAAAAGGCCCCAATATGGTCCTGGGAAATGTCCATGGGGACGCCGTGTAATGTAATTTTTACCTTACGCGTCCCCATGTACTCCGTTTGAAACAGGAGTGTTTTGGTCTCCAGGACCACTCCGGACAGCTGCCTGGCCTCCTCGGCCGAGCCAAGCAGGACGTCCCATGTAGCGCCAGTTCGTCTCGCTATAGCCTTGGCTTTGATTTCTAGGGTCTTAATGGCCTCTTCAAACTTCTCCCTGTTAATCCCCACCAACTTGTGAGTTTTGGGGTCCTTCGTAATGAGGGATATGATCCTGGCCTCGACCACCGCCAACTCTTCTGGTACCGACAACAGCTCTGTGCCCGAAATGTAGTTTGCGTATTTGTTTTTCCGCAGCTCTTCATAGTAAGTTTCCCCCTTCATCGGGACCTTTCCTCCTTTCCATCCAGAGGTTGAAGGTTTGGGGGATCCAGGTGCTGCTGCTGCCGGTGCCGGTACAGTTCCGGATCCTGCTGCTAGTGCTGCTACTGTTACTACTGGTACTGAAGGGGGATTATCCCGAGGCGGTAAAGCCCAATCCCCCTCCTTTCCTCCCACCGACGCCGTGGTGGGGGGAACGACTTCCACCGGCCCATCTGTGGCCATTGCCACAAAGTGGCCGAACACCGGACAACTGTTTTTCCGGTGTTTCGCGCGAGAAACGCTACTTTACCGTGGCCCGAGCTATAAACTCGGGCTGGAAAACCAGATTGTCAAGAAACAAGGAACTAACAAATATCACTGCGGAACAAATGTCAAACCTTGCTCTTATTACCATTCACTACACAACAAAAAGCCGGGTAGGAAATGGTTGGTATGTATTTATTCAGGTATGAAATACATGAATTATGGCACAAGGCCGAAAAATGGGGAGGGGGAACAAAACTTGGGATGGTCTTCAGTAACTATCTTATACCTAGCTAATCAGATTCACGACCCATACATACGTTACAATTTTCTCATTCACCATAAAAATTTGTCCATCAACACTCATACCTAACAAGCACCAAAATACCGCAAAATCATACCGGGGACCTAAAAAACACCCCAAATGTACATAAAAATTTCTGATTTTTACAATATATACAATATCTTACAAAAATAATTTAAAACTTTATTCATGAAATGACATGATGGGAAGGGGGAATGAAGAAACAAAAAATCCCCAAAACAAAAAACAATTTCAAATGAATATATATACACAATGTTAGTAAGACCCAAACACACCCACATAATTAAAGAGACCACTGTATTCTGCCTTAAAAAGACAAAATCAAGCAGCTCTCTTTCTAAGGGGAATGGATAAGCAGGGGGCAAAAATAAATTGGACTGGAGAATGTATAAGGCTGACCCAGCCGAGAGTGAAAACGGGACAAAATAATACTTGGACAATGGGAATCTCGAACTGGATCATAACAAAAGCAATGAAGCCGGGAACAGGCCAGGACAAACACATTCACTCACATTAACTAGGCACCAAAAAGACTTCTACCTTAACCACGGGCGGGGTTCCAAAGGAATCCACCCCGATGCAACTAGCAGATCTAAAAGAGAAAATCAAGGCTAGCCCCGGTCACGCGAACCAGGCTCGCCGCATATACCCACCTTTCGCTGAACTCTGTCGGGTGCAGCCGTTTTCGTTCAGTTCTAATCTTCATTTTGAGCTGGTGCTCAAAATATCGGATTAGATCCTGATCCGAAAGACGACCGCCCCGCAAGACTTCCTCCAGACGCGTCATCCAAATCACCATTCTAGCCGTGGCCAGTAGCGACAGAAACACCATCCGCTTCACTCCAGAGTACGGGGGCGACACATTGTCCACAGCGTATGCGCGATCAATGAGCACAAGCTCCCGCGGCGCGATACGAGCAGTCAACTCGCCGACACGCGCCCACAACGGGCGAACGCGCGAACAATGGAAGAAGGCGTGCGCAGACGTCTCCTTAATTCCAAGGACGCAACGTTCACAATCTGGCAAATCCGCCAGGCCCATTGCGAAACGCTTGTCGTTGAGAGACAAACCATTCCGAGCCAATCGCCAGGTCAGAGAAAACTCAGAGTTGTTGAGCCAATCCGCACCTGGCGCCCAAGACCAATGAGAGCGATACTCCTCTCTCGACATGCCGAGCTTACTCCACAGTTCATCCTTCACGGCGCCCTCCACTAATCCCCGATAGAAGATTCTCCTAGGCCGTGAAAGGTCACTGGACCATGGAATGGCCCGAAGGGCCGTCAGACATTCGAGCAGGAATTTCGGCCGCCCCCAAGGCCTATTGCTAGTCCTTAGGAGCGGGGGAGTGATAGTGAGGCTAGGGAACATGTCCCTCACTACCCCCGCAAGCAACCGATCTTCCTCCAACGCGCGCCTGAGGAATGCCAACCTTGAAGCGAGCACGTGGCTCCTCAAGTGTGGCATCCCCAGACCCCCTTGACACGGACGGAGGCAACAGACTCCTTTGTCGACCATGTGTTTGCGTCCTCTCCAAAGACAGGAGAATAGCAAACGCTCGAGCGCCTTCTCATGATCGTCACAAAGGGGAAGTACAGACAGCCGGTAAAGCATTCTGGGAAAGAGGTATGTATTACACACCTCCGCCAGACCCTTCACGGAGAGACTCCGTCGACGCCAAATCTCGACCGACGCGCCGACCTTTGCCTGTACTTCTGACCAGTTTTTCTCCAACTGTAAGTCCGGACCGAACCAAACTCCGAGGAGCTTGACCGGCCCGTCCGTCCAGTCGAAGGGCCCCGGGAGGGAAACACCCTTCCAGGCACCTAACCGCAAGCCGGACGACTTGTCGCGGTTAATTCTGGCCCCCGTTACCTGTTCGTACCGTTCAAGCGCCTTCTGTACCGCCCTTATGTCCCTGCGGGAGGACACAAAGGTCGTTACGTCATCGGCGTACGCGGAAACCCTGGCTCGAGCTCCACCAGGGACAGCAATTCCACGCAGGACCGGACTGCACGTCTCGTCCCTTAGCCGGCGAAGGAGAGGCTCCAACGCCAGGACGTAAAGGAGAGGCGACAGTGGACAACCCTGTCGGACCGACCTAGACAGCGCGAAAGCGCTCGACAGCTTCCCGTTCACCTGTACCACAGCCTTGGGGGAGCGATACAGAAGGCTAATCCAGCGGCTGAAGTCGGGTTTGAATCCGGCGGCCTGCAGGACAGCAGCCAGGTAGCCATGGTCAATCCTATCAAATGCCTTGGACTGATCCAAATTGATCAGCGCGGCCTCTTCGTCGTCTTCTACACCCTCTACGATCGTGCGGATCAAGTGCAGGTTGCTCTGAATTGTTCGTCCCTTCACAGAACAAGTCTGATCCGGTTCCAACAGAGACTCGGCAACTAGCTGCAAGCGATTCGTCAGGATCTTGGCCAAAATCTTTAACTCTGTGTTTAGCAGAGTTATGGGCCTGTAATCATCTAATCCCCGCCCAACCTTCTTGCCTTTTCCCAACAGCGTGATCACGCCCCTGGTGATCCGACCGGGGATGGACCCCTGCCGAAACCAGTGGTTGAACACGACAGTCAAGAGCGGGACAAAAAGGTGCGACATCCTCAAGTACAATTCATAGGGCAAACCATCCAAACCTGGCGACTTGCCACTGCCGGTCTTCTTCAAAGCCGCGTAGACTTCGTCCTCCGTAATCTCCCCTTCGCAGCTAGCCGCTTCAGCCGGCAAAAGCCGGGGAAAGTCAGCCAAATAGCTGCGAAACTCCTCGTCACGGAGACCAGGCTCCTTGGTAAACCGGTGTTCGAAATGCTGCCGGAACGCCTCGCACATGTCGTCGGTGGACCGAAGGAGATGCCCCTCCGGGTCGCGCACTTCTCGAATGTACCGATCGCCGGCCCGACGAATTTCTTCCTTGCGCAGTTCTGCGCCCATGTTCACAGCTTCGGAAGACATCTTGCTTAACTTAGCCCTAATTACCTGGCCCATATAGCGCTCGCTAGTCGTGCGCCTCAGGGCCTCCCTGGCTAAGGCTATCTCTAGGGGATCCCCACCAGCCTCCGCCCGGGCGAAATTAGCACTAAGTGTCTTTGCCTCCGCAGCCTTATCTAGTTTGAGCCGCTGGCTATATTTGGTGGCGAAAGACCTAATGGAGTCCTTAAGGTTAACCCACCACTTATTCCCAATGACTCGCCCAATTAACGCCCGCTGAACTAGTTTTGTCAGCTGGTCACGAAAGTCCCGCCTGTCCAGTAAGGACTGATTGAACTTCCAATAACCAGCCAACCTAGGCCTAAAGTCTAACACCACACGGGCACAAACGAGTTTGTGGTCCGTGTAGCCTAGCCAGTGGAACGTTGGACATTCTAAGAAGTCTATGTCGGCCACTCTCACTAACATCCTATCCAGGTACGCAGATACCCGGGTAGAAGGCCAATTAAGCGCCCACGTCCACATACTCCCATCCGGATGATCGACCCGGTATCTATCGACGAGACCAAATTCGTCGATCAGATCAACCAGGCTACGATCATCATTCCTCCCGCTAGCGCCCCTCCCTCTATCCCATTTGGGGGTTAGGATGGCATTCCAGTCCCCAACTAAGATTAGCCGTGTTGAATGCACCATAAAGGGCTCCAACAGCCGAAAGAAAGAGACACGCTCACCTTGCTTATTGGGCGCATAAACCACAATCAGCCGGAACAATTTGCTTTTCACTGCAATATCGGCCACGATCAGCCGGCCCTCGGCACCGACATGGACAAGGTCAACCTTCGCGTCCAGGGTACGCTTGACCAGCAAAGAAACACCTCTGGCTTGCCGGCTCCCATATGCTGAATAGACGACAAAGTCGTTAGACAGCACACACGAGTCGACTTC
The DNA here is from genome assembly GCA_037127315.1 of Ascarosepion bandense. Lineage (NCBI taxonomy): Eukaryota > Metazoa > Mollusca > Cephalopoda > Sepiida > Sepiidae > Ascarosepion > Ascarosepion bandense. Next base: position 1,005,829 of record JBBBDQ010000900.1, read on the forward strand.
GCAAACAAAGTGAGTCTCTTGGATCGCGGCCACATCCACGCCGAAGGACAAGAGGTCACGAAGCAGGCGAGCCGCCTTACCCCGATCCCTCAGGCCCTTCGCATTCAAGCTGGCTATCTTAATAGACATCTTTTAAACCTGAAAAAGAAAAAAGAAAAAACAGGCAACAAAGGCTCTCTAATTGCATACGGGACGGAAATCTTTAGCAGAAAGGACCCCGACGGACTGTCCTAGGGAACCCGTTCCTACATCGGACGTAATCCGCCCGTCTAGGACAATCCCGCCGACGTCCGTGGGGTAAGTTAGTTTTACCACCCTATAAAGACTGGGGTGGAGTAAAACAGGGAACCTCCCCGCACAATTTTTTGACATTTTTTTAAGTTCAGGAGTATTCTCCTGAACCATCCTGATTTTTGGATAGAGTCTCTTGACTTCGGAAATGTGGTCCCAGACCCTCAGGTTACCCCCGGTATTTCTCACAAGGGTAATTACTCCTGGGGCCTGGGAAAAGTTCCTGGGATCCTCCACCGAAACGCCGTCCACCGAGGTCAGCCTCAGCAGGGGTTTTAGTAACTTGCGCCTCTGGGAGGACCATTCTGAGGCAACGTCCTCATTCACTCTCATGAGTGCTTCCCCCTGGGGCAGGGCTTTTTTCTTTTTTGCCCGAGTGGGAGTGGGCATAGGAGAAGGGGAGGGAGTGGGGGTTGAAGATGCAGGTCTTAGTGGGGTCAATTTAAAGGCTGGGGACTGGGAAGCTTTCCGCGGGGACGAGGGAAGGCTCCTTGCCTTTTGGGCATAACTTTGCCTCTCCGGAGAAGCAGGCAGAGACGAGCACTTGGGTGTTGAAGGAATCCTTTTCTCCCTACTTCTGCTTCTCCGCCTGCTTTTCGGGCTCTCTCGATGCTCCTCCTCTCTGTCTTCCCTGCCGCGTTTCAGGGATGAGGATCTCTGTACCTCCATCCGTTCTTCTTCCTCCGGTTCTTCAATTTGGGGAGGTTTTTTCACCTTCCCCTGTTTAGGAGGCGATTTTACCGCTGCGGGCTCCTTTGTATTTGCAGGAGCCTTGGCAGGTGACGGCACCTTCACAGGTGAAGGCGTTTTAGTCTTCTTCCTTGCCACCACCTGCCACTCGCCCTCCTTGTTTGCTCCTGGTGCTGGTGCTGATGATGCTGATGTTGGTGTTGGAGGTGCTGATTTTCCCTTCTCCGCCGGTCCATCCTGCCTCTTGGTTGGCTGGGCCTTCGGGGCCGGATTCTTTGTTGGGCACGCCTTAGCGACGTGATCCGCCGCCCCACAGGCCCAACAGCAGGGTTTCCTGCCCTCAACAATTACAAAAATCGCACGCTTCCTGCAGGTGAGGATGTTTGGAATTTCAGCGATCTTTTCCTTGGAAAGGGTCACCTGCAGGGCCATGTCCCCGGACAGGAAACCCGCCTTGGAGCGCAACGCCGAGACCTCCGCAACCTTTCCATACTGGGCAAAAAAGGCCCCAATATGGTCCTGGGAAATGTCCATGGGGACGCCGTGTAATGTAATTTTTACCTTACGCGTCCCCATGTACTCCGTTTGAAACAGGAGTGTTTTGGTCTCCAGGACCACTCCGGACAGCTGCCTGGCCTCCTCGGCCGAGCCAAGCAGGACGTCCCATGTAGCGCCAGTTCGTCTCGCTATAGCCTTGGCTTTGATTTCTAGGGTCTTAATGGCCTCTTCAAACTTCTCCCTGTTAATCCCCACCAACTTGTGAGTTTTGGGGTCCTTCGTAATGAGGGATATGATCCTGGCCTCGACCACCGCCAACTCTTCTGGTACCGACAACAGCTCTGTGCCCGAAATGTAGTTTGCGTATTTGTTTTTCCGCAGCTCTTCATAGTAAGTTTCCCCCTTCATCGGGACCTTTCCTCCTTTCCATCCAGAGGTTGAAGGTTTGGGGGATCCAGGTGCTGCTGCTGCCGGTGCCGGTACAGTTCCGGATCCTGCTGCTAGTGCTGCTACTGTTACTACTGGTACTGAAGGGGGATTATCCCGAGGCGGTAAAGCCCAATCCCCCTCCTTTCCTCCCACCGACGCCGTGGTGGGGGGAACGACTTCCACCGGCCCATCTGTGGCCATTGCCACAAAGTGGCCGAACACCGGACAACTGTTTTTCCGGTGTTTCGCGCGAGAAACGCTACTTTACCGTGGCCCGAGCTATAAACTCGGGCTGGAAAACCAGATTGTCAAGAAACAAGGAACTAACAAATATCACTGCGGAACAAATGTCAAACCTTGCTCTTATTACCATTCACTACACAACAAAAAGCCGGGTAGGAAATGGTTGGTAAATTTCAATGCCTCTAAAACAAAGCTGTTATCAACTAATCACCATAGACAATCGCATCTACCTCCCATTAGCATGGGACAGGCTAGCCTCCCAGAGAGTAAAATACTACGCCTCCTTGGCCTTACACTCTCGGCGGACCTCAAATGGAATGACTATATTGAATCCATTGCCAAATCTGTTGCTATGAAAATCGGCTCCCTGTGTAGGGCCCGGAAATTTTTCCCACCTGAATCTATTCTGCACATATACAAATCTACCATCCGCCCGTGTATTGAATATTGCTGCCATATCTGGTCGGGTGCCCCTGCTGCTCTCCTAGGGCTTCTTGACAAAATACAAAGGAGGATCTGTAACGTGGTTGATACTGACTTGGCAGACCGGGTCAATAGACACCTCCTATCACACTAACTCCCAACTATTCTCACAACATTCTCATCTACCCAACCCTCATTCTCGGTATCCTTACCCGCCTATCACCCACCCTCTGTCATTTCCTATATTTAATCAGCCTTTCTCCACTCTACGTAGCCCCCTGCACAGTAGTGGCAGTGACATGCCTTGCTCGGGGTGAAACGCTTATAAACAAAAAAAAAAAAAAAAAAAGATACAATCTCTGAACGGGCATGTAAACTGGTACACTACATTGGTTTTTTATAGAGAATTTAGTTTAGTGCTTGTAGGGTTATTAGAGACTATGAGGTCAGTTGTTTTGAATTTTTTTGTAATATATAATGTTGTTTAATTTGAGTATGACTATCCACTGGTTTAACATTTCTACGTATTATGTTTTTTAGAGTTTTTTCATCTTGTTTGTAATTATTATGTATTTGGTTGCAATAGTATAAGTTAATAGTGTTATGTTTATTTTTATGTGCACCGTTATTATTGATATTATCAATATTGTTAGAGCTATTGCTAAATTCGTTGAGATACGTTTTAATTTGTTGATCATTAACGGAGTTAGGAAATCCATTATTGCTTAATGTTGTGTAATTCTTTTATAAAATATAGTTTTGGAAGAAAAATTCATTTGTCTGCGTTGAATCAAGTTTTTATTACAGCTAACTTATATCGTTGGGGACATTCACTATTATAATTAAGAAGACACGAGTTTATGCTAGTTGGGTCAAAATACATATATATGCACATACATATGCATATATGTGTGGGCCCGTGCCATAAAAAAATTACGGCAAAACATATACATCGATATGCCTTCTAATATGACGCCAACATATATATTGAAGTCCTATTGAAAATTTGATTTAATTCTTTAGATGTAGAATTTAACCTACAAACAGGCAGTGTCTCTCCGTATATGTAAACAATCATAATTTTAAAGTACGTAAACAGAAGATCTAGCCATCCAAACAGCACAAAGAAACACGTCCCCAAGGAATTAGAACACAGACTATCAAAATATCAAAAAATTTTCCATAAAACAATCTTTCATGAAAAAAGAAAAAAAAATTATGAAAATGCCTTAAGGAAATCTGGCCATGAGCACAAACTGGAACACAAACCAAAGTGAGACAAAAAAAAAACGAAAATCTAAACTTATAGAGGGAACTTTGTCTCTGTGTGTGTGTGTGTGTGTGTGTGTGTGTGTGTGTGTGTGTGTGTGTTACCCATAGACTCAGAAGCGGCTGAACCGATTTTCTTGAAAATTTATACAGTTGTATTATAAGCGTGTACGAGTGTTCTTAGGGTTTGTGTCAAAAATCGATAATCGAAAAACTTGGGTTATAGAAGGAGTGGTCCACTTTTAATCAAATTTAATACACTCATAGACAAAGACATAAGAAACGATATTCAGAAGTTTGGGATCTACCAAAAACAGTTTTAAAATCAGATGGATTAATCATAAATCTACATTTAAACTGGAAAACCTAAAACGATTGTACCAAACTGGCAAGGGACAAAAACAAATGCTCACTTAACGGACTTTGTAAAACAAAAGGAGTTATTTACAAAGCAGTTGATATAGACGGATAATATATATATATATATATATATATTTGGGATCTACCAAAAATAGTTTTAAAATCAGATGGATTAATCATAAATCTACATTTAAACTGGAAAACCTAAAACGATTGTACCAAACTGGCAAGCAACGTGTGGAATTTTTCCATTTTTCAAAAGCTCGAACAGGGATTTTTTATTTCGATACGCACTACTAGAATTTTTAAACAACTGAATACTTTCAATATCAGAGAGGAGTTATTCAAGGATTTTATCACACTTCCATCCATGTTTGTATGATTCTATTATGTATTTATAGGTATGATAACCTCTGGACATAAGTGATTTTGATTAATTAGAAAATATCAATAAATTGACATCAAAAGCTTCCCCAAAAACTCAAAAGTAATACAAAATTTACAATAGGATTTGAATCAAATTAAGTTATCGCTGTACTAGTAATTTAGAAAATTACATAAAAAAACAAAATGACAGAAACCAAAATAACAACGTATAACATAAAATTACTAATAAGAAATGCAACTGTAAGGACAAAAACCAAATGCCTACTTAATGGACTTTGTAAAATAGAATCGGCTAATTACAAAGCAGGGTTCCATAACACAGATGGGCAAAGACCATATTTGGGGATTAAAATAAAAGTTTTAAAAAGAGATGAAATAATCACGAATCATTTAAACTGGAAAACATTAAAAATTCTACCGATAGTCACGTTTAGGAATGAAAAAGGGATAATAAAAAAGACCCTGATATAATTTGATGTATAGTAAAAATAGCCAAATCATACAATGGTGATGATGTCTGTTGATTATGCCAGGAGCCATTATGTTGGTTGCAGGACAACAACAAAAAGAAAAAGAAACAACGCCAAATGAAAGATCAGAAATAATGTTAAGATGTAATCACACATATAAATACATATTAAGCTCATACAAACATGGATGAAAGTGTTTTAAGATCCCCTTTTAGTGTTTTAAGTATCTCATCACTAATTTTGAAAATTTTTGTTTGTTTAAAAATTCCAGTGTGCGTTCAAAAAAAATCCCTGTTTGTACGTTTGAAAAACAGAAAATCTGCTTTTGCAAATTGCCTAAAGATACCGAAAAGTTAAAACGTTGGGAAAGTAGCTCATTTCCAAATGAATTTTTTTTTAAAGTTCAGTAGCATAAATGTATTGAGCACTATTTAATACAACGGAGTAATGGTCTAATTTAACTATGACCAAAAACTAATTGTATATATATATATATATATATATATATTTAGTATATCGAGGCAGCAAGTAATTTTCTAAACATACGCTGTTAAATATAAGAGACAATGAATGTCTATTATGTTTAATCATGAGCCGTTCTAAACGTCGTATTTTTGCTTTAATTTCAGTTGAAAATAAAGACAAAAATTCTCCAACATTTGGATAATTATTTATTGGTTTTCTTCTAAGCTTTCGGCTCGCATGAGCCATCTTCAGAGAGGTTGTTTAAACTGAAATATTATAAAATCCACCATCACCGACGATATTATTTTGTGTTGACATAAAACTCCGCTTTGGCAACGGCAATAGTTACCAAAAATAATAAACGCAGTTCTTAAGTTTGCGATGCGGTTTTATGACGTCACACCGCGGGATAACACGAAATGACAACAAAACCGTGTAGTCAAATGCAATGTAATATGTTATTTCCTGTTTTAAAGTTGATTTTATTGAGTGTTGGTTGTTTTGGTTTGATGTACATGGCCTCCAATATCTGCAGGTTCCTCTTACTGTGTGTATGAGTAAAGATCACCGTATTGTTGACCAAAATCTGTCTGATATTACCTACATATTTATGTTTTTCAGAGAAATGTTGTTTAATAGTACTCTGATCAGAAAGATGACATGTAATCCTACGGGAGAGCGTGGTTGTGGTAAAACCAATATATGTACTAGGTTTTTGATTAGTATCAGAGATGCAATCTCTGAATGGGCATGTAAATTGGTACACTACATTGGATTTTTGTAGAGAATTTAGTTTAGTGCTTGTTGGGTTATTATAGACTATGAGGTCAATTGTTTTAAACTTTTTATAATATATAATGAGTTTTATTTGATTATTACTTTCCACTGGTTTAACATTTCTGCGTATTATGTTTTTGAGAGTTTTTTCATCTTGTTTATAATTATTATGTATTTGTTTGCAATAATATAAGTTAATAGTGTTATGTTTATTTTGATGTAAACCATTATTATTAATATTATCATTATTGTTAGAGCTATTGTTAATTTTGTTGAGATACATTTTAATTTGTTGATCAATAAAGGAGTTAGTAAATCCATTATTGACTCGTGTTTACTTAATGTTGTGTAATTCTTTATAAAATATAGATTATTTACCAGGAAGATAGGGAGTAATTAGTGTGTTAAGTCTTTTGGAAAGGTTATATATTGGTGTGGGTGTTTGAGAAATGATAGGTCGGAGGGGATGATCTTTTTTATGGATTTTTACATTTCCATAAAGGTAGCCGGGCTGATAATCATCTATAATCTTTTGAAGTTTATAGGATCCTATTTCAGCATTGTTTGCAGTAATAAGTTTATTAATATGTTTTTTAAGTTCGGTTGTGGTATTACTATATATATATATATATATATATATATATATATATATATATATATATATACAAATAAATACATAACGGTCTTTATTATAACAGAGAGGATATATATATATATATATATATATATATATATATATATATGTGTGTGTGTTCTTCACAACTCGAATGCAATTATTGTAAAAAAAAAAAATAATAGGCTACTGTTAAAGAGCGAATACGATGCAAAAACTTTCATAACTGGTAGTAAATTTTAATATCTGTTAGTAAAGAGAACGAACTAAGACGATACTTCATTGCTTTTGGCTCTTTAATGAACTGAGCCGAAGCTGCCTCCGTATTGTCGCTCTCACTCCATGAGCATGACAGGAGGGATATACACATATATACATAAATACACGCATATATATATATATATATACGGTTTGTATTATAAATGAGAGGATTGTTGGTCCTTTTGCTTTATAAATGTGTTGTTGGTCTTTTGTTTTTTGTTTTTCTAATACAGTTGTATTGTTAATCATTTTTTACCTCAAAACCGCCAATTTGCTACCGGATTGTGTTTATCATCATACCCAGGACAGGGTAAAATCCATTATACTATGGAGGTCTCTGAAGTAAAAGAAAAGACATTTTTTTCTTCTGTTTTCTTCCTTCATAAGTGGTGGGGGTGTCTAATGCTTCGGAGCATTATATACGCAGTGAAATGCTAACATTGCAGATGACCATGTTTTTGGGACAATGTCATCTATGCCTTAAGGAACTATTCCCAGAGTTCTACTAGTGGCGTGAACCTGATTTCTGTGAAAGAAAAATATTTTTAAAATGTCTTAAGCAAACATCCGTTGATCTGCATCCTTTTATATTAGCTACCCAATTACATCCAATTTAAATTACACAAGAAAACGTCTTTCAAATAAACCAGTAATATATATGTTATGATACCCTCCTACGAGGAATGAACTCTTTCTCTTGCTATATACATGCGGGACTTCTAAGGAGGGGTGAAGAGGAGTGAAAGAGCAGTACATGAGTTAGTTACGAGTAGTTAACAGCAGGAGTTACGAGCAGTCAACAGGAGGCGTCAAATACAGCAGTTAACGACAGCTACTAGTCAGGCAGCATAATAATACCTTCGGACTTACTTATTTCTATATTACTATTTATTAACAATTCATTTGAATATCTTGTTTTCTTGTTATAATAATACATTGTTTAGAACCTACCTTCTTGTTCCGTGTCTTACTTCCGGCACAAACCGGTCACTACAACTTACTGCAAGACCTTAAATAATACCAGTCATATGCTATTATAACTAAACCTGATATCAACCAGCTACAAAAGTGGAGGGTGTATGAGACCTTTTAAGACAAGCTTAGACATACTGTAATTAGTCCTGACATACTAAGATAAGCTTTCTAACTAGTTACCGCGTGATCGGGAGCTGGGTAATTTCTTACTAATGTTCGTATTTCACTGTGTATATGACGCTCCGAAGCATTAGACACCCACCATTTTTTAAGAAAGAAACCAGAAAAAAAAATACTTCTTCTTTTACTTCAGAAAGCTCCATAGTAAAATCGATTTTACCCTGTTCTAGGTATGATGATAAATATCATCCGGCAACAAATTAGTGGCTTTGAGGTAAAAAATGAATATCAAAACAATTGTAGTAGAAAAACAAAAAACAAAAGACCAACAACACATTTATAAAGCAAGCTGACCCACAATCCTTTCACTTATAATAAAAACCGTATATATATATATATATATATATATATATATATATATATATATATACCCACTTCACACACCTTTCTCTTTTTGGACCACGAATAAATGTTTATTACTTGTTTCCTGTTTAGGATTGGGTTTCTGGTTCCTTTTTTAAAAGATCTTCTCACCCAACCCAATCACCACTTGCGTCTTAGTGACTAAAAAAATACTAAAATCTAATTGTAATGCATCGAGATCAATAAATATTTTTTTTCGTCAAGCATTGTTTTTCATCATAGAATTTTAACGAAACGTTGAAACCTAGGTTGCGGAAATAACACATTTTCAAATAAAAATATTCAAAACTTTTCCAGCAGAAATGTATTGAACACTATTTCATACAACGGAGTACTGGTCTAAGTCAACTATGACTAAAAACTATATATATAGTCATCAGCAGACAGATCTGTTTTGCTGTATCACAGCTCATCAGTACGGTTAGAATCCGATTGCTTTTAACCCAGGATTGAAACCCGACCGAATTGGCGTCAAGTTGGCGATTTTACCTCTGGCGGTCGGTAGAAAAACGCAGATTTTTAGTGTATACATTATCATTATACACGCCCAATAGCCAGAGTGCTCTAATTCATTTCGGAATGCACGATGCGTACATGCCAGAGTAGCTACTGTTTTTCAAAGTCTACCATTCTTCCAGAGTGCTCAATCAGGTTGTGAGAGCGTAAATATATATATATATATATATATATATATATATATATATATATATAACATGTTATATATATATATATATATAACATGTTACGGAAATCAACGAATTTTAACGAAATTGGTTATAAGCCACCGACAATTTGAAATGAATTGTTTGAACATTATTTTTTATCGATACTCGTATTTAAGTAGACATTCTGTTATTAATGAAACAGTATTATAAATTTTTATTACGAAAAATGGCACACATTTTCGTAATAAAAATTTATCGTAAATAATCAGGCCGGTAGAAATAAATATATAATACTGTTTCATTAAAAACAGAATGTCTACTTAAATACGAGTATCGATAAAAAATAATGTTCAAACAATTCATTTCATATATATATATATATATATATATATATCAGAAAACTAATTATATATATATATATATATATATATATATATATATATATTGATTGTTTAATTACTTAGTTTTTGGTCATAATAAAACTAGACCAGTGCACATTTGTATTAAAAAGTGTTCAATACAATAATACTGTAGAACTTTTGAATATTTTCCATTTGTAAATGAGTTATTTCGCGACCTAGGTTTCTACCATGAGTGGTGGCTCCAGGTGATTTTCAATAACTGATATTACCGGTTATCTCTTTTTTTTTTAAGAACGCTCACGTAACGGTGTTTTTTTTTTAACGCTCACATGACAGAAAATATATATATATATATTGGAAATAAATCTCAGAAAGCGGATGTCTTAATTTTTCAAAATTTTTACAAGCGTATTCGCCCAGATATATTCGAGTTGCAAGTAATAATTATTTCTTGTATCACTTTTTTGTTATTATTTTGCTAGGGCGGGAAAACTAAAATAAAACAATTTAAATACCCGGTAAGCGTTCTCACAGAGGATGGAAAGTGTGACACTGAGATCCGAAGATGCATTGGCATGACCAAGGTCTCATTTCAAAAGCTAACAGAATATCATCTTTGATGGTGAATATCTTCATGTTAATGTCCCTACAACCACTCTGAAGGTGGACCATGTGAGCTGAAAGCTTACTGAGAGACAGAAAAATACCATTGTAAACAAAGAAAAGAGTGAGGAATTACCATGTCCTTCTGCCTGGCAGCGATAGTTGGATGATCTCTTCAACGATCTTTATTACAATAGAGAGAATATATCTATATATATAAAACGCAATCTGTGAGTCTGTGTGTGACTGTTCCCTACGCACGACTACATTTTTTAAGCTACGCCATTCAAACTTTCTAGGGACACATATCTACAGGGAAGCCAGGTCGACACATACTTTTTGAGTTTAAATTCAGCAAATTTTCCCTTTCGCACTTTTTGGCCAATGGTGCCGATTGTTTACATGTGCTCCGTAAAGCATCTACGATCGAAGATGCTTGCTAAATTACGTCACAGAAATCAAATCACACGTGTCAAACGCGACTAAAATATTTTTTATTAAAAAAAAAAATGAGCCTTTATATTTAATTTTTATTCCGACGTTTTAAAAATTCATTTAGTCAACAAAAAATGTGAATATTTTTCCCGGTAATTTTGAAACAAAAGAAATATTTTTTAAAAATTGTTTTTTCAAACAAAAACAAAATATGTAAAAAAAAAAAAAGTGCCAATAGTTAATTTAATTATTACTAAAATATTCTGAGTTGCACAGGCAACGCCGGGCTATGATGCTAGGATATATATATATATATATATATACATATATATATATATATATTCTTCAAAAACTCGATGAAAATTATTGCAACAAAATAAAATAGGCTACTGTTAAAGAGCGAATACGTGACAAGACCTTTCATAATTGATAGTAAAGTTTAATATCTGGTAGAAAATAGAATGAACTGAGTCGATACTGCATTGCTATTGGATCTGTAATGAACTGAGCCGAAGCTGTCTCGGTATTATCTCTCTCACTCCATGAGCATGACAGGAGGGATATATACATATATACATAAATACACGCACACACACACACACACACACACATATATATATATATATATATATATATCGTGTACCGTGGCAGCAAATAATTTTCTAAACATATACTGTAAAAAATATTAGAGACAATGAATGTCTATTATGTTTAATCCTGAGCCGTTCTAAACGTCGTATTTATCAGACAGATTTTAGTCAACAGTACAATAATCCTTACTCATACACACAGTAAAAAGAACCTTCAGATATTGGAGGCCATCTACATTAAATCCAAACAACCCATACTTAATAAAATCACGTTTAAATCTGGTCATAGCACATTACATTGCATTTGAATATATGGTTCTGTTGTTATTTCGCGCTATCACGCTGTGTGACGTCATAGAACCGCATTGAAAATTGACGAATTGCGTTTGTTATTTTTGGTAACTATTGCCGTTGCCTAGCGGAGTTTTATGTCAACACAAAATAAAATCGTCGCTGATGGTGGATGTTTTTGTGCTACCGTTTTAATAATCTCTCTGAAGATGGCGCATGTGAGCCGAAAGCTTAGAACAAACTTTATAAAAAATTATCCAAATGTTGGAGAATTTTTGTCTTTATTTTCAATTGAAATTAAAGCCAAAATACGACGTTTAGAACGGCTCATGATTAAATATAATAGACATTCATTGTCTTTTATATTTAACAGTAAAATATTTAAAAAACAAATATATATATATATATATATATATATATATATATATATATATATATATACGGTTTTTATTATAAGTGGGAGGATTGATGATCATTTTGCTTTATAAATGTGTTGTTGGTCTTTTGCTTTTTGTGTTTCTTATACAATTGTATTGTTAGTCATTTTTTACCTCAAAACCGCTTTTCGAAAGCTTACTGAGAGACAGAAAAATACCCAAGAAAAGAGTGCGAAACTGCTGTGTTCTTCTGCATGGTAGCGAATTTTGGACGATTCTTCAACGATTAGGCAGCAGAAATGTGGTTCTGCAGAAGGATGCTAAGTATATCATGGACCAAGCATGTGGGCAAAGATGAGGTGTTGGAGAGGATTCAAACCTGTTGTGGAGTAATTTTCGCACTGAAGGTTATAATCGGGCTATGTCGGTTGCTAATCGACTTAACGTATCCAAAATGTTAGGAACTTGGTAATCTTCCACTGAAAGCTAACTCCTTAGTATTCGTCTAACTGCCGACTAATTTCAACTGCCTAGTAGCTCTACTGAACTTCAATAGAACTTTAAAAAACTCCTATGTACTTCCCAAGAACTTCTGAAGAACTTCTTGTTAACTCTTATTAATATACGAGGGAGAGTCCATTATCTGACGAGTAAGTGTGCTTTACCATAACAAAACCAGAATAGATTTTATACTTAACATCAGGAGAGAGTCAAATGAGGTTCCTGGGATACGTAATGAGGAATGAAGGTTTAGATAGCATGACACTCACAAGACGGATAGAGGGAAAGAGAGACAAATGAAAGCAGCGCAAGGCATATTTGACAGGCTTGTGCAAATGGATGGCGCTGCGGGGTTTGAGAATAAGATGCCAAGAGGATAAATATTAAGAGTGACAAGGGACATGTGCAAATGAAAATCCATGATTGCCTACGTGCTGAAGATCACGGCAAATGAAGAAGACTGTTTGTGGCATGAAGCCAAAGTGGGAGCGGAGGAAAAAAAGCTGATCACCATTAACTACCCTATTTCTTCTTAGTTAAACTCACGTCCCAGTCATTCTAACAAATTTCGCAGGAACTACTCCCTCTCCATTCAATCACAACATTTATCAAAATACTGCATTTTCACAGGGAGACTTAATAATAGACACACGGGGGTAAAAATCCCTGGCTATATTTCTTTTAGAAGGGTACCCTACTATTAGTTGAACAATTGAGAGATAAGAAAACAAAAGAGGTAGACATTACACTCACCATCTTGCCGTTTTCTTATTAGTATTCAGTCAGTTAAGTGCCATAAGTGATACACGCTTGGGCGATCATGTCTCGAAAAAGATATGACTGACTAGGCAGAAGATTATCCCGCAGTTGGTTGCCATTACTTTCTGCGTTAGACTGGTCGCCAGCCAAGGCGATAGAACCCAATGTGTCCTGTTATTTAACTCATAGCTGCAGGGAGAAGGATAGATTATATTACATTATTATATTAAGCCTAATTAGTGGGGGATCAGTTTATTACTTCATAGCAATAGAAAACAGAACCCCCACTTTATGCCCAGTAAAAGTTATAATTATGTTTCCAATTATTATATTCAATCAGTCAGTTAGTTGCCATACGTGATACACGCTTGGGCGATCATGTCTCGAAAGAGACATAACTGACTGGGCAGAAGATTATCCCACAGTACGTTGCCATTACTTTCTGCGGTAGACTGGTTGCCAGCCAATGCGATAAAACCCAATCTGTCCTATTATTTAACCCATAACTTGAAGGAAGAAACGGGTTAATACCATTCCCAAGGTTATTTGCGCGTAAATGAATGCCACGAATGCAACTGGAATTCGAATTCGGCTCAAATTAGTAGATTTTCTTACTAGTAGATTTTATTTAAACCTCAAACTGAAATTCTTTATTTATTTATTTATTTTTAATATGATGTTATTTTTAATATGATGTCTAGGAAAAGTAAAGTGTTGTTAGACTCAGTTTTGAAATTACAGTCGACTGTGTTATGATATTTGTTCACAAGATTGAGTAGATTTATATTTTGTGGATATGTTAACAGAGAGTCATCTATGTATCTTCAACAAGAAGAATTTAAGAGTAAAACATTTTTGAAATGTTCACTATCCGGGAATTCTAAAAATAGAAAACCTAAAATGCCACCAAGCGGAGATCTCATCGGTAAACTAAATGAGATGTTCGTAAATATTAATCAGGTTAACTGGAGAGTCTAGGGAAAATATGAATGATGTTAATTGACACAGTCTTCTTCTTCTTCTTCTTCTTCTTCTTCTTCTTCTTCTTCTATGTAGGCGATCATGGCATTCTACGTTCCCCTATCCCTGGTGGCCCTTAGCACGCTTTCTCATATTACCCAATCCAATCCCCGCTCTGCCATCCACGTTCTCGGGCTCGTCAAATATGTTATCTGCTGCTTCCCCCTGTCTCTTTTTCCTTTCTATCTGACCTGTATCAGACTCTCCAAACCTTCCTTCTTCATCACGTCACAGGAATTTAGCTGTCTTTTTCTAATGCTCAGTATTAATTTCGTTTTCGTTGTCCATCCTTTCCAAAACCTCATCATTAACCACATGCTCGACCCATGATATTGGCAGCATCCTTCTGTAGAACCACATTACAATTTTCTCAAATTGTCATTCATCTTTAATGCGATTGTTCAGCATTCGCTGCCATATTGAAGAACAGACATCACATAGTAATCTATTACTCTCTTCCATGTTTTTAGCGAAATTTTCTTATTGTTTAATACTCTGCTCAACTTCTGAAATGCGTCATGCCAACTCGCCTTTGGATCTTAGTGTCATATTTTCCATCTTCTGTTAGAACAATTCTCAGGTATTTAAATTTTTGTACTTGCTTGATTTTAGTATCCCCACCTGTAGCTGGCATTTTCGGCTCTGCTTTTTGCTGATGATCATGATTTCTGGTTTCTTGTAGCTTATCATACATACATACATACATACATACATACATATATGCATGTATCCTCAGACCAGAAAAAGGTCCCAACTGTAAATCACACATATGCCATAAACACACACACACACACACACACACACATGCTCTAACACACATACACACGCAAACACACAGTAAAATTAATGACAGCAACACTAGCAGCAGCCAGGAATGGCCATTCCTTGAAAGTCACGGACTCACTCGGATAGACACAGGCTCCTCTGCCATTCTGATGATGAGATTTTGATCTCGAAATATTAATGTATAATAAATAGGTAATACCCCAAAACTTCTTTACCTTCCTTTATTTTACTAAACGCATTGTGACAACCGTCAAGACTTAACCATATATATATATATATATGGTTAAGTCTTGACGGTTTTAGTAAAATAAAAGAAGGCAAAGAAGTTTTTGGGTATTACCTATATATATATATATACATATGAAGAGGATATATTTTGATATATATACCAATATATTACCTATATATATATATATGAAAAGGATATATCTTTTTATAACTAAAGAGCAGTATTGGGGAAATTGTCTGATAAAGTGTAAAAAGTTTACTTGTGACGCGTTAGTGCTTAAGAAGCTCATCAGACTAAATTTGTTATGTTGGTACGACTGTATATGCTGGCGAATCGTTGAAAAATACAGACTCAAAAGAAACATTTTGCAAAATAATGTCAAAATAATGGTTGCCCAGCGTAACGAACCTGACCACAATTTTGACATAAAAAAAATGCTATCTTGATTAAAGGAGAAAATAATTTACTTCGACGTAAATGCCTAGAACGTCTTATTCACAAGGTCATCCATAGTAAATTTTGCGCACTGGCTTTTAAAATATTTCATCATTCTTGGCAGTTTATTTAATATCGCAGTGTGCATTACCCACTTGATAAAAGAAAAAGAAAATAATTTCAATGAATACAATGAGATAAAAGATTAGAATGAATAAATTCTAAAACTTTCCGGCAACCCTCGTTTTGTGCTCATGAGGTGTCGTACCAATTTATTTTGATGACATGTGCGTTGTGGTGCAGTGGATATAGACTCGGAACGAAAAATCGGGGAGCCGAGTTCGAATTTCAGTTGAATTCCTTGCATTCAGTTACGCACAAATACTCTTGAGAAAGGTATTAATCCGTCTCTTCCCGCCAGTTATGGGTTAATTAATAGGACATATTGGGTTCTATAGCCTTGGCTGGCAACCAATGGCAACCTACTGAGGGATAATCTTCTGCCCAGTCGGTCATGTCTTTTTCGAGACATGATCGCCTATGCGTGTGTCAGGTATGTCATTTAACTGACTTATTGAAATCCTGAAGGACGAAACGTGTCACAAGTAAACTTTTTTTTCCGCATTATCATACAATTTCCCAATATATATATATATATATATATATATATATATATATATATATATATATGCTGATTACTATATATATATATGCTGATTACTATATATATATATCCGCATTCGAAGTGAAATACCAATTACCAATATCAAATAGAGAAGGCACCATTTCTCTCCGACCGACAGAGCGGCTGACTAACCATAAGTGTCGTCTATGGCAGTCGACCGTGACGATCACTAGACATCGCTAATAAGGCTTTTATTCAACCGGGCGATAGTAAAAATCCGGCAAAAGGATTTAATAGCTTTTGAGCGGTGTGGGTGAGGCAAACGACACGAGTGAGTAACGGAAGTGAAGGATTTACGACCCTTTTTGCCAAACCCGGTTCACTGCCCACTGGGTAAGATGGTAGGAAGGCGTGAGACGGCGGGGAACCCTTCGTTTTCCTCATCTGACAGTTACGTTCTTTAATGGACTAAGCTTCGCTTTGAAGGCGATGGACAGGTTGAAAATACCAGTATCTACTAAAGTGTTTTGTATCACTAGAGGTTAACTAATTTATTATTCACTCTTCTTTGATATTTGTCGGTCTCATTAGGTCCAAACCTCTTTCGTTTCTGCTTGGTCTCTAATATTTTTTTCTGGTTTATACGTAGAGATAGATGTAATGTAATCTGTTTGAAGATAGATAAGTAGATAGATAGATGGATAGATAGATAGATAGATAGATAGATAGATAGATAGATAGATAGATAGAAACGAATAGACTTAGATAGATAGATAGATAGATAGATAGATAGATAGATAGATAGAAACGAATAGACTTAGATAGATAGATAGATAGAAACGAATAGACTTAGATAGATAGATAGATAGAAACGAATAGACTTAGATAGATAGATAGATAGAAACGAATAGACTTAGATAGATAGATAGATAGATAGATAGATAGATACGAATAGACTTAGATAGATAGATAGATAGATACGAATAGACTTAGATAGATAGATAGAAACGAATAGACTTAGATAGATAGATAGATAGATTGATAGATAGATAGATAGATAGATAGATAGAAACGAATAGACTTAGATAGATAGATAGATAGATAGATAGATAGAAACGAATAGACTTAGATAGATAGAAACGAATAGATAGATAGATAGATAGATAGAAACGAATAGACTTAGATAGATAGATAGATAGATAGATTCATAGATAGATAGATAGATAGATAGAAACGAATAGACTTAGATAGATAGATAGATAGATAGATAGAAACGAATAGACTTAGATAGATAGATAGATAGATAGATAGATACGAATAGACTTAGATAGATAGATAGATACGAATAGACTTAGATAGATAGATAGAAACGAATAGACTTAGATAGATAGATAGATAGATAGATAGATAGATTGATAGATAGATAGATAGAAACGAATAGACTTAGATAGATAGATAGAAACGAATAGACTTAGATTAGATAGATAGATAGATAGATAGATAGATAGATAGATAGATAGATAGATAGATTGATTGATAGATAGATAGATAGAAACGAATAGACTTAGATAGATAGATAGATAGATAGATAGATAGATAGATAGAACGACCAACTAGTACAGAATGCATTGATATAAAAAATTGGTTGAAATGTGGTTATATATGCATGTATCTTCGGTAGGCTTCCCTGTGCAAGATAAGGCAGCAGTTTCACCAAACTAAGTGTTGCTGATCTGGTTTCTTGGGAATGGAGTTGGTAGACCCATGCCAAATGGTTTTGAATTCAGAGCTGTCGGGTTCTTTGACTGGTTGGCAACCAAGGCTGAAGAGACCATCTACCGACACTGTCAACTATAAACAGTTGTGGTTGGTTGGTGTTATGGGTTTCCGTAAAGAATACGGTTGAATCTGTTGGTTCGTCAGAAAAGGTTTATTAAGTTATATATATATATATATATATATATATATATATATTGATTGATTGTTTAATACTTAGTTTTTGGTCCTAATCCTAATATGGTTAGACCAGTACGCATTTTTATTAAAAAGTATTTGATACAATTATATTGTATAACTTTTGAATATTTTCCATTTTTAAACGAGTTATTTCACTACCCAGGTTTCTACCATGTGTGCTTTTTCAGGCGATTTCTAATAACTGATTTTACCTTTTACCGTTTTTCTTTTTAAGAACGCTCTCGTAACGGTGTTTTATTTGAACGTTCACGTGGCAAGGTATTTATGAACGCTCATTGTTTAAATTAAAACGGATTATGAGGTTTTCATCCATGGTTGTATGAACCTAAAAGGTATTTTTTTAGTGTGGATGGATGAAAGAACAAAAATTATGACTAAATTTGTAGACAAAAATTCTGCAACATTTGGATAATTTTTTATTAAGTTGCTTCTAAGCATTCGGCTCACATGAGCCATCTTCAGAGAGGTTGCAAGGACGTTAACATAAAAACATCCACCATAACATAAAAACATCCACGATCAGCGACGATTTTATCTTGTATTGACATAAAACTTTGCTAAGCAACAATAACAGTTACCAAAAATAGCGAACGCATTTCGTAAATTTGTAATTCGGTTCTATGACGTCACATTACAAATTTACGAACTGCGTTTGCTATTTTTGGTGACTGTTATTGTTACTTAGCAAAGTTTTATGTCAACGCAAGATAAAATCGTCGCTGATGGTGGATGTTTTTATGTTAACGTCCTTGTAACCTCTCTGAAGATAGCTCATGTGAGCCAAAAGCTTAGAACCAGCTTAATAAAAAATTATCCAAATTTTGGAGAATTTTTGTCTTTATTTTCACCTGAAATTCAAGCCAAAATACGATGTTAAGAATGGCTCATGATTAAACATAATAGACATTCATTGTCTCTCATAGTTAACAGTATATGTTTAGAAAATTATCTGCTACCTCGATACACTAAATATATATATTCTGTGTTTCTGATTAAACTTGTTTGGCCTTGACAATTATTGCATCACCCTTGATTGCATCAATTTTTTTATCATGCACGGGCAATGTTGTCTCGACTGTCAATTTGTTATCTGCGATGGACGTTAATCCAAGGAAGAGTACGAAAATCGTAACGCTGCACAAACTCACTGGAAAGTGAGATAGCGCATATTGTTGGTGTCAGCCTTTCAACTGTCAGTCATGTCATCAAAGAGAAGAAACAAACAGAAACCATCAGTTCAAAACGTAAAGGAAAATGCGATCGGAAGAGAAAAAAACACCATGTGATGACGTTTACGTGATCAAGAAAAGTGTGAAAGATCCTAAAAGGACATTATTTTTTTTTGTTTCAGCTAATTTGCACAGTGGTGTATGTATTTATCTGTGTGTGTGTGTGTGTGTGTGTGTGTGTGTGTGTGTGTGTGTGTGTTTGCGTGCGAGCAAGTGCGTGTGTGTGTGTGTATATTCTTATTTATAAAAATTAGGCAAAGTAGAAAAGCGTTTTATTGACGTCTTTTGCCTTCCTTAAGTTCTTAAAAGGTTTCTCAACTTTGTCGCATTTCTCTGCTTTTGTTTCGATTATTGTTATGATACACTCCAACGTGGAATGGACATATATATAAATTACCAGAGTGAATTTTTATATATAATATATATAAATCAATTATATAAATAATTATATAAATAATTATATAAATATATATTATTATATAATATATATTATTATATATTATATATATATTAATATATATATATTATATTATATATTAAATATATATAAATTATATAAATAATTATATAAATAATTATATAATATATATAAATTACCAGTGTGAATTCTAGAGAGCAGTTACGAGAAATCAAGTACAGCAGTTAACGAGATCAGTTAACGACAGCTACTAGTCAGGCCGCGTAATAATACCTTCGAACCTACTTATTTGTATATTATTATTTATTACTATTTATTAACACTTTTTTAAAATATATTGTTTCTTGTTATACTAATAGACCTGCTTGTTTCGTAACTTACTGCCGGCACAAGGCGGTCACTACAACTCGCGGCGAAGTTTCATTACAACCGGTTCACACTCCACCCACGTATATTGAACAGGTGAAGAGGCTCATCCCTTGTTTCCTGTTTAGGATGTGGTTTCCGGTTTTCTCTTTTCCAATTTTTTTACTCTTTTCTTTTTTTATTTTTTTTCAGTTGGAGTAAATAGAGTAAACTCTCGCCTGGTTCACACTCCACCCACGTCTATTGAACAGGTGAAGAGGATCATGCCTTGTTTCCTGGTTAGGATGTGGTTTCCGGCCTTCTCTTTTCCAATCTTTTCACTCCTACGTAGCCCCCTGCGCATTAGTGGCGTTATCGCCTTGCTCGGAGTGATATGATTAAAAAAAACAAAAAAAAAAACTACTCAACAAATTGGTGACGAAGATTCATAACAATTATATTTCTATTAATACACACACATACATATAATCAATCACACTCGCACACATATATATATATATATATATATATATATATTGCTTTAAATTAATGTTTTGAACTTTGCAATTATTTTCTTTGTTCTTATTCATTTGGATATTTATATATGAATTGTTTGAAGATTATTTTTTATCGATACTCTTATTTAAGTAGATATTCTGTTTTTTGTTTTAATTAAACAGTGTTATATATTTATATCTACCGGCCTGATTATTTACGATAAATTGTTATTACGAAAATGTGTGCCATTCGGCAGGATTCGAACCTGTGATCCCTATTTACATAGGGGAACCTACCTTTTGATCTGGCGACATCTTTGACCTCTCGACCACGAATAGCCTCCAGTCGAATCCTGCTGAATGGCACACATTTCCGTAATAACAATTTATCGTAAATAATCAGGCCGGTAGATATAAATATATAATACTGTTTCATTAAAAACAGAATATCTACTTAAATATGAGTATCGATAAAAAATAATGTTCAAACAATTCATTTCAAATTGTCGGTTGTTTATAACCAAGTTTCGTTAAAATTCGTGAATTTTAGTAACATATATATATATATAAGTGGAGCAATGAATATTTATTATTAGTTGAGAACAAGTACAGACTCCCACAAAATTGAAAGAACCGTGTCTCATCAGGTAGTTAACAATGATGGTAATAAATGTTTTATTTTTAAAAATACTCTTAAGAACAAAACTTCTCTTTATTTTTTTTATTTTTTTCCGTTAGAGGTAAAAACATTAAAAAAGGGGAAAGAAAGAAAAGATGAGAAAATAAGAGAAGAAAAAGAAAGAAGAAAAGAAAAATACAGAAGAAATAGAAAGTGAAGAGGAAAATAAGTTAGTAAATGTAGAGAGAGAAGATACAATAGTGAGAGAGAAATTTCAAATTTTGACAAGAAGTGAATTGCAGACAGATATTGATATCATTTACAGTGTTTGAGCTCGAATCTTTGGCAAGAATTGCATTTTTACAAAGAAAAAAAAAGAAAGAGGAAAAGGAAATAAATAGAAGAAATAGAAATTGAAGTGGAAGATAAAGAGGAAAAAAAATGAGAAAATGTGACAAAAAAGTACAGAGGGGAGAAAAGAGAAAGGAAGCGGCTAATAAATTTTGACCGGAAGTGAATTGCAGACAGATATAGACATCGGTTACAATGTTTCAAATTAGATATTTTCGCATTAAAAAAACATGATGAAATCACTTATGCAAACAGAAAAATTATTCATAAAACGTAAAATAAATGATATTAAAAAAAAAACAAAACGAAAATATAAATTCATTAGACCTAAATTCAAGAAATTGGAAAAATAAAAATAAAATAAAATAAAAAATTAAATTCAATTAAAATAAATTAAATTTAAATTTAAATTTAAATTAAATTAAACCAAAATTAAAATAAATTAAATAAATTAAAATGTAAACATAAAATAAATAGAAAATATATTTAAAATAATAATAATAATAATGAATATGAAATATACAAATAATAATAATAATAATAATAATAATAATAATAATAATACTAATAATAATAATAATAACGCACTTGAACTTTTTTCCTATATGAAATTTTGTTATTTTTCCTCTTTTAACGTAAACATGAATTTTTCTTCGTATTATTATTTAATTTATCTGTTTCCTCTTTAAATGATCCTAATAGATTCGTCAACTAGTTTTCTTATTATTCATATTTTCCTTAGTTGTCGATATTTCGAAATAATTCTTTTTATAAACTACTATATTTTTTCTTAAAAAAACAAACAAACAAACAACGCGACAGGAACAAAACAATACGATATTTTAAAAAATCGATACAATTTATGATATTCATTCTTAGAAAGACTTTATTTATTTATTCATTTTTTCTATAACGCTATTTTCGATGACTTTAATGAAAAAATAACTGAATATACAGATGGGTGAACAAATAATTGTTTTTTAAATTTCACAGCAGTATGTGAAATGTTTTCCATTATTTTGTTTGTTTTATTTTTAACAGTTATTTTCGTTACAAGGACTAGTGATGGTAGCCACAATTTTTTTAAACTAACAACTCATCTGATCAAGCGTTTAAAAAAGAGGAAAAATAGAGAGAAGAAAAGGAAATAAAAATTATTATCTCTGCATTTTTCTCTCTGTTTTTTTTTTTTTACGTAATACTCTCTAGTGTAGTGATGTTTTGTTTCGTTGAGCGGATGTTTCTTCCAATTTTTGGGAAGACTCCGAATAACAACCCTCAACTCAAGATGTTAACCGTGCCGAGGAGTGAATAGCTACTGCGTAATGAGGTCGCAAATAATTCCCGACAGGTTTCGGAACGCTGTTTGTAAAAGACCTTTACTCAACGTGCCGGGCAACTTTGGGTGGACTTTTAGATTCGTGCGTCACTTGTGGAAATAATATGAGAATTAAAAATAGAAACAAAAGTCTAATATGGCTCTTCCAGTGGATAAACTGGGAGCCCTTCTTTCAAGAAAGAGCCTACCTAAGGTCAAAAGATTTTCCATAGGAAGAGACTCCTACACAAAGAATGAATCTTCAGGGCCCCACAACCAGGATAATCCTAATGATGACCTTGCAAATACTCCAGCTAGATCCATAACCGTACATTTAAAGAAAGAAAAAATAAAATTCTCTCGTGACGAGTATAAAGTCGTTATGTCTGCATTTCGTGAAGCGTCATTAAAACCTCAGAAAAACATCACTCGCCAAACTATGACATTTGGCGAGAAAAGGTTGGACAAAGAATTAGAAAGTACATTGACAAAAATAAACTAGCCAATGTACGAAAATACATCATGTGAAATAACCGATTGACAGAGACTGAAATTAATGAGATAAAAATAATTCCAACCAGAATAGACGAATCAACAAAATATAAAAGAAAACCAGAATAAAAAAAGTAGTAACATCACACAAGCCACAGGTCATAATAAAAAAAAGCGAGAAAAAACACAAATCACTGTAAAGATAATGTTGAAAGTTTAGAAGTGTTGGAAATGTGTGATCCGAGTCGGTTACACGACGGTAATAAACCGAGTTCAAAACACATTGAACAGAATTATTTTGCAAAAGACAAGAACAGTATACAAGAAACCAAGGAAGAAATCAAGAGCCATATAAGTCAGATACAAAATATTGCAACGGAGGAATCAAAACAACTTCTAAAATTACTACCAACAAAGCAAATCCTCTATCTCTGCTTAGCCGACAACGGAGAGGAAATTTTGTCCAAGAGAAGCGTTTGTCTTCTTAACATTAATTCGAGTTTTTGGTTGGTAATGTCAGTTTACTCTAATCGGAGTTTTCAAGTTTGTGACGAGTCAAAAATGTCTTTGTTCGCTTCTCACCGAAGCTTTACGGAAACTGCCAAAGGTTGGTCTTTGTGTGTGGTAGATAACGACGGCGGTAATTTTGTATTCTCTGCCCCAGCTCGGTGCAACTACTACCTGACCTCCCTGGGGCTCTATTTTTATGCTTGTCTCAAATTCACTGGAGTGGGGATGACGAACATGGAAATCCAATTCACTGGAGGTGGGGGGATGACGAACATGGAAATCCAATTCACTGGCGGTGGGAGGATGACGAACATGGAAATCCAATTCACTGGCGGTGGGAGGATGACGAACATGGAAATCCAATTCACTGGAGGGGGATGACGAACATGGAAATCCAATCTCTTGGGTGGAGCAGCTTCTATTTTGGTAGTATCATTTCTTTTCGGCTTTTTTTTCTTTTGATGCCGAAAAAATCTAGCTTTTATGTTTATAAATCTTTTCCAACTGAATTTTAAATTTCATTTTATTCTCAAAGAATTTAA
The DNA here is from genome assembly GCA_037127315.1 of Ascarosepion bandense. Taxonomy (NCBI): domain Eukaryota; kingdom Metazoa; phylum Mollusca; class Cephalopoda; order Sepiida; family Sepiidae; genus Ascarosepion; species Ascarosepion bandense. Next base: position 1,030,499 of record JBBBDQ010000900.1, read on the forward strand.
CCATTTACACCCAGAAAATATTTCTTTTTGTTTGGGACAATCCTTTCTGTCAATTCAAAAGGTATGTTTTGCTTAAAAAAATTTTTACTTTTATCTACGGTGTAACTCAGGTTTGGAAATTTTCATTCCACTTCTCTCCTATAGTCAGAATTTGACTTTTGTTGTTACTTATAAAATATTATTTTTATTGGTGACATTCCTTTCCAATGATCAAAAATTATGTTTTGATTTAAAATGTTTACTTTTATCTGCGGTCTATCTCAAACATCAATTGTATTTCTCCCAGCCTGTCAGTAATAACACACCCGCAAAATATGAATTCGTTCATATCCCCCAGGCTTTGGGTTTTGCAGCCCTTACCTTCCTCAGTCTACACTTGAATATTTTACGATCTGCGTTTGTATTAGAACAACATTTTTTTTTAATTGGCTTTTCGCGGTTTAGAAAAATTAGTAATACGGACCAACACCATTTCCTCCGTCTTATTTGCAACAAATAATAATACCACTAATTTAAGTACTTCCGTTTGGCCAGGCAGTATTACGATGATAATAAATAAATATACTGGAGGTAAGTTTGATAAACTTAGAAAATTAATTTATAGAGTTTTAAAATCTTTTGCTTTTAACCTAGATATTTAATTATAATATTAAACAAGTTGGATTTTTAGACGTGACGTTAAACTTAGTTTCAGATAATTTTCAACCTTACATGAAAAACAATGCTAACCCAATTCATATAAACTCTGTCTCTAATCACCCACTATCTGTTATCAAACATATTCCATTATCAGTTGATACACTCCTCCAGCCAAGAAATATTCGAAAACATACAACTATTTACGATAAAGTTCTTAGAGATAGTGCGTTTTGATCTTCTGAGATTAGTTTTGTGGAAGAATATTATTGTTCTAGAAAGAAAAAGAAAAACAGAAAAAATATGGTAAAATCCGCTACTTCATCAATTAGTTAACATTAAATTTGGACGTAAATTCCCTAATATAATTAATAAACATTTCCTTAAAAATAATCTTTTAAGTAACATTTTCAATCGGGACTCTCTAAAACTTAATTATAGCTGAACTAATAATTTAGAAAAAACAATTAGATTACATAGCAATAAATATTGAAATTATATAACAATAGCAATATTAATTCTACTAGTCATCTTGATTTGCCCCATAGTAAAAATCTATGCAATTGTAGAATGTCCCGTGTAATTTAACAGGTGTTTAACTAAATCCATTGTTTATATGTGCTCTATCTCATAGAAAATCCAAAGGTTACTAAAGTATATATTGATAATATAATGAATCATTTCAAAATAACTTTTTCACAATCGTCTCTTATCTTTTACTAATAAAGACAAACGAAATATGACCTCACTTTCTAAATGTTTTTGAAAGTTAAAAGGGGAGAATAAAACACCTAAAGTTAATTGGAAAATTCTCAAACAAGCTAGAATCCCTAGATCGGTAAACTAACCATGTTTCCTCTACCTGCAAGAGAACATGGAAATTAGAAAGTACATGAAAAGCGACATATTACTAAATAAAAGGCATGAATCTACAGCAAATTTCAAACATATTAAAGAATTAAACTTACAATTCTGTGGGGTTACTAAATCTAAGATAGGAAACTATAGCATCTGCAAACATTTTAGAGTATAGACTTTACAATTTTGATAATTTATTTTAACTATATAATCTTTCTTTTTATGTTATTTTAATTGATTTATTGTGCTCAATAATTACTGTTAGTAGTTTTAGTCATGTAGGACTAAATGTTTTAGTCGGGGTAGGACTTGGGACCCTGCCCTTAAACAAATCCCAATGAGACTTGCTCCGTCAGGGAGGAAGCCCGCTCAACCCGACTAGGGTGAATGCGGCATACATACATACATACATACTACCTTATATTTACATCTTTTATTTTTGTATTTATTATTATTAGGTTGTCATTTTTCATCACATTCCTCCAAAATCATATTGCCGACTGCTTGTCTAGTTGTTGAGAAGAAAAATGGGCAATGGTTGCTGATAGTGTTAACTAGATCTCAGTTCCCCGCCAAAAAACCCAAGACTAAGGGCACAGACAGACTCACTCTCTATACCAGTTCCAGTCTCAAAAATTATCTTCATTAAAGAATTACAGAAAATGTACGACCCAGGCTTTACGAAAACATAAAAAATCCCTGTCCTCTACCCTGTTCTCCTTTGATGGGAAATTATCACAAAGAATTTCATTAACTCACTCATCCCCTTGCAAAAATATCCCGCTCAGTAGAAATCCCAGTCCATACAACGAAAGCTCATTTCAAATCCCATATCCTTCAACCAGAAACGGCAACGAATTCCCTCACCATCAAAGAAACAGTCTTTTTCTAGATGATAAAGGAAGGAAAAACCAGTAAATTTCCTTAACATTTAGAAGGAATGACGTTTGCCGTAATTTTCCGGTTAAGGCTGAAAGGGCTCAAAACTACGCCAATCAAATCAAAGAGCTAAAGTATTTGATTCGAGCTGTTTTATTCATTTTTCTGAGAAAATGGTTGTATAGAGCTTATCGTTTGGACATTCATGAAAAATTTTGACATCATGCATAACATCCATAGAGAATCTAAATCCGACGAGGCTATTTTCCATTTTGTTTTTAATCTTTTCACTCCAAGTGTGGGATTCCAGAACAACCCGGATTAAAAAGACGGTTTTTAATGCGGGTTACCCGGTCCACAAAACCTCAACACAAATTTCAAAAAAAGACAACTCAATAAGAAATGTTGGCTAAAAATATGAAAATTTGTATTTGACAATATGTATACAATATAAACAATTTATACAATGCTGTGTATCTTTTGTTTGATAGCAAAGTGTCTTTTATATTTGCGTGAATGTTGGTTGAATATAAAAGTGTCTGTTCGATTTGAGCGAATGTCGTTGAATATAAAAGTGTCTGTTGTATTTGAAAGAAAGTTGGTTGAATGTGAAAGTGTTGGTTTTGAGTCCGTAATTACACAGAGTAGTAGCACAATGTTTTTTTTTCCATTTTAGTAGGTGGAAAAGGAAAGTGTTTCAAATTGTGTTGAAAAGGAGTGTGAATGAGAATTAGCGAGGGAAGAGGGAGAGTGTCAAATGGAGATAGTAGTAATTGGTAAAATGTTTGTGTAAAACGATGAATCAGTCTACTTAGTCTATGTTAGTTCTCCTTTCTGGTTGGTGAGAGATGTGAAAAGTTTTACGACCGTTGGAGGGGTCTTGTTGCAGGTGTTTCCTCTCTTTTTTCCGTTCGTCTCGGTTGAGTAGGCGAAGGATTAGTTTGTCGACACTGGTCTCTTTGATGTCGGTGCCTATCGGACTGTGCGTATCTGACACTGCGTCTTTCGAGATTGACTGGCGTAGCTGACAGATCGACTGCTTTCTTGAGTGACGGATCGACCGAATGTTGTCTCTCAATGACCCTCTTGATTGACTGCTGTGATCAGTTAGAGGACTTCCTTAAATATTGAATTTTGATCACGTGGGAAGATCCCAAAACGATTTTTTTTCTTTTAGCCGTGAAAAATATCCCGTTTTGCTGACGTATTTTGAATTTCTGTATTTGTCAACCAATCAGGATCCAGTGTATCGCTTTTCACACTGACTTGTGAAAAAGAAAAGCTTTTAGCCGTTTGGATCCACTTTTGCGGGTGCGCAATTTTACTTTGGGTTTTTCCCAAATGTTGTAGTCGTTTGAATTTTATTTTGCGGGTGTGCAATTTATTTTGTGTTTTTTTTTAGTGGTGCAATGGCTATCGACTCGGAACGACAAACCGGAGAAACGAGTCCGAATTCCAGTTGAATTCCTTGCATTCACTTACGCACAAATACCCTTGGGAAAGGTATTAATACGTCTCTTCCCTCCAGTTATGGGTCAAATAATAGGACAGATTGGGTTCTATAGCATTGGTCGGCAACGAGTCTATCGCAGAAATAATCTTCTGCCCAGTCAGTCATGTCTCTTTCGAGACATGATCGCCCAAGCGTGTATCAGGTATGGCACTTAACTGACTGTACTTATTATTATTATTAGTAGTAGTAGTAGTTCAATCAATTCCCGTGAAGAAAATAATGAGTTAAGTTCTAAATTAAAATATAGACAAATATATCCGAAGTCTCTGATGAAATAAATCTTGCTTGCTTATAGATAAAATTTTAAAAAAGAACAGGCTCAACAAAGTTTTCTAAAAATTCTAAAATCCTGAATTTCTTTTCTCATATTTGATATTTTAATGAGATATTTTATTTAATAAACCGGCCACTGAATAAAAGAAGTTAAGTTTACGTAAAACCGTGTCTAGAAACCAGGTCTGGACGACAAAGTGAACCTCGCTGCCGCACTTGAAAGGGACCTCCAATCCGTAGTGACCTGGGGTAGGAAATGGTTGGTAAATTTCAATGCCTCCAAAACAAAGCTGTTATCAACTAACCACCATAGACAATCGCATCTACCTCCCATTAGCATGGGACAGGCTAGCCTCCCAGAGAGTAAAATACTACGCCTCCTTGGCCTTACACTCTCGGCGGACCTCAAATGGAATGACTATATTGAATCCATTGCCAAATCTGCTGCTATGAAAGTCGGCTCTCTGTACAGGGCCCGGAAATTTTTCCCACCTGAAACTATTCTGCACATATACAAATCTACCATCCGCCCGTGTATTGAATATTGCTGCCATATCTGATCGGGTGCCCCTGCTGCTCTCCTTGGGCTTCTTGACAAAATACAAAGGAGGATCTGTAACGTGGTTGATACTGACTTGGCAGACCGGCTGCAGCCGCTCTCACACCGGCGTGATGTAGCTTCCTTGTGCCTCTTCTACAAGTACTTTCATGGCTTCTGCTCCGATGAGCTTAGATCACTGGTGCCGCCTAAGCACGAATTTACACGAGATACTAGATTAGCAACTATGTCCCACCCTTTTACAGTTAAACAAATAAGATGTAACCGTAAATTCTACTCCAACAGCTTCTTTTCTCGCGCTTCCCGCCTGTGGAACTCCCTTCCACAAGTCTGCTTTCCCGACAGTTACAATCTCCAGGTGTTTAAATGTAGGGTCAATAGACACCTCCTATCACACTAACTCCCAACTATTCTCACAACACTCTCATCTACCCAACCCTCATTCTCGGTATCCTCACCCGCCTATCACCCACCCTCTGTTATTTCCTATATTTAACCAGCCTTTCTCCACTCTACGTAGCCCCCTGCACAGTAGTGGCAGTGACATGCCTTGCTCGGGGTGAAACGCTTATAAAAAAAAAGGTGAGCCTTCACTAAAAAAATAATAGGTTAATAGTAATAGTAAATAAAAATTGAGATGTGGCAGAATCAACCATATGCTTGTTTACTATTAAATATTGATTACTAACAAGAAACCCTATCGATACATGATCGCTGAAAGCGTGTATCACGTATGGCACTCAACTGAGTGATATCCTATACAAGCAAGGTAACGATACCACTAGAAAGCAGAGGGTTACAGAAAGCGAAAACTTTAGTGGAGATAATTGAGAGAAAGAAAAAAAACGAACAGGTTTCAAAAAGACAGATGTTAGTTTTAGTTTTTGAAGATAGTAGTTATTAGTAGTTATCAGGGAATCAAGATTTCGGAAGGGAGTTCCACAGGCGAGAAACAAAAACTGTTGGGGTAGAAGTGGCAGTTATATTTAACCCGTTCAACAGGCTGATGTCAGTCAGAAAGATAGTCTGTGGTGATTAACGGGAAGTAGTATTCAAGATGATGACTCATAAGATATCACCGATTTTAAACTGAAAATATGAACGTTCAGGCAATACAGTTGCTGACACCCGCCTTCACCAAACGTTGCACATATTCTAAGCACTAAATCTGCGATATTGACTGCGTTTGTTACTACTTCGGGTGCCTTCTTCTGAAGGGTAAGTGATGATGGTGGTCGCCATGATAGGGAAAGTGATGACAGGTCTTTTGTCATACGAAAGGCTTGTCTCTTGAAAGCTGAATAAAGTGATAGGCAAAAGCCACTCGAACATTTTCGTCTTCCCATATTTATTAATTTAATCATCATCATCATCATTATTGACGTTGTTCTTCTTATTAATTCGAATTCTCATTCAGTTCAATTTTTTCTTTTTCTCATTTAAGTAATTTCTTTTCCTTGTCATGATTGCAATTGATATGCGTTATCCATTTTTGTATGATCTAATCTTAGATTCGGAAAAGAGACGCCAAGAGCAAAAAGAGTCGACAAAACCTCAACCAGCAGACCTTTGAAACCATATATATATATACATATATATATATATTAACTAGAAGTCTTTTCTGACAGCGAGAGAAGTGGAGAAGTTAAGTAATGAAGGGAATCGACTTGATCTGATCTGTGTTGTCAAGTTTCGACCCCAGCTGACAGAACAATGAAATAGATACGCGCTGATACAATCCAGTTGTTTCCCGCCCTAATAGCGTCTTTCAGCCGACGTATTGCACACATGCGCACTTGGTGATTCCAAAATGGAGTCACTTGTGAACAATGACTCAGCCAGTATCTATTTTTGTTCATTCATTCATTCATTCACTTATTAAGTTCTTTTTTTTCCTTTTGCTTCTTTTATTATTATTATACACTCAAATGCGTGTGTATATATTTAAATGTATATGTTTCTTATATTTTTCTATTCATATATTTGATTGTTAATTTATCTAGTTTTGTATCTTCTTTATTTGTTTCATCGTAATGCAAATGTTTTACAGAAAGGGGGGTCGGATATTTGCTGAAATATCGTAGATGTCAAAACCCAAATTTTGCGTTTTTGTTATTGAAACGCATATACATTCCATGGCTATCAAATTTTATCATCACCTCTTCTAAATTGGATGCAGACGTCCGCAAACATTCCTGATGCGACACAGAGATCCGAAGGCGAAGGACGCGTTCCAGAAACCGAGTAGAATATTAAGGGGCATGAAAAATTACGCTAAAACACAGAAGAGAGTACTGGATAGCTGTGGGATGTAAGTTTTTCAATATGGTAGTGCTATGGCAAAACACACCTATTACTCAGATAATGGACTCTCCCTCCTATATTAATAAGAGTTAACAGGAAGTTAACGGGAAGATTTCTTGGGAAGTTCTTAGGAGTTCTTAGAAGTTCTAGAGAGTTCTTTAGAGTTCTATTAGAGTTCAGTAGTTGTTGTGATGCAGTGAATATCGACTCGGAACGAGAAATCAGGGAGCCGAGTTCGAATTCCATTTAAATTCTTTGCATTCACTTACGCACAAATACTCTTGGGAAAAGTATTATTCAGTCTCTTCCCTCCTGTTATGAGTCAAATAAAAGGACAGATTAGGTTCTATAGCCTAGGCTAGCAACCAGTCTACCGCAGAAAGTAATGACAACCTACTGTGCAGTCTTTCGAGACATGATCGCGCAAGCGTGTATCATGTATGGCACTAAAATGACTGATCCCATTGGTAGAAAAGCTTTCATCAAAATATCATCAACGGCAGATATAATGCAATAAACCACTGCTTCCCAGCAATATGTATTTATGTCGAGGTTTAGATGATAGTCAGATTGGATCAAATATGGAAAACATGGAGGGTTATATACAATTCAAAACCACAGACATGCACAGGTTTAGATAATAGTCAGATAGGATCAAATAAAAAGTATAGGGAGTGTTATCTAAAATTTCAAAACCACAGATATGCACAGGTTTAGATGATAGTCAGATAGGATCAAATAAAAAGTTTAGGGAGTGTTATCTAAAATTTCAAAACCACAGATATGCACAGGTTTAGATGATAGTCAGATAGGATCAAATAAAAAGTTTAGGGAGTGTTATCTAAAATTTCAAAGCCACAGATATGCACAGGTTTAGATGATAGTCAGATAGGATCAAATAAAAAGTTTAGGGAGTGTTATCTAAAATTTCAAAACCACAGATATGCACAGGTTTAGATGATAGTCAGATAGGATCAAATAAAAAGTTTAGGGAGGGTTATCTAAAATTTGAAAAACCACAGACATGCACAGGTTTAGATGATAGTTAAATAGGACCAAATAAAAAGCAAAGGGATGGTTATCTAAAATTCGAAACCATAGACATGCCCAGGTTTAGATGATACTCAGATAGAATCAAATAAGAAGTATAGGGTGGGTTATCTACAGTTTCAAAACCACAGACTAGCGCAGGTTTAAATGATAGTCATATAGGATCAAATAAGGTAAACTTGGAGTGTCATCTACAATTCAAAACCGGAGTCATGCACTGGTTTAGAGATAGTCAGATAGGATCAAATAAGAATATCAGGGATGGTTATCTACAATTTTAAAACCACAGACATTCACAGGTTTAGATGAGGGTTAGATAGAATCAAATAGGGAGAACAGGGAGTGTTATCTACAATTCAAAACCACAGACATGCACAGGGTTAGATGACAGATAGGATTAAATAAGGAAAACCGAGAGAGCTATCTACAATTTCAAAACCATAGACATGCACAACAGGCATTGAACCCAAGGACTTGTGTGTTAGAGCGATGTCCTGATGGAACGAAGCTCCTTAATGACATGTCAGAATGTAGAAGTAGGATGCGTGTTCTTTGGACGTTAGGAGTCATCAGTGTAGCAGTAGAGAGATGGTTAATGTTTATTAAATCGGCCTTGTGTCAAACATAATCGAACTCCCTACAACTTAGGATTATTCGCTATCATCAGAAGGTTGTAGATTGGACTGTGTGAAAGAATAAATGTATACATTTTGTATGTTTAAAAACGAAATTTATTAAGAGAAAAGAATAACAAAACTGTTAAAGTTAATTTTTTTATAATCATGTCGCCCCAAGCAAGGCATGTTACTGCCACTGTTTTGCAGGGGGTTACATAGGAGGAAAGTTATGAGAAAGAGTGACAGGTTACAGGGGGTATCAGGAAGTGGGTAAGAGAAGGATGAGAATACTGATGAGAGTGGGGTGGACGGAGAAAGAAGTATGAGAGAGAGGATGCAGGTTAGTGAGACAGGGGATGACTATTGACGTTACATTTAAATTCTTGGAAATTGTAGCTGTCGGGGAAGCAAGTAAACAGAAGGAAATTCCACAGGCGGGAAGTGCTAGAAAAGAAGCTGATGGAGTAGAATTTGCATTTAAAATTTATTGGTTTCACAGTAAAAGGGTGGGACCTAGTTGGTAATCTTGTGGCTCGAGTAAATTCATATTAAGGGTATCAAAATTCGTTGAAATGTTCGTAGTAGTCCTTGCAAGTGTGAGTTTGCAAACTAGTGAATAGAAATGACTATATCCATATTATCAGTGAACATGGGGATGATCGTGATTTCATTTGGTACTAGCAGTACAGCCCGGCGTTGTTCGGGTGTAATGAAAGCTTTAAAATTAATCCATGGTCTTGGAGATCAGACTCTTTGAACGTTGGCACGTAATACTAAAAAGCAATAGTTTTTTCCAGTTAAAGCGAAATCGTAGACTGAATGAATGGATGTAAGTCAAATTTTGATTTCCTGGTATCGATATCAAATTTTCTGCACTATTGTAAGAACTGCAACCTTGAAACTTCTGAAATAAGTTTCTTACGTCTTTGTCTGTGAGTGTATCAAATTTGATTAAAATCGGACCACTCCTTCTATAACCCGATTTTTTGGATTATCGATTTTTGATATTTATCAGAGGTACCTGGACACAAAACCTAGCTAAGAACACTCGCAGACGCTTCTAGTACAACTGTGTAAAATTTCAAGAAAATCGGTTCAGCCATTTCGGAGTCTATATGTAACGGACACACACACACACTCACACTCACAAAGTTCCATTTATAAATAAGTTTAGATTTCCGAGGTTGAATAAAATCTTCAATGCCGGTTTTATCCCAGGAAGAGAAATGAGAGGAACATTTTTTTAACAGGGTAATAATTAAACTTCCTTCACAAAGACGTTGTGAACGAAGTCACGGAATGACTCCCAATCTGTGCGTTAATAACAGAAAGATATTCAGGAGGCGTTTCCATCAGAATTACTTGGGAGACGTGCAAGAATGTCCACCATATATATGAAAGATTAAGTCATTGAGAAATTAAGGGTTCGGATGCCAGTGTGGTCAGTGACAGTATGATTAAGTCAATTTGAATGGTGGGCATTGATGTCACCTAACACAAATATATTTTCAAACTGGTGTAGAGAAATGACTAAATCAACCATTCGTCCGTGCATGGATTACTGCTGTCATATATGGTTAGGCGCACACGCTGTTCATCTCAGTGTTCTTGACAGGCTCAAAAGGAGAACCAGTAATGTAATAGGTACCCACTTGCCTGCTCGACTCCAGACACTTTCTCACCGACAGGATGTGGCTTCCCTCTGTCTGTTCTATAAATATTTTCATGGCTTCTGCTCTGACGAACTTAAGTCACTGGTGCCCCTGCCACAAGTGTATACTCGTGCAACCAGACTGTCAACTGGGTCCCACCCATTCACAGTTAGATCAACCAAATGCAGCCGACACTTCTACTCCAATAGCTTTTTTCTCGTACTTCCCGCCTGTGGAACTCATTTCCATATTCTTGCTTTCCTGACGGCTACAACCTCCAGAAATTTAAATGCAATATCAATACCCATATCTTAACCACTTGACTCTAGTTCTTTCTACATCACCCTGTATATTTTTTCCTTTCTCTCTACCTTTGCAACTGTCAACACACCTGTATTCCCATCCTTCTCTTGCTCCTTTCTAACTGTTTCGTCTTTCTCTTCACTCTCCTCCTATCTAATCTTTTTACTCTTATGTATCCCCCCTGCACATCAGTGGCGTTACTGCCTTGCTTGGGGTGAAACGATTAAAAAACAATATCCTCATCATCAGACATAATATCTAGCACGCACATTCATGGAAGGAACGGAAATGGTAAAGAAAGACAAAATATCTGACAGATTTTATTAGAAAAAGGCGAAAGCACATGTAAAAATGGTCTGAAGGCTTAAGACATCGAGTTCCCTAGCCAGCGGGAGATATCTCTGGAAACTCTCACAGGTCATGCCTGTGGTTACAAAAGTCCTTCCTAAAGAGGAAAAGATAGTAATCGAAAATTCATAGGAGGGGATTGAAAACTGAAGATTAGTTTTCATTTCACCAATTCTGATGAGGGGTCATACTCACTACAATGATCCCCGGCTCGGACGTCTATTGAATTTAAAAGTCGCTTCTGACCTCAAATGGAAAGCGTATATTCATTTACATCGCTGAAAAAATTGCCGGTTCTTTGTACCACATCAGAAAATACCTTAGTCCTGTTGCTATACAAGAGTCAGATCCTTTCCATGGTGCCCCGACTACATGAATTTACAAGTGCTACTAGATTAGCAACTAAGTTTTGAGTTTTTTTAAACGGCCTATGCACACGTCTGTGAATTATTTAATGCCAAAACGTTGGGATTTTAAAGAATTTTTTTTTGTTCGGTTATATTGCGGTTCATTTAGTCATATTTTAATGAATTTTTGTTATTTTAGTTCTTTTTTTATTTTAGAAAATTGAAAATTTCTTCTAGTTTTGTCTTCAAAAATGTTTTCCTGAGAATAATTTTTTTCTTTCAAAAATGTATATTTTTCTATGAAAGTCTATCGTTATGCGGTCTTACGGCCTATCACGTTGAATACACCGGCTCACGCTCGATCACCGAAGTTAAGCAAAGTTGATCCTGGTCAATACTTAGATGGGTGACCGCTTGAGAATACCAGGTGCTGTAGGCGTATAGTGACGGATGTGCGTTGTGGTGCAGTGGATATCGGCTCGGAAAGAAAAATCGGTGAGCCGAGTTCGAATTCCAATTGAATACCTTGCATTCACTTAAGCACTGGTACCCTTGGGAAAAGTATTAATCTTTCCCTCCAGTTATGGGTTAAATAACAAGGGTAGCACTTGGGGACCCTGCTCTTAAAAACAAATCCCTAAGTATCTTGATACTAGAAAAGAAAAGAAGTATTACTAGACACAAAACTTATATATAAGAACAACAATAAATTGTTGATAGAAAAAGGTATTACCAGCAATAATTAAAATAAAATTTAGTTGGCAATAAATGACCCGCCGAAGTTGATATGCCATAAATACAACCAACCAACTATTTTTATGTATATATTTCTATAAAAGTCTATATTTATTTTTTCATAGTGTTTTGACCCAAGTTTGGGCCGGCGTGATGTGGCTTCCCTGTGCCTCTTCTACAGGTACTTTCATGGCTTTTGCTCCGATGAGCTTAGATCTCTGGTGCCGCCTAAGCATGAATTTGCACGAGATACTAGATTGGCAACTGGGTCCCACCCTTTTACAGTTAAACAAATAAGATGTAACCGTAAATTCTACTCCAGCAGCTTCTTTTCTCGCGCTTCCCGCCTGTGGAACTCCCTTCCACAAGTCTGCTTTCCCGACAGCTACAATCTCCAGGTGTTTAAATGTAGGGTCAATAGACACCTCCTATCACACTAATTCCCAATTATTCTCAGAACACTCTCATCTACCCAACCCTCATTCTCTGTATCCTTACCCGCCTATCACCCACCCTCTGACATTTCCTATATTTAATCATCCTTTCTCCACTCTATGTAGCCCCCTGCGCAGTAGTGGCAGTGACATGCCTTGCTCGGGGTGAAACGCGTATAAAAAAAAATATATATATATCTGGGACCTTAATATGTGCTACTACTCCGAGTCAGGGTGAACCTGGGAATAACAGCAATTCAGAGGTGGTTCTATGCTCCTATATATCGCTATTGCGATGTCAGATGTTCGGAGGAGTTACATTCCTTGCTTCTACCAGTTCCAATCTCCAGAGCTAAGAATCACTATGTCGTGTTGACGATGGTAAATCATGCTCACTCCTTTATATTTCTTTGATAAACATCAAGTTCCACCCACACATCTTCTTCCCTAAACAGTTACTTTGTGGGGCAGGGGGAAAACCCCTGAATGAATGAGTCTTTGAAAACTACAATTTTTGTCTTTTAAAGTCCATGATTAAAGGATGCATATCCCACTTATCCTCATAATTCCCTCTTACTTCCCTTTCTACCTATTTTATAACCTCACTGCTACCATCTATTCTGAGTGGCGTTTGGGCCTTGTATTGGATAAACTAAAGGCAAAAATAGAACTCTTTAATACTGTTCTTTGCTTTTCTCATTTGTTTTATTTATAGTATTTACATTATTCGGACTATTGTCCGCATCTTTGTTGCCATTTGTACGACGTTTCGGCCGTTGTACGCTCCGGCCTTCTTCAGAACCCTTTATTACGATCACTGGGGTATATGAACTACATACCTTGTGTTTTATTTATTTATTTTTTATAATCATATCGCCCCAAGCAAGGCAGTTTACTGCCACTGGTGCGCAGGGGGTTACATAGGAGGAAAGTTATGAGAGAGAGTGACAGGTTAATGGGGGTGTCAGGAAGTGGGTAAGAGAAGGATGAGAATGACTTAAACGTGTTGACAGCAAAAAAAAAATGCCTTGTTTAGTATTTTTGAAATTGCTTATCTTACGTGGAGAAAAATATAGCCAGCTGTGTTTTCAACAACCTTCTTAAAATAGAACTACAATACCGGAGGGGGGTCTCCTGCTTTCCATTAATGGTTTTCACTTTTGAGTTCGTGCGTGCGTATTAGAAAGTTTCGAGGAATTTTTTTTATTTCGTTTTACTTTTCGTATGCTGTGGCGCCGTTGATATCGGCTCGGAACGAGAAATTAGATAGCCGGCTTCGAATTCCAGTTAAATTCGTTGCATTCACTTACGCGCAAATAACCATAGGAAAAAGATTTAATCCGCTGCTTCTCTTTCCTATATATTAAATAGAAGAAAAGTTTAGGGTTTATAGCCTTGATTGGCAACCAGTCTACCACAGAAAGTAATGGCAACCTACTGCGAGAGAATCTTCTCAATCAGTCGCTTTTCTGTCGAGACATGATCGCCCAAGTGTGTATCACGTATGGCACTTCACTGACTGACTTATTCTCCCGCTTCTAAGTACATCCAAATTCTCTTGTAACAGAAAAATAACAGCAAAATTCCGAATTATATTGTTTTCGTCGTCACCGTTCAAACTAGAGAAACTAAGACAACTCTTTTATATATATATATATATATATATATATCTTCACTTTTCTATCGCCGTAAGGTTACCTGTCTGTGCCTTTTCTATAAATACTTTCATGGTAATTGTTTTGATGAGCACTTCACTATGATACCTAGACAATTTAAATTTAAGTGATGGCAGCGGATGATGGACAATATCCTCAAAGGTAAAGTAGACTCGAAGTAACAGAAATATAGTTCTACACAAGAACGCTGAGGATACCATGGATCGAACATGTGAGCAACGGCGCTATTTCGGTGAAATCTTGTTAGGAAAATGAATATTCATGCCTGTATATTGATTGCAAATGTAATAATTAGAATTGTTTATAGTTTTATGGGAAGAGGAAAATATAATTTGAGTGTAAATTTTGAAGTGACAGCTAAATTTTCTAGGACATGTAATGAGGAAAGAGGGCTTGGAGAATCTGATACTCACAAAACAAAGATGTGTCTTTTCACCGGATTTATTCAACTTGTACAGCGAGACTTTTTTGAGGACCCTAGATGTTATGCCAGGATTTATCATCGGAGGCCACAATTTGAACAACGTAGATGATTATATATATACTGTTTAATTATAAAAAACAGAAGGGAGTATCTATTCAAATACGAGTATCCATTAAAAATAATGTTTAAACAAATATGGGCACCTCGGTGTGGTGTAATGGTTAGCAAGCTAGTCTCGCTAAAATCATTATAACTAAGGAGTGAGTTCGATCCTCACTGGGTACCCCCTACTTTCGGACGTATGTCACGTCTAAGCTACGCTTAGAAATCACCTTCCGGTTGGATATTTTTTACTTATATATATATATATATATATATATATATATAAGTGCACATTTGTATTAAAAAGTGTTCAATAAAATTATATTGTAGAACTTTTGAATATTTTGCATTTGTAAACGAGTTGTTACGCGACCGAGGTTTCTACCATGTGATGTCTTCAGGCGATATGCAATAACTGAGTTTACCTTGTTTTTTTTTAAGAACGCTCACGTAACGGTGGTTTTTTTTTTAACGCTCACGTGATGGAGAATTTTTGAACGCTCAATTTTTAAAATTACAAGAAATTATAACGTTTTCATCCATGGTCGTATGAAACTAATAGGTAATTTTTAGTATGTT
The DNA here is from genome assembly GCA_037127315.1 of Ascarosepion bandense. Classification (NCBI taxonomy): domain Eukaryota; kingdom Metazoa; phylum Mollusca; class Cephalopoda; order Sepiida; family Sepiidae; genus Ascarosepion; species Ascarosepion bandense. Next base: position 1,045,788 of record JBBBDQ010000900.1, read on the forward strand.
TACACTTCGTCATAATTTCTGTTCTTTCATTCAATAGTTAATTTTTATTTGGGAATAGCATAATCGCTAACTTTTCTTCCTGGCACAGTCTACACATCTTGCTACCGTTTTAAGGCTTGGATATTTTTACTGTACTCCACGTTATGTCTGGGTCTTTCCCATATTTTGATTTCAACTTCCACACCTGGCTAACCAATCTTGTACAGTTTCTTAAGTTTTCTATTTTGAATGTAGACTTATGGTTGAACCACCTGGTCTTAAAGGCGTCTTTGGTTGATCCCAAATATATTATATTTTGACTATTTAAGTTATGTACTTTTGCTTTGTAAATGACTTCTTTTGTATTACAAAGTCCTTGAAGTGGGCATTTATATATATAATTTTAGGAGTATAATAAATATTAAATTTATATTATAAATAATATTTTCTGAAAAAATAGTACGTTCAGTAAATGTAATGAAGTAAATCAATCCAGGGGAGGTAATTCAGTATTTGGCATGTTAAACGTATAAACAAAATATTAGAAAAAATAAACGGAAAAATAATCCAGAAACTTTATCTTGTACCGGATCGAACTAATCAGTTCGTGCCATGAGGTCAGTCATTCGAATCGATCCAGTGGGTCTTGCTATATCTTGACAACGGATACTCAGAAACAGAGAGAAAAAGTCGACGGAATACAATGCTTTCGCCCTAAGGATTAAGAAATTGGCTCTAGAATATGCGCGATACGGGCTATGAGAATAAACTGCGTATGTGTTTTTAATATGTTTGATAATGTTATTTTGATAATAACTGGCTACAGCAGTGGTAAAGAAAAAACTTAGAGAGTTGAGTTAAAAGGGAGATAACTACATGATATTCAGAAGTGGTATGGTACATAGAACGAGAATAATATACCCCAATGATCGAAATAAATTGTTTGATTCGAAATTCCAAGCATCTGAAGAAGGCCGGAGTGTACAACGGCCGAAACGTCGTCAAAATGGCAGGAAAGCTGAAGACAACAATTCAAACAATTTAAATAATGTAAATTCTGTCTCATCTCAGAAGTGTAGACAAATACTAAATCTTAGTAAATTTATATGCACATAGACACTCATGTACCGTTCTTGTCTATTTTGGCCATCAAGTCATCATTATTATTACTATTATCATTTTCCCCAATGACCCATGATCCTTCAGATTCAGATAATTTAGGAAAAGCTCAAATTATTTCTAAGCACAAACACACACAAATTTAATCCTTGTACATTGAATTTTTTGGATTGCCTCTAAGGTCTAATAAAAGTGGATCCCTGACACTTGAACCACTTAAAACATTGTTGCAATGAACACTTTGCTGTCATTAGCCACTCTCCGAATTCAAAGGGAGATTACTGCAGTAGGTTGCCATTACTTTCTGCGGTAGACTGGTTGCCAGACAAGGCTGGAGAACCCAATTTGTCCTGTTATTTAACCCATAACTGAAAGAAAGTGACGGATTATTACCTTTCCTAGGGGTATTTGCGCCTAAGCGAATGCAAGGAATTCAACTGGAATTCGAAATCGGCTCCCCGATTTCTCGTTCCGAGCTGATATCCACTGCACCACGACGCACAGGCCTAAAATAAATAGAAATATGCTGGAGCTAATAGCATCTGCATAGCCTGTTGGTTATCTGAACCAAAAACCCCTATGTAAATCAATTCTACCCCGCTCCCCGCCAGTGGCTAAGCAGTTCATGGCCTAAGTGTGAAACAAGGGTTTATTCTTGCTACAATAAACCAGAATCTGTTTCCACAGAACTATCGAGTTTATGTCGAGTAGTCAGTCAGTCAGTAAAGTGCCAATACGTGATACACGCTCGGGCGATCATGTCTTTTTCGACGCCTAACTGACTATGCAGAATTTTCCCGTAGTCGGTTGCTATTTCTTTATGCAACAGACTGAATACCAGCCAAGGCAGTAAAACCCAATCTGTCCTGCTATTCAATCCATAGTTGGAGAGAGAAGAGATGGATTAATAGCTTTCTCGAGGTTATTTGTGCGTGAGGGAATGCAACGAATTCAACTGGAATTCGAACTCAGCTCTCGGATTTTCCATTCCAAGCTAATATCTACTACATCATAACACACTAAAATAATTGTACGGATCCAAAATGTAGTTTACGTGACCAATTCATTAATCAACTTATCTTAGGATGTTCAATGCTCACATCTAATGAGTACAAAAACCGTAAGGACAGGTCAGTGTCTGGATAAGAAGATCATCTAAACTTATTTATAAATAGAACTTCGTCTGTGTGTGTGTGTTTGTGTCTCTGTGTGTGTGTATCCGTTACCTATAGACTCCGAAACGGCTAAACCGAATTTCTTGAAAATTTACACGGTTGTACTATAAGCGTCTGCGAGTGTTCTTAGATAGGTATTGTGTCAAGGTACCTCCGATAAATATCGAAAATCGATAATCGAAAAAATCGGGTCATAGAAGAAGTGGTCCGATTTTAATCAAATTTGATGCACTCATAGACAAAAGCATAAGAAATGATATTCAGAAGTTTCAAGGTTGCAGTTCTTACAATAGTGCAGAAGATCGATAATATGTATATATAAAAGGCAAGATATTTGTGTGTGTGTGTGTCTGTCTGTCTGTCTGTCTGTATGTATGTCCTTTATACAAATCCACAATTTTTATCCGATTCTCACCAAACTTCATACAAATATTCTTTAGGCTGAGTCTGAGTTGTATGCAATATGCTTAGGTGTAGGCTTATGCAATAGGCGTAGTCCTAGTCGTAGTCCTAGGCGTCCCCGCCTTAGTCTTTATTCATGGCTGACACTAGCCAATCATCATATTATTGTGAGGAGAAACTAAGGTGTATGCATATTCATTACATCAGGTTGGTTGGTTGGTTGGTTTTGATTATCGGTGTATCTGAAGTGTATGGAACAGGTTAATGTTTCTTTGGTTTGGCCTTGTGTCAAACTTAACCGAACTCCCTACAGCTTACAGGATTTTATGCAGAATAATATTCATCAGAATTATAAGAAGGTTTTTATCAGAAGGTTGGTTGTCGGCAGTTGGAATGTGTGGATTAGTGTAGAAGAGTGGAATAATAAATATACACTTTAAATGCTAAAATAGAAATTTATTATACGAAAAGACTAACAAGAATTCGTAGAAATGTTCAATGAGGAAGTTAAGGTATCAAGAGTTCATGCAACATGTTCTAGTAGTAATTGTTGAAATAGATAAGGAGAAAGAGAGAGAGAGAGAGGACAATATTCGGGTCGCTTGAAGTTTGAAGTTACATTTTTGATGTGTGACTCTCGCTGCTCCCATCTCTGACTGACCGTCACTGTTTAAAGACCATCCTTAAATATTCAATCCAGTCACGTGGGGTGGCTCCAGAACAAGAAAAACCTTTTCTCTGACGTATTTTGAATTTTGCAATTTGATGACCAATCAGGATCCAGAGTTCCGCTACATATCAACCTCTGTGTGTTCTTTTATGCGCCGTGTCCCTTAAGGAAATAGGCGTTTATTGCTCCCCACATTTTCCTATCCCTTGTAGTTCTTAATAGCTTATGTCTTGGTATTTCTTCCAAACTCTACCCTGCCATCCATTTGCTTAACCTAATCAAGTATATCACTCATTGTTTTTACCTGTTCCTGTTTCCTCTATCCCTACTGTGAATATCAGATTCTCCAAGCCCTCTTTCCTCAAGTCTTGGAAATTTCAGCTATCTCTTCCTAGTGTTAAGTATAAGATTCCTTTTCATTTTCATTCTCTCAAAAAATCCCTCGTTGCGTACATGTTCGCTTTATGATATTCTCAGCATCCTTCCGTAGAACATTTCTGTTGCTTTGAGTCTTTCCTTCATCTTTGTGGAGATGGTTTAGCATTCACTGCCATATAAGAAAATATTATGATTTTATATTTTTTGGGTAAACGGATATATGGGATGTGTTTATATGGTATAACACGCACTAAAATCTATCTTCTTCTACCGAGCGCCCATAGCTCACAGGTAGAATATCCGACTGATGTCAATTCGGTCGGATTTCAATCCTGGCTAGAAGCAATCGGATGACTAACCGTACTGATGAGCTGCTAAACAGGTCTGTCTGCGGATGACTATATATATATATATTGTAATTTTGTTATTACAATGGTTTATAAAAGTATTATATCACTACACAAAAATTTTAATGTTTCAGAACAATACTGTTTTTCTTTAGATGATATGTTAAAATAAATGGTGAAAATTATTTATTTTTTTAAATATGAGACAAATTTATGGTTCTTTAGAGAATGAAGAAGTGGTAGTTGGAGAATATGGTTTTAGGTGTGTCAATATTGTTCAATCAAAAATTAGAATTAGGTAACTATGGAGTTGAAGATTTGGGTCGCGAAAAGAAGCAGAATGGTCTGGTGTCTAGACATGTCACTTTTTATTTTAGTCTGAATAAGATACATAGATTATTTAAATAGACAGACAATATGTTTTTACAGCAGGTTCTAAAAACATAAACATTTTTGTGTAGTAATATAATGCTTTTATAAACCATTGTAATAATAAAATTAGAATATTAAGCTCTACTCTGTATCGAACACTCTTTATAAAAGTAAATGCTTGAACACTGGGTTTAAATCTACGTGTTCTTTCACATTCTTATGATTTATATATATAACCAAAAGAATCAAAAGAATCCTGATTAATATTTAACCATCTATAAACACACGTCAACAACATTATATTACCTCACCGACCTTTATTAAATTTATTCTTAAAGAATCAAACATATGTTTATCTACTACTAGAACAGCGTAAAAATGATCCCAGATCAACATTCGGACCAACATCAAACATAAATAAAGTCTACTAATACTACTACTGCTACTACTAATAGTAATACATTTACGCACACACTCTTTGGGTCAGAGAGATTTTCTCTTACACCAGGCGTTTATCCTATATTCAATATTAATAACTAAATTAAGCTTTTACAGCCTATCTGATCTCTTTCAATCGCCTGAGACAACCCTTTTTACTTTCCATTAGTATGGCTGATGCTAACCTCCATGAAATGACTTACTGCGCTTTCTTAGACAAAAGCTTTTCGGTGGAAAGACTATACTGCACCAATTGCTAGGTCGACTCCTCGGAAGACAATTTCAATCTTTCATATAAGTCGGCCATTCGTCCTTGCTTTGAATATGGTCCTGTGCTCTTAAAATGTATTTAGAGATTATTTCTAAAATCCAAAGAATAATGTGCTATGTTATTGGTCCTTGACTTGGTATCTCGGCTTCATTGACTTTCTCATTGCGGTAGCATAGCTTCCCTTTGAACTTGCAACCCTTTACATGTTTTCTGTGTTTGCAGGAAACATTTCAAATTAATACATTCCTTAAATTAAACGACTTAAACAAAAGTAATGAAGTAACATCCATCTGCCATATCGTCTTATATATATATTTTTTTTTTTTTTAATCATATCACCCCAAGCAAGGCGGTAACGCCACTGCTGCGCAGGGGGGGCTACGTAAGGGTAAAAAGAATGGAAAAGAGAAAGCCGGAAACCACATCCTAAACAGGAAACAAGGGATGAGCCTCTTCACCTGTTCAATAGATGTGGGTGGGTGTGAACCGGGCGATAGTTTAGTCTATCTACTCCAATTGAAAAAAAATAATAAAAAAGGGAAAGAGTGAAAAGATTGGAAAAGAGAAAACCGGAAACCGCATCCTAAACAGGAAACAAGGGATGAGCCTCTTCACCTGTTCAATAGATGTGGGTGGAGTGTGAACCGGGCGATAGTTTAGTCTATCTACTCCAATTATATATCCTAAAGTATAGTTAATTCATTTTATACTATCCTATAGCTAGACCCCACATCAAAATTCAACCCCTTGCATTAATGTATTGATTTTTCCTATCCTCTGATAATTGCTCTGTTTCAATTAACTGGTATATTACCTACTACGTGCATTGTGGTACAATAGATATCGGCTCGGAACGAGAAATCAGGGAGCCGAGTTCGAAATCCAGTTGAAATCCTTGCAATCATTTACGCGCAAATACCCTTGGGTAAAATATTAACCCGTCTCTTCACTCCAGTTATAGCTTAAATAACAAAACAGATTTGGTTCTATAGTCTTGGCTATCAACCAGTCTACCGCAGAATGTAATAGCAACCTACTGTGTGATAATCTTCTGCTCAGTCAGTCATGTCTCTTTCCAGACATGATTTCCCAATCGTGTATCACGTATGGCACTTAACCGACTGACTGACCTACTATATCGGCTACATATGTTTCATAAATCTAAATTTATTTAAACTTTTTCTGTGTGTGTCTGTGTGAGTGTCCGTTACCTATAGACTCCGAAACGGCTGAACTGATTTTCTTGAAAAATTTACACAGTTGTACTATAAGCGTCTGCGAGTGTTCTTAGCTAGGTTTTGTGTCGCGGTACCCCCGATAAATATCAAAAATTGATAATCGAAAAAATCGGGTTATAGAAAGAGTGGTCCGATGTTAATCAAATTTGATACACTCATTGACAAAGACATAAGAAACGATATTCAGAAGTTTCAAGGTTGCAGTTCTTACGATAGTGCAGAAAATCAATAATATATATATATTTAAAAGACAAGATGCTTGTGTGTGTGTGTGTGTGTGTGTGTGTGTGTGTGTGTGTGTTTATCTGTCTGTATAGCTGTATTTTTTCAGCTCTTTTATTTTAGTTTTTGCTTCGGGTTTGGCTCTAAGTAGGTATAATTGTAGTTCTTAGTCTCAGCCATGATATCATTAACTCAGAGGACTTATTTAGCCTTCAAAATTCAGTTTACGACGAAAGAAACTTATTTGATATCGATACCAGGAAATCAAAATTTGACTTACATCCATTCATTTTTCTTTCAGTCTACAGTTTCGCTTTAACTGGAAACAACTGTTGCTTTTTAGTCTTTCGTGCCAACGTCCAAAGAGTCTGAGCTCCAGGACCATGGATTAGTTTTAAAGCTTTCATTACACCCGAGCAACACTGGGCTATAATGCTAGTACATTATATTTTAATACATGTTTATTCCTAAAACAATTAAAACAACTCTACCCTATTAACTAATCAAAAACGTTAATAAATAAAGTCGTAACAGTTCCACAAGCACAATCGAGACAATTGCTGACATGTTATAATACAATTGTATACATTCAAATTTTTCATACCTGACACCAACAAATCTAGCCTTCTACGGACATCTTAATTCTCTAACAAACCCCACCTTCTTAATTGATTCACCTACCCATCGTTGATTCACTTTCTATTGATTAACCTAATTCAACCCTTTGAATTCCACTACACCCCTTAATTGACTGAATATGGTAAATTTTAAATTTCTATATATAACGTTTCCTAACAGAAAAATATTTCACTGCCTGATGAGGTACTAACAAGTAGTGCTGAAACACAACAGCTCTTGTGTTGCAATCAACTATGTTTTATTAAAATTACTTATAATAAAAATATTACTATAAGGCCATAATTATTAGGCCAACCTTATTTTACAAATAAATATGTATTTCATACTATTTTTAGTATTTATTGCCAAGTGGATAATTCTAAATGAAAATAGAATGTTGCTTTTGTTAATTGTCATGATATTGCAAGTAGAGATTGCAGATGAATGCACATAGTATTGGTTCTATAATACCATTCCACTACCTTATGTAACAAGCCTAGTGATGTGAAGTGAAGTTTAGCTCTAATTAGTCGCTAAGCTTGTCCATACTTATTCTCAGTGACGAGTTACATAGGCTCTCTCTTGCACTTATGCAATTTAGGCATATTAATTTGCCAGTGTCACTACATACAATAACATGTGCATCAAATGAACTGTTCTGGTGTCCAGTTTTTGTGCTAGTCTCTTCTTCTTATTGGCTGGCCGAAACAAAAGCTTCCTTGGCTGCCTTGTAAAATTTCGCAAATTAATAATAACAAAAGAACTATTCTATTTTCATTTAGAATTATCCACTTGGTAATAAATAGTAAAAGTAATATGAAATACATCATTTAAAAAAATTAGTAGGCCTAATAATTATGGTATATAGTGTAAGTGTATATATATATATATAGTCAGTTAAGTACCATACGTGATACACGCTTGGGCGATCATGTCTCGAAAGAGACATGACTGACTGGGCAGAAGATTATCCCGCAGTAGTTTGCCATTGCTTTCTGCGGTAGACTGGTTGCCAGCCAAGGCTATAGAACCCAATCTGTCCTGTTATTTAACCCATAACTGGAGGGAAGAGACGGATTAATACCTTTCCCAAGGGTATTTGCGCGTAAGTGAATACAATGGATTCAACTGGAATTCGAACTCGGCTCCCCGGTTTCTCGTTCCGAGCCTATATCCACTGTACCACAACGCACATCCTAAGTGTATATATAGAGAGAAAGCAATAATCCCTGAAAACTATGATGCTCTTGGACACACAGTACGTGAATGCTTGTGGATGTCTCATTCAAGGAAACATCTGTTCTTCTGAAGTGAAAATATATTTTACAATTTTCTTTTCGTTTCGTTTTGATTTTTTATTCTTCTTTTGTTTTGTTCTTTATTTTTTCCTACCAATCTCTCTTGCTTTCTTTCAACTTTTGTTGTTTTTTTTTTAAATATTTCATTTAACCGTTCTTTTTCTGTCCTTTTCTCCTTCCTTTTTCTTTCTAATCATTCTCTCTTCAGTCCTTCCTGTTACATTAAACGCTACTCAAAATTCTTTCTTTTTTTTTTCCAGCGGAACAAAAGTCGAACAAATTATTCAGCGCCTAAAATCAAATATGCGCTCGAATTTTTTTTTTTTTTTTTTATAAGCGTTTCACGCTGAGCAAGGCATGTCACTGCCACTACTGTGCAGGGGGCTACGTAGAGTGGAGAAAGGCTGGTTAAATATAGGAAATAACAGAGGGTGGGTGATAGGCGGGTGAGGATACCGAGAATGAAGGGTTGGGTAGATGAGAGTGTTGTGAGAATAGTTGGGAGTTAGTGTGATAGGAGGTGTCTATTGACCCTACATTTAAACACCTGGAGATTGTAACTGTCGGGAAAGCAGACTTGTGGAAGGGAGTTTCCACAGGCGGGAAGCGCGAGAAAAGAAGCTGTTGGAGTAGAATTTACGGTTACATCTTATTTGTTTAACTGTAAAAGGGTGGGACCTAGTTGCTAATCTAGTATCTCGTGTAAATTCGTGCCGAACGAAAAACCACGTCATTGCTTTATTTACCTCAGGTCTCTTTTAGTTGATGTAACAAGTTGCGGAAGCGTTTGATCCTCGAAGACTTTTGTTCTGAGACCAAAAGGAAATACTGATTAAATCCTTAATTACTCATTTTTTTTTCACGTCTATTGACTAAAGCTAAACCCTCCGCTATCCGTCTCTTGATTACTCGAGAAAGAAAAGCATTAATTAAACATTTAATCAAATGCTTTGTTCGTTCAGGACTCTATTTTTCTTTTTTTGTTTACAGAAATTTCTCTTCCAGAAATTTCTCTTTCAGAAATTTCATAGTTGGAGAGTTTGTGTATCAACCTCCTGTAATACACTTTGCTAAATACCTTTGAGATATCTAAAGTTGATGTTCTAAAGATTCATTTATTAAGTGTTTCACTCTTTCTGTATGTAACAATGTTTGTGCAAGTCCATGAATATAACTGAATAACTGCAAAAAAAACTGAATGTATGATGAAAACTAAATGCATTGTCATCAGCAAAAAGAAGACCCCAAAATGCCAACTATATTTCGCAGAAACTAAAATAAAACAAGTAAAGAAATTTAAATACCTGGGAAGTGTACTGGCAAAGAATGGAAAGTGCGATGTTGAGAGCCAAAGACGCATTGGAATGGCCAAGGCCGCATTTCAAAAGCCAACCAGAGTATTGAAAGACAGGAGAATCTCATTGGAAACTGAGAAGTGAGTGCTGGATTGCTATGTGATATATGTCTTCAGTATGGCAGTTAATGTTAGATGAAGGAGAGGCTTGAAGCAACAGAAATGTGGTTTTACAGAAGGCTGCTGACGATACCATGGACTGAGCACGTGACTAACGAAGAAGTGTTGGATAGGCTGAAGACGAAGAGAAAACTCATACTTAACATAAGAAAGAGACAAATGGGACATGTAGTGAAGAAAGAGGGCCTGGAGAATTTAATACTCATAGGAAGAATAGAAGAAAAGAGAGACAAGGGAAAGCAGCGCGATACCTACTTGATAGGGCTGAGCAAATAGAGAACATAGTGGGGATTTTGTAGAGATATCAAGTGAAGGGATTTTGAGAGTGACAGGAGACAGAGCCAAGTGGAAGTCCATGATCGACTGTGTCCCTTCATGAAGAAGAAGAAGAACGCTTAGAATAATAAAATTGAACGTAGAAGAGCGAAACCATAATGCTAGAAGAAGGGCGAATGTGTTTGTTTAGGTGATCAGCACACTTTTTTTTATAATAGACTCAAAGTCGTTTTTGTTGATAACATTGAAACTATTCTGTCAATATAGAGCAGCGGTCGGCAACCCCCGGTCAGCGGACCACATTCGGCCCTCGAATGAATCTTGTAAGGCCCGCTACCTTACTGAGGACACGGTATAAATATAGGTAAACCAAGCCAAAGTGACAGTTGATAGTCTGAATATATTGCGTCGAAATTTTTTAAAAATATTTCTTTTTACCTGGAGAATGTGTTTCATTTTTACTTTTTATTTGCAGGGATCGCCAAAATTAGCGTACGGCCTCACTTTCAATTTTTCTGTGAAATTGCTTTCGTGAGCGGGCACTTTTAAATAAATATAAAATAGTGTTTTTAACCGATTTTAATGGAATATTATTTAATACTGATTTATGAAACATTTTTTTACGATGTAATATTTTTTTTAACAAAATTCCCGTCAGATATTGAATTATATTGAATGCTTGCTTTCTTCAAATACATAGAAAATTTATTCACATATTTAATAACATGGTTCTTTTCCATGACACTGGAGCCATAGCTGTTTGGCCCTCCTCCATGACTCTAGAGAGCTTTTTGGCTCTCACTCTCCAAAAGGTTGCCGACCCCTAATATAGAGATATGATGAACGCTCTGCTGCATTTCTTGAAATCAAAGAACACAGCTGGCAACTTACAGAGTATTAAAAAGTATTTCCCTTACAGGACACGGTTGAAAAAACGTTACGAAGGCTAAGGTTCTTAAAAACAACATGGACTTTTTTCTGAATTATCATCCTTCGGAGAGTAAACGATTCTAATAAGTCTGGGAATTTTTTCTATCGAAATGCTTGATCCGTGAGTGGAGGAAGTAAGGAAGGGGATAGTCTTTGTTGTCTAACGTGAAGTTAAAAGGAAACTAAATGCAAATGATAATATTAGCCCTTTCCCCATGAAGAAACATTTCGCATTCAATGGCTAGTAGAAAGTTTACGTATATAGTGTATGTTAAGTTCCGAACTCAGTAAGCACGTTGTTACCGTGTTCATAATTGATGTTATTAAATGTAGGATTTTTCATTTTGATTAGTAATGGCTTCATTATTTTTAATCTTTTTTTCATGTCGATGATTCTATGATGTATTTATTATTAGATATCACGGATAGGTCATGGAAGATCTCGATGTGTGTTTAAATGAGATCCGATGGAACTGTTGTGGGAAAGGTGTAAGGTTAATTATAATTATGTTTAGTGGCGCATTGTCATTTTTTCTGTAGTTTACTGGTAGAAAGACATTTTTGTAAGCAGATTATATATATACTAGCAGTATAACCAGGCGTTACTCGGGTGTAATGAAAGCTTACCGGTAGGATATCGAGGTATCGATTTCCAATATCGGAGTCAAATAAGTCATCCAAGGATAGAACTGCAACCTTGAAACTTCTGAATATCGTTTCTTATGTCTTTGTCTATGAGTATGTCAAAATTGATTAAAATCGGACCACTCTTTCTATAACCCGATTTTTTCGATTATCGATTTTTGATATTTATCGGGGGTACCTCGTCACAAAACCTAGCTAAGAACACTCGCAGACGGTTATAGTACAACTGTGTAAATTTTTCAAGAAAATCGGTTCAGCCGTTTCGGAGTCTATAGGTAACGAACACACACACACGCATAGACACATACACACAGACAAAGTTCCATTTATAAATAAGTTTATATATATATATATATATATACATATGTGTGTGTGTGTGTGTGTGTGTGTGTGTGTGTGTGTGTGTGTGTGTGTGTGTATGTGTGTGTGTGTGTGTAGTTATAAACTCTAATTTATTTCGACGGGTAAGTTTTTGGTATCCGTCACATCAGACCACAAATTACAAATGGTTTAATTTTATCAATTAATTAATCAATTAATTTTATCAAATTTTATCAAATTTTTATCAAATTTTATCAAATTACAAATGGTTTAATTTTATCAGAACATCCAAAGAACAGAAAGTTAAGCGGCATGACTCAGAATTTTTTTCCGGGTTTTATAAATTTGATGTCATTGCAGAGGGAGAAGGATTAACATTTCATCGGTCAAGTGTCAAAAATAAGAAATATGTTAAACCTTTTGAAAAACCTAAGACAAAAATAATCTTAATCAAACGTACATTTTTTGAAAGAAACGTGAATGAAACAAAAATACGTTTGAACACATAACCACTGACATGCAACGTTTTTCATTTTTGTTCACTCAAAGAAAATCTTTAAGAATCAACGGGAGAAATAACCCAGAAGCACGTAGCCATGGCCCCACAACTTTTGGGAAAAACGAAATGCCTAAGGGTTTTATTTTAATGGAAAAATCTTGTAAAATTCAACGAAAAGCAACTTTGGCTGTTCAATCAATGAATACTGAATTTCAACAAAACAGCTAATATAATATGTATCTGTGTGTGATTGCGTGAGCGTGTGTGTGTGTGTATGTGCGTGAGTGTTCGTGTATATTTGCCTGCGCGTATGTGTGTGTGTGTGTGTGTGCGTGCGTGAGTGTTCGTGTATATTTGCCTGCGCGTATGTGTGTGTGTGTGTATGATGTATTTCTGAGTGTATTATATGATGTCGTTTCTATTTCGCTGTCTTGGAAATTTTATTTGTCCGTCTTTTTTTTCTGGGTTTTATTTAGCATTTATTTATTTGACACCATCTTGTTCCGCAAGAGAATAACATTCCTCCATCTTCTGAAAATATTCTGAGACGTATCTTTGCCGAAGACATCTGTCTTCTATCGACGCCTTTCTTGGACACATTTTTTTTCCTACAAAGCAGACGGCGTCTTCGTTTGGACTTAATACATTAACAGAAAAAAAACATTTATTTTATCTTATTCCCTATCAAAATTTCACCTAGCGATTGTAACCATTATTATTTATTTTATTTTATTTTATCTATTTTCAATATTCGCTTTTTCATCAGCATTTTCGTTTTCCCATCACCCAATATCCCGTTGATTTCGACGGGTCGATTTTTTTGATAATTCTTTCCTTCTTTTATTAACCTTATTTATTTTCGCTTTATCGAAAAGTGCATTGTTTACAGTTTAATTAGTAGTCTTGGGAATAGACAGAGAAGTGAACTGCCGTAAAAAAAAAAAATTCTACACGACAACCATGAATATACGATAAATTTTAATGACGCTTTCAAAATTTGGAACAAAAAGAAGACACTTATGCATAAAGAAAACGAACAGTTTGTTAGACGGTATGAATAGAAACGAATTTTATTCTATGCTTAAGAAGGTCCTCCAAAAACGGTAATTTTTTTTCGGTTTTAGGGGTAAAGCATGTAAAGGAATTGGTTTCACAGAATAAAAAATTGATATAAGGAGGGGAACAATAAAAAAAAAGCTGGAGTGTAATTCCACCGGTATATATATATATATATATATATATATATTATAGCTTATAACCTCTTTAAATACTAATTGTTCCTTATATATATATATATATATATATATATATATATAAGCAAAAATTAGCGTTTAAAGAGGTTATAAGCTATAATTTATTATGACTGGTAAATTTTAGTACCCATCACATCAATCGGCAAATTACAAATGGTTACTTAAATTTAGCTGGCCACGATTACTGACCCAAACATACCACAATATTCCTTACACCAAAATACTACATTCTTACCTACCAGTCTTAATGCAGTCACCATAATACCTCAAAATCTCTATGTAGTCCTAACTAGTTCCCATATGTAAAATTTGTCTGGTGGTTTGCAATAAAATAACAACTTTAAAAAGAATTCCAATAAATATTTATAATGAATACAATTACTAAGCAACAAAGTAAACAAAATAGTGTTAGTAATAAACCCCTACCGTCCTTAATTGTATCAGAAAAATCAGTTAACTGGACGAAATTAATGCGAAACTAGTTAATTTATAACAATCATTCGACCACTCATTTACTCAAACACACTCATTCAAATACTAAGACAAATATGAAATCCAAGAAAAAAAAGTAAAGGTCCCGCATCTACCAGAGAACTGACATGAGGGGACGGGGAACTAAACTAAATAAACTAAGGCCAGAACTAAAAGAGGCCAATGAGCACACAACTCCAAGCTAGGTTAGCTTGAAGGAAGAAACTAAGGATAAAATAAACCCAAATTAACCTATTTTGGCCGGGGTTACCAATGTTCAACTCAGAGTTCAGAATATCCTGATGCCTAACCAGGATCAAAATGTCACTCCAAGTCAGCGCATTTTACTCGATACAGACACGCAAGAACACGCTCAAATTTTGACAAATTCTGCCTTGAATTTAAATTGATGTAAGTAGAAGATCAGATGGGAATAGGTAAACTTGTCGTTCTCATAGAATTCCTTTTGTCGCATCGTCCTTATCTTGACTCTCATAACACCTTGCAAGCAAATGAATACCACATTGCCACATTGTTACAAAAAGTTCTGGCCTCGAGGACAAACAAAGTTCTGCGCCGCAAGCGAAACATATCTTTAATAAACATAGACAACGAGTGAGGCATTTCAACACCGGACATCCAAGGCCATATGGAGCGAGCCTCCTGCTTTTTATGAACGAGCTCGCCTATCAGATCAACTTGAATAAACCCCATCACTAATACGTGATATAATGCCTTACCGGACAATGTCTGGATGTCGGAGAGGCCACCCGTCGCCTGGAAGAATTGCTTGAAAATAAATGGATATTCACGATAGAAGGCGCTCTAGCCCCGGAATAAACGAACGGTCTTCTTCTCACACGAATGCATACTTATGAGGTTTGGAAAGTTTTTTCTTATGGGCATCTTCCTTCCAGAACACGCCTTCACCATCCGAATCCGAATCAGAAAACACTCGATCTAGGAGCGTGATATGTATGATGATGAATCTCAACGCTAGGCATACCAAGACCGCCTTCAGAAGGGTGGAAGTAAGAGATCTCCCCTACACACTTTGAAAGCATTGCCGGCCCACAAGTAGTATCTTAACTAAGTCTATTAAAATGGTTGTCGGGTGTGGAAGCACAGAGAGTTTGTATAGGAGAATCAAGTAGATGTGTTAGGCACATACTTTCGACCAGTTCTTTCAGTAAAGATTACCCCAAGATCACAGTCGAACTGTGAACTCAACGTCGACGTTCTACCGCACATCCGATTATTTCATTTGTAAATGATTAGGACCTAACCAGATGTTGAGTATCTTTGTCAGCTCGACAGCCCAGACGAAATTCCTTAGAAGAGAAACTCCCTTCCACGCCACCAACTGCAAGCCAGTAGACTTACGCGGTTGATCTAGGCCCTTGTCAGCATCTGGTACCATCTGACTTCTTTTCCAAATTTGTCAATCTCGGCTCTGCTCGTCTCAAGAACCAAAACGTTATCAGCATATCCAGAGTCCCTGGCCGAAATGGTAGCACCGGAAAACCAAATTCCGTGAAG
This sequence comes from Ascarosepion bandense, assembly GCA_037127315.1. Classification (NCBI taxonomy): domain Eukaryota; kingdom Metazoa; phylum Mollusca; class Cephalopoda; order Sepiida; family Sepiidae; genus Ascarosepion; species Ascarosepion bandense. The sequence continues at coordinate 1,061,723 of JBBBDQ010000900.1, forward strand.
AGCCGAACAACGCTGACAAATGAAGTGAGACAACAGGAAATGATCAGGTTTTACTCTATTCACTGCTAACAGCGCGCCGGAGAAGGGAGGGATGCATACAGATGTCGGATCTAAGTCCAAAACCGGCAGTGGAAAGATAAGCCTCTAGAAATCGATGGTTAAACCTATAGAATGCTTTGAACTGATCTAAATTGATCGGTGCGGCTTCACTGTCGACTTGCTCGGTGATCAAATGTACCAAACAAAGGTTTTCCTGAATAACTTTCACAACACAACTATCATCTCTGTAGACAAGGCAACCTGAAAACGGTTAATATCTTCAACTCTGTATTTAATACCATCAAAAGCTGAAAGTTACCTATCCCAACTCCACCGTTTTTTGTCTTTGCATAGTAATTGATCAGCCCACTGATAAAGCGTGAGGTATAGACGCCAGTTTTATCCAGCTGTTGTAAATCAGTCCCAGTAAAGAAACAATGACCGGTGATTGCCACAAATGCAATTCGTAAGGAATACCATCTAATCTCGTAGTTTTATCCCGGATTCATCGTTTCCCAGATTTCCGACTCAGTAATAAACCTGTTTCACCCAACGGCTTCAGCCACCTCAGGGTGAAGAAAATCTACCAAATAGGCGTTGAACTGACAAGTGTTCAAATCGGGTTACGTGATGAAAATTTCGAGAAAATAGTCTCGAAAAGCCTCACATATGCCCGCGTTTGTAATCCGCCTATTTGGCAATGTGATGTATACGATCCGAAGGCGAACTGGCATGGCGAAGGAAGCATTCAAGAAGTTAGGAACAAAGAAGAGAGTACTGGAATGCTATGTGTTGTCAGTTCTTCAATATGACAGTGATTGCTGAACAATATCTTCGAAAATGAAGGAAAAACTTGAAGCAACTGAAATGTGGTTCTACAGAAAGATGCTGCAAATATCATGGATCGAGCATGTGAGCAATGATGAGGTCTTGGAAATGATGGAAACAAAAAGGAAATTAATAATGAGCATCAGGAAGAGACAGCTGAAGTTCCTAGGATACGCAATGAGGAAGGAGGGCTTGGAGAATCTGATACTATCAGGCCAGACAGAGGGAAAAAAGACAGATAAAAGCAACGGATAACATATTTGAAGGACCTAATCAGGTGGATGACGGAACGAGCATTGTATGGTGTAACAAGAAGCATGCTCAGAGCTACCAGGCATAGGGAAACGTAGAAAGCCATGATCGCCTACGTCCTGAAGGGACAGGGCACATAGAAGAAGATGTATACTATATGTCTATTAGATGCCTTCCGAACATCCACTGCACGCAATTCAGCGATCATATTCGCTGTCTCAGAATATTTTTTAATATAGACTTGACAAGCAGATCTTGATTCTCCTGATATGCAAAAAGGCCAACTCTGCCATTGTTAAGGTTAGTTCCCCACTATCAAGGGATTGTATTACCCGATCTACTTTTTATTACATGTGTTTGCACTGTTAATCTAACTAGATTGAGGCGATGACTATAGTAAGCAGCAAAGGACCTCATTTTGAATTTTAACTTATCCCACCACTTGTTCCCAACTACAGCCCCCGTCAATTTCCGCTATTGTATTACTAGCAGCTAGTTTAGAAATCACGTTCACCAAACAATGATGCGTTCAATTTTCAGTAGCCAGCCGTCATAACCTTCGACTTTTTAAAGTTTGCATGAACTTATAATCAGAGTGAACTCTCGAATGAAAACTTGGATACCCTAAAAGCCCTAAATCGACTCTCTTAACTAGGACTCAGTTTAGATAATTAAAACGCACTACCGTAGCCGAGCTGATCCTATTAGTCCAAGTCCATACTATCTTTCGTGGGTGCTCATTACGATACTTATTGACAAGATCGAACTTTTCGATCATTTCCCGAAATGGCTTTACATCCGGATTGTCAGTACTCAATAGTTTCCCTATACTATGTTGTGGTCAAGGACGGCATTCCAGTCATCCGCTGAAACTACCCGAGGAGATGTTGTCACAAACGGCTCAATCCGCCGAAACAAATTAGGCCGCACAGTATATTTTATTTTCTATAAATACTTTCACGGATTCTGCTCCGATGAACTTAGATCACTGGTGCCCCCTAAATACGAATTTGCACGAGATACTAGATTAGCAACTAGATCCCACCCTTTTACAGTGAAACCAATAAAATGTAGACGTAACTTCTACTCCAACAGTTTCTTTCCTCGCACTTCCCGACTGTGGAATTCTCTTCCACACGATTGCTTCCCCGACGGCTACAATCTCCAGGAGTTTAAATGTAAGGTCAATAGACACCTCCTAACACACTAACTTGCTCCCATTCTATCAAACACTCTTCCCATCTGCCCAACCCTCATCCTCACTATCCTTACTCATCTGTCACCTTCCTCCTGACATTCCCTATGTCTAAACACTCCTTCTCTTTACCTTCCCCTATGTAGCCCCATGCGCAATAGTGGCAGTGGAATGCCTTGCTTGGGGTGAGATGAAAAAAAAATTGTTGAACGCATAAATCACAATGAGATGAACAGACATCCTTTGTTGTAACATCTAGCACGCAAACCCTGCCGCTGGATCTGCGAAAACAGGAGCACATACCGGGTTCGGAGATTTACTCACTAGCCAGTAAACACCTCTCAATTGTTCGTCAAAACACGGTGAACAGAGGACAAACAACTTTGACAGTATGTGTTCATGAAACCATGTCTTCTGTAAACAATATATATTCACACCGAAACACTGAAGATAGCAAGTGAGCCTTATCCTGCGAGACTTCAATCTAACAATCCAGAGTGCCATTATCAGTCCGAGTAGGGTTAGAAATCTGCATTGAACATGGCCGGGTTGACGACATCGACGGCCTGTCTAATTGAACCTGTGCCATCAAAAGACAACCCACAAATGTCACCCAGAAAAGTTAGCTTTAAAGCCCTATAATGTGTGAACAAAAACAGAGAGCCTCCCTAAACAAGATTGTTTCATTTTCATCATTTAGTTGTCATACATGTATGCCACTGAGGGCAATAATTCAAGAGCTGTGTTCGCCTCCTCTATCATGTCCCATATTTGCCGATCACATTACTGCCAGCAATCACTTAGCCTTCTAGAATTTCAATGTCCTTCTCAATTAAATGCCAAAAATTCCACAAACATTTTAAATCTGATTTCGAGTTTGTGATAAAACCCTTTCTGCTTGTTCTCAGTATACGCGGCAGACTTTCCAATGTAAATAGGATGGTTTTATTTTCTTTCTTTTCTCCATTAAATCCTGGTCTTTAAGATTTCTGATTCTTTTTGTTTTCATGCTTTCAATTTCTAATGCCCTCAGTGCGAGTAAATGTAGACCATCATTATTTATCCGTCACACCCAGATGGTTCATAGAGCAACTACTTTTTGTTGCTGTTTCTGTAACAATCTGTTTTTTACGAGACAGGGTGGTTAGCCCTGCACCCAACCCACAAACCTGAAGGACCGGTGGACCATTCTTGGTCCTTATGTTTACAGCACCTGATATTCTCAAATGGTCACCCATTTAAGTACTGACCAGGCTCGATGATGCTTAACTTCGGTGATCGGACGGGAACCGGAGTATTCAACACAATATAGTAGTAGACAGTAAGTGTAGATGCGGGCGTTGATCTGAGTGTAGATCAGAGGTGTTTTTAAATGATAATGGTAAGGGTAAAGGAATGTTTTGTACAGATATTGTTTTGGGGGTATTTGTGTCACTGATTTTGGAGGTGGATAAGCGAATGTTTCCATGGGTACTTAAAGAAGACGGGACAGAAAATGAGTGGCTTTTTACCAACGCCGCAGGGATTCCTTTCTGCGCTTAGCCGAGAGTTGTTGTTTCGAACTTAATTAGCTGCGCTACTTTTTTCGAAATACGGTTAATATCCTTTTCGAAGTTCCTTCATTTAGATTACGGCAAAGAAACCTTGCCACTTAAAACTTGTATCGGGAATGAGGTTTGGCGTGCCTTTCACATTGGGGGATTCCGGGGACTGAGGTTTTACTGTCTAGGGTTTTTCTACTGACCCTGCCAACCATCAGCCGTTCTCACTTTTCCCATTCCACAAGTACACAAGTAGCGGGTAAAATCTTTTCAGAAAGTGAAATTTTTGTGCGTAAGTGAATGCAACGAATTCAACTGAATTTCGAACTCGGTTCACAGATTTCTAGTATCGAGTTGATACTCACTGCATCACACACACATACACACACACACACACACACACACACACACACACATATATATATATATATATATATATATTGCACATGTGTATACATATACACAATACACAAATATTTTTATACATGCATACTGCATATGCAACATCCATATTGGCTCGCATCTACACTCAAACTCACACAGACTCACACGAAAAAAAACTGTTAATAACTCATTCTCGAATTGCCCCCACCTTAAATAAAAGTGCCCCCACCTTAAAATAAAAATGCCCTCCTAAAATTGGGCCAAACGTTGGAAACCATAGCTCTGTTTCCCTCTACCGATCTTTTCTGAAATGTATTCAGTGATTTACAAATTTTCAAAACCCTTCTCATGTACCCAAGATATTTCAACAGCTATTCTCTGATTCAATTCATAAACGTCCTTTCTATTACCATGTTTCTTAAAACGTCCTAGTTGCTCCTATATTCCCTTCATAGTATTTTCACCATCTTTCTGTAGAATCACATCTTTGATCCAACTCTTCTCTTCATCTGCGAGGAAATATCTAGCAATCACTGGCATTTAGGATGAAGCATATCGCGTAACATTTTGGAACTCTTTTCTTTATTTCTTAACTAAATGCTTCTGTTTCTTAATAATTTGCTTAGCTTTTAGAAGGTATTTTCTTCATTATATTGCGCCTTCAGATTTCTACGTCCCATTTCCGTCGTCTGTTCCCATATACGAAAAATTCTGTAGTTGCTTTATGATAACGTCTCCAGTTCCTAACACGCATTTTGTGCTTCACCACTTGCCATCGACCATATATTCTGTTTTCTTACAATTGATGGTTATTCCCACCTTCCGTCTTTTCTTTATAAATTGCCTGGGAGATTATTTTTTGTGTCTACCTTCAAATCCGCGTCCGTTATATTGCTAAGATTGTGCCCACCAAAAAGAAATGCAGATAGAACTTCTGGTGCTTACGTATTATCGGGAGGACCTTTAAAAAAACGACTCAAAAATTAAAGTAAATTATTTATTGAAACGGTTAAAACAATAAAATAACATTACATTTGTAATTCCGGAGGCCAGAACGTCGCAATTGCTTCCAAAAGTGACTCAAAGACATCAGTACAGGCAACATGCTTCCGCCACATGAATTCGGCCAAATACGACTCCAAATGGTGACGTGCAGTGCCACAGTGCTTCTCGCATATACGAATTCCAGTCAATTGTAGTCTTATCGGCCATGTCCAGTTGTTCTTCGCACCATTTGATTGAGGTCAAGTCCTTGGCCCAACAGTAGAAGAAACGGACGGCAGTTACGAACGGCAAACGACTGTCGGCAAACCAATTGTTCAAGGTCCTCCCGATAATACGTAAGGACCGAACTTCTATTTCTCGTCTCTCTGTATAGGTTAAAATGCATTAATAATATAAATATTATAATATATTATAATTAATATATTATAATTAATATATTATAATTAATATATAAATATTGAATGACTCATTTGCACAGTTTACAGTAGATAACCTTTCCAACCTCGGCATTTTTTTTGGCCTAATTTTTCCTTATCAATTTACTGAATTTTCTTATTGTATGACTGACTGTGATTTCTTATTCAGTCATAGGTTTTTCCCTTCTTTCTTAGCAATTAATATAGTTTCTCTTAGAATTCCTCCGGGCTGCCTTAAGTAGTCATTCAGTTTTCCAGTTCATACCCAGTTCTTATCCACTTAACACCAGCCCTTTCCACATCACCCCGTTATCCAGTTGTTTTCCTTTCTCTTTTCCTTCGTAACTGTCTTCAATCCTGTGTTCACATCCTTCTCTTGCCCTTTCTCTTTCACTTTTCTCTTTTTGCTGGTTCGTCTTTATCTTCACTCTTCCCCTGTCTAAACTCTCTTATGTAGCCCCCTTGAAAATCAGAGGCGATACCGCCTTGCTTGGGGTGAAATGATTTAAAAAATTTCCTTTGCGCAAAATTATGTAGATTCATATGCAATTCACTTTGTTTTTCGAATGACGGTTTGAGAAATTGTTGAGCTTCTCAAATTGGGGTTAAACGGTTCAACATTGTTCTTTCATTATTTTTAGAATCGTTTCTTGTTGCCATGTTGGGTATTTTATTATTCTGCCTTGTGCAGATGATAGCAGAAACGTCATACTTCTATTATCAGTAACTAGAAGTACAGCCCGGCGTTGCTCGGGTGTAATAAAAACTTTAAAACTAATCCATGGTCCTGGAGCTCAGATTCAGCCTAAAGAATATTTGTGTTAAGTTTGGTGAGAATCGGATAAAAATTGTGGATTTGTATAAAGGACATACAGACAGATAAACAGACACACACGCAAACATCTTGCCTTTATATATATATATATACAATATTCTTACAATAGAGCATAAAATCGATAATATATATATATATATATATATATATATATATATATATATATTATCGATTTTATGCTCTATTGTAAGAACTGCAACCTTGAAACTTCTGAATATCGTTTCTTATGTCTTTGTCTATGAGTGTATCAAATTTTAATAAAATCGGATCACTCCTTCTATAACCCAATTTTTTTGATTATCGATTTTCGATATTTATCGTGGGGTACCTACACACAATATCTAGCTAAGAACACTCTCAGACGCTTACAGTACAACTGTGTAAATTTTCAAGAAAATCGGTTCAGCCGTTACGGAATCTGTAGGTAACAGAAACAGACACATGCACACACATACACAGACAAAGTTCTATTTATAAATAAGTTTAGATGTCATTACAGTTAGGTTTTCATTTGCCATTTTTTATCGTTTTATTAATTTCATTTTTTCTATCGCTATAAATTTTTTCTTTCTTTGTCGCTGTTTGGTTAATCATTATCATTTTATCTCAAAGATTTCTGAATATTCTGATTTTTTTTTTTTTCGATAAAGGGCTTGAAAAAAGTTGCCTTCCTTTTTGCGATTATTATATCCTTTCTTTCACACCAACATGACTGAAGTTAGTCCTGGAAAACGGCATTGCCGCCGAAAGAAGTCACAATATTATTGATTTCTTTGCGAACCGATATCTACAGTTCATTTTCATTTTGATTTTATTTTCCCCTTTTTTTTCTACAGCGTCTTTTCTTCTTCTTTTTTTTAATTCTTCGGCACCTTTCCAGATTTGCCTCTTGATGATAAGGAGACATCTACGCGCTTTCTATCAAATGTTTTCCTTCATTCTTTTGTGCATACAACCACTATTAAGGCTGCTGTGTCTTCTCTGCACTTTTTACCAAAGCGCCTGTCATAGAGCGATGGTAGAGTGAGTGACTTTATTATTATTATTATTATTATTATTATTATTATTATTATTATTATTATTATTATGTCATTTATTCATCATATTTCGATTTCTGATTTGGTCTCACTACCAACCAAGTCTGCGGGGAGACCTAAGGCAGGTCGTGGCGTGTTGTTATGGCACCATTTCGTGTTTTTCTATCTTCCATATCATCCCGAGCATTACATAGATAAAGTTTTCTTTAGTGTGTGGGCTGTACTTAATAAGACACTTTTTGTATATCTCTTAAGCTGGGGTTTCTAGGGATTCTTTCAATTTGTTGTTTTGTTCCATTTTTTATCATTCCAAGTGCACCTACTATCACTGGTACAACTCTTGTTTTCAATTTCCACATTTTTTCTATTTCAATTTCCAGGTCTTTATATTCTGACAGTTTTTCAAATTCCTTGATTGCTATGTTACAATCCGCTGGACAAGCCATATCAATTAATAGACAAGTTTTTTTTCTTTCTGGTTTTTAACAATAATGTCTGACCTGTTTGCTTCAATTTTTCTGTCTGTGTAGATGGTGTAATCCCATAGAATGGTTACATCTTCTATTTCTGTAACCGGTGATGGGTGATGTTCATACCAGTGTTTGTTTACAGCTTTTCCATAATGTTTGCACATTGACCAATGTAAATATTGCCCAACTCTATCGTGGCGATTTTTATATTCATTTGGGGCAAGCGCACAACAGCCTGAGATTAGGTGGTCTATTGTTTCTTGATGTTTATCACAAAACCTGCATTTTGGATCCATATTATTATGCATAATATTTGTCTGGTGGTTTCTAGTGAAAAGAATTTGGTCTTGTGCTGCAAGAATAAAGCCTTCAGTTTCAGACTTTAATCCAGATGCACGTAACCATCGATGAGTATTAACTTTGTCAACATTGGATTTATTGGCACGTTCTGGATATTGGCCATGCAGAGGTTTGTCTTGTCAGCGCTGTTTCATCTGTTCAAGAGCTTTATCTTTGGCTTTAATTTTCATATTTTTTGCCGCAATAGTTGGTTCTTGGCTTCTGTTTTGCTTTTCTACAGAATCTACTAACTGTAAATTTGTTCGTATTTACTAACTTCTTTTATTACTAAATATTTTTTCTTTCTTTCTTCATGTTGCCTTACTAATTGTATCATCCAATCCTTTGTTGTTTCTATGTATGTTAGTAAGCCAATAGTTGTTGTCTTGTATGACAATACCAGCTGAATAAGACCAACTCCACCTTCTTTACGGGGTATGTATAGACGGTCTACATCAGACAGTATTATTATTATTATTATTATTATTATTATTATTCACCTCTGCATTTTCCTTCGTTTTTATCCTAAATTATTCATTTTCTACTTCTCCATCCTATTCACCATCCTCTTCTTCTTCTTCTAATTACTGTTATTATCATTAGCCTCTGCCTTTTCCTTCTTCTTTATCCTCATCTCCTTCATGTTCTATTTCTCCATCCTATTGCTTATCTTCTTCTTCTTCTTCTTCTTCTTCTTCTTCTTCTTCTTCTTCTTCTTCTTCTCATTACTATTATTATTATTAGCCTCTGCTTTTCCTTCTTCTTTATCCTCATCTTCTTCATTTTCTACTTCTCCATCCTATTCACCATCCTCTTCTTCTTCTTCTCATTACTATTATTATTATTAGCCTCTGCCTTTTCCTTCTTCTTCATCCACATCTTCTTCATTTTCTACTTCTCCATCCTATTCACCATCCTCTTCTTCTTCTTCTTCTCATTACTATTATTATTATTAGCCTCTGCCTTTTCCTTCTTCTTTATCCTCATCTTCTTCATTTTCTACTTCTCCATCCTATTCACCATCCTCTTCTTCTTCTTCTCATTACTATTATTATTATTAGCCTTTGCCTTTTCCTTCTTCTTTATCCTCATCGTCTTCTTTTTCTAATTCTCCATCCAATTCACTGTTGTCTTCTTCTTGTTGTCATTACTATTGTAATATAACAATCTGGCCCCACCTGAGGAAGTGATGCAAGCGATGGTGTTTCCCGTCGGTGGGGGGGTCGGCGAGCGGCGGGGCAGGTGTTTGTGAAATACATCCTGTCGAGGCCGGAGCGGATGTCGTTTGACCTTATTTCCGACAGCGGCGGAAATGACTGCGGAGGCAGACAGAACAGGTGTCTCTGGGAATTACGTGGGCGTTGCGTGGGCGAGGCAAGACCGGAAGGAAAGTCCCGGTTCTAGAAGACTATATAAAGACCTCGACACACGGATTCGCCAGCAGAGAACGGCCAGTGGAAGCAGAGAAACACCACAGGCAAGACTACACTCCCGTCAGCCCATTCTATGTGCGCTCTCACTCTCCTGTTCTCTATTCCACACGGTTCGTAGTCTTTAATAAAAATATAACCTTATATTTTTATATATGCGTGTTTGTTGTTTTGTCGTCGTACGGCGATATATAACACTATTATTATTATCTTCTGCCTTTTTCTTCTTCTTTATCCTCATCTTCTTCATTTTTTATTCTCCATCCTATTCACCATCCTCTTCTTCTTCTTCCCATTACTATTATTATTATTAGCCTCTGCCTTTTCCTTCTTCTTTATCCTCATCTTCTTCATTTTCTACTTCTCCATCCTATTCACCATCCTCTTCTTCTTCTTCTCATTACTATTATTATTATTAGCCTCTGCCTTTTCCTTCTTCTTTGTCCTCATCTTCTTCATTTTCTACTTCTTCATCCTATTCACCATCCTCTTCTTCTTCTTCTCATTACTATTATTAGCCTCTGCCTTTTCCTTCTTCTTTATCCTCATCTTCTTCATTTTCTACTTCTCCATCCTATTCACCATCCTCTTCTTCTTCTTCTCATTACTATTATTATTATTAGCCTCTGCCTTTTCCTTCTTCTTTATCCTCATCTCCTTCATTTTCTACTTCTCCATCCTATTCACCATCCTCTTCTTCTTCTTCTCATTACTATTATTATTATTAGCCTCTGCCTTTTCCTTCTTCTTTATCCTCATCTTCTTCATTTTCTACTTCTTCATCCTATTCACCATCCTCTTCTTCTTCTTCTCATTACTATTATTAGCCTCTGCCTTTTCCTTCTTCTTTATCTTCATCTTCTTCATTTTCTAATTCTCCATCCTATTCACCATCCTCTTCTTCTTCTTCTCATTACTATTATTATTATTAGCCTCTACCTTTTCCTTCTTCTTTATCCTCATCTTCTTCATTTTCTACTTCTCCATCCTATTCACCATCCTTTTCTTCTTCTTCTCATTACTATTATTATTATTAGCCTCTGCCTTTTCCTTCTTCTTTATCCTCATCTTCTTCATTTTCTACTTCTCCATCCTATTCACCATCCTCTTCTTCTTCTTCTCATTACTATTATTATTATTAGCCTCTACCTTTTCCTTCTTCTTTATCCTCATCTTCTTCATTTTCTACTTCTCCATCCTATTCACCATCCTCTTCTTCTTCTTCTCATTACTATTATTATTATTAGCCTCTACCTTTTCCTTCTTCTTTATCCTCATCTTCTTCATTTTCTACTTCTCCATCCTATTCACCATCCTCTTCTTCTTCTCATTACTATTATTATTATTAGCCTCTACCTTTTCCTTCTTCTTTATCCTCATCTTCTACATTTTCTACTTCTCCATCCTATTCACCATCCTCTTCTTCTTCTCATTACTATTATTATTATTAATCGCCTCAGCCTATTCCTTCTTCTTTATCCTCATCTTCTTCATTTTCTACTTCTTCATCCTATTTACCATCCTCTTCTTCTTCTCATTACTATTATTAGCCTCTGCCTTTTCCTTCTTCTTTATCTTCTTCTTCATTTTCTAATTCTCCATCGACTCACCATCCTCTTCTTCTTCTTCTCATTACTATTATTATTATTAGCCTCCTTTTTCCTTCTTCTTTATCCTCATCTTCTTCATTTTCTGCTTCTCCATCCTATTCACCACATCTTTTCTTCTTCTTCTCATTACTATTATTATTATTAGCCTCTGCCTTTTCCTTCTTCTTTATCCTCATCTTCTTCATTTTCTACTTCTCCATCCTATTCACCATCCTCTTCTTCTTCTTCTCATTACTATTATTATTATTATTAGCCTCTGCCTTTTCCTTCTTCTTTATATCTCCTTCATTTTCTACTTCTCCATCCTATTCACCATCCTCTTCTTCTTCTTCTCATTACTATTATTATTATTAGCCTCTGCCTTTTCCTTCTTCTTTATCCTCATCTTCTTCATTTTCTACTTCTCCATCCCTATTCACCATCCTTTTCTTCTTCTTCTCATTACTATTATTATTATTAGCCTCTGCCTTTTCCTTCTTTTTTATCCTCATCTTCTTCAATTTCTACTTCTCCATCCTATTCACCATCCTCTTCTTCTTCTCATTACTATTATTATTATTAGCCTCCCTGCCTTTTCCTTCTTCTTCATCCTCATCTTCTTCATTTTCTACTTCTCCATCCTATTCACCATCCTCTTCTTCTTCTTCTTCTTCCTCATTACTATTATTATTATTAGCCTCTGCCTTTTCCTTCTTCTTTATCCTCATCTTCTTCATTTTCTACTTCTCCATCCTATTCACCATCCTCTTCTTCTTCTTCTCATTACTATTATTAGCCTCTGCCTTTTCCTTCTTCTTTATCTTCATCTTCTTCATTTTCTACTTCTCCATCCTATTCACCATCCTCTTCTTCTTCTTCTCATTACTATTATTATTATTAGCCTCTGCCTTTTCCTTCTTCTTTATCCTCATCTTCTTCATTTTCTACTTCTCCATCTATTCACCATCCTCTTCTTCTTCTTCTTCTCATTACTATTATTATTATTAGCCTCTGCCTTTTCCTTCTTCTTCCTCCTCATCTTCTTCATTTTCTACTTCTCCATCCTACTACCATCCTCCTCTTCTTCTTCTTCTCATTACTATTATTATTATTAGCCTCTGCCTTTTCCTTCTTCTTTATCCTCATCTTCTTCATTTTCTACTTCTCCATCCTATTCACCATCCTCCTCTTCTTCTTCTCATTATTATTATTATTAGCCTCTGCCTTTTTCTTCTTCTTTATCCTCATCTTCTTCATTTTCTACTTCTCCATCCTATTCACCATCCTCTTCTTCTTCTTCTCATTACTATTATTATTATTAGCCTCTGCCTTTTCCTTCTTCTTTGTCCTCATCTTCTTCATTTTCTACTTCTTCATCCTATTCACCATCCTCTTCTTCTTCTTCTCATTACTATTATTATTATTAGCCTCTGTCTTTTCCTTCTTCTTTATCCTCATCTTCTTCATTTTCTACTTCTCCATCCTATTCACCATCCTCTTCTTCTTCTTCTCATTACTATTATTATTATTAGCCTCTGCCTTTTCCTTCTTCTTTATCCTCATCTTCTTCATTTTCTACTTCTCCATCCTATTCACCATCCTCTTCTTCTTCTTCTCATTACTATTATTATTATTAGCCTCTGCCTTTTCCTTCTTCTTTATCCTCATCTTCTTCATTTTCTACTTCTCCATCCTATTCACCATCCTCTTCTTCTTCTTCTCATTACTATTATTATTATTAGCCTCTGCCTTTTTCTTCTTCTTTATCCTCATCTTCTTCATTTTCTACTTCCTCATCCTATTCACCATCCTCTTCTTCTTCTTCTCATTACTATTATTATTATTAGCCTCTGCCTTTTCCTTCTTCTTTGTCCTCATCTTCTTCATTTTCTACTTCTTCATCCTATTCACCATCCTCTTCTTCTTCTTCTCATTACTATTATTATTATTATCTGTCTTTTCCTTCTTCTTTATCCTCATCTTCTTCATTTTCTACTTCTCCATCCTATTCACCATCCTCTTCTTCTTCTTCTCATTACTATTATTATTATTAGCCTCTGCCTTTTCCTTCTTCTTTATCCTCATCTTCTTCATTTTCTACTTCTCCATCCTATTCACCATCCTCTTCTTCTTCTTCTCATTACTATTATTATTATTAGCCTCTGCCTTTTCCACTTCTTCTTTATCCTCATCTTCTTCATTTTCTACTTCTCCATCCTATTCACCATCCTCTTCTTCTTCTTCTCATTACTATTATTATTAGCCTCTGCCTTTTTCTTCTTCTTTATCCTCATCTTCTTCATTTTCTACTTCTCCATCCTATTCACCATCCTCTTCTTCTTCTTCTCATTACTATTATTATTATTAGCCTCTGCCTTTTCCTTCTTCTTTGTCCTCATCTTCTTCATTTTCTACTTCTCCATCCTATTCACCATCCTCTTCTTCTTCTTCTCATTACTAGTATTATTATTAGCCTCACCTTTTTCTTCTTCTTTATCCTCATCTTCTTCATTTTCTACTTCTCCAACCACCTATTCACCATCCTCTTCTTCTTCTTCTCATTACTATTATTATTATTAGCCTCTGCCTTTCCTTCTTCTTTATCCTCATCTTCTTCATTTTCTACTTCTCCATCCTATTCACCATCCTCCTCTTCTTCTTCTCATTACTATTATTATTATTAGCCTCTGCCTTTTCTTCTTCTTTATCCTCATCTTCTTCATTTTTCTACTTCTCCATCCTATTCACCATCCTCTTCTTCTTCTTCTCATTACTATTATTATTATTAGCCTCTGCCTTTCCTTCTTCTTTGTCCTCATCTTCTTCATTTTCTACTTCTTCATCCCTATTCACCATCCTCTTCTTCTTCTTCTCATTACTATTATTATTATTAGCCTCTGTCTTTTCCTTCTTCTTTATCCTCATCTTCTTCATTTTCTACTTCTTCATCCTATTCACCATCCTCTTCTTCTTCTTCTCATTACTATTATTATTATTAGCCTCTGCCTTTTCCTTCTTCTTTGTCCTCATCTTCTTCATTTTCTACTTCTTCATCCTATTCACCATCCTCTTCTTCTTCTTCTCATTACTATTATTATTATTAGCCTCTGCCTTTTCCTTCTTCTTTGTCCTCATCTTCTTCATTTTCTACTTCTCCATCCTATTCACCATCCTCTTCTTCTTCTTCTTCTCATTACTATTATTATTATTAGCCTCTGCCTTTTTCTTCTTCTTTATCCTCATCTTCTTCATTTTCTACTTCTTCATCCTATTCACCATCCTCTTCTTCTTCTTCTCATTACTATTATTATTATTAGCCTCTGCCTTTTCCTTCTTCTTTATCCTCATCTTCTTCATTTTCTACTTCTTCATCCTATTCACCATCCTCTTCTTCTTCTTCTCATTACTATTATTATTATTAGCCTCTGCTTTTTCCTGCTTCTTTATCCTCACTTTCTTCATTGTCTAATTCACCATTTTATTTCTTATATTCTTCTTCTTCTAATCATTATTATTATTATTATTATTATTATTATTATTATTATTATTCACTTCAGTCTTTTCTTAATTTATCCTCATGTTCAACTGCACCATCCTATTCACCGTCACTATCTTCCTTCTATTATTATTATAATTGTTATATATGTCTCTTCACAATTTCCGATCTCTTGCTGCTTTAAATAAATTGTCAGTTTAAGCCCTCTACCTTCGTCCGTGTTCTAAAGTTCGTCAAGTATGTTATGTATTGTTTATCTTTGTTGCTTTGCCTTCAATTTACCCTGTGAGTAACAAATTTTTCAAGCCTCCTTTCCTCATTATCAACCCTAGACGTATTAGATACTTTTATGTTTTCATTTTCTCTGAGACTTCGTCGTTGCTCACATGTTCGGGCTATGGTATTCTCAGCAACCATTCTGTAGAACTATATTTCTATAGCTTCAAGTCTCTTCTGAGGAATTTGCTCAGCATTCACTGCCTTATTAGAAGGAATAATATTTTATAACATTTCAGTACTATTTTCTCTATTTCCATCACTCAATACTTTCCTTAGCTTTTGAGATGCATATTTGGCTATCCCGAAACCTCTTAGGTTTTCAGTGTGCCATTTTTCATCCCTCATCGGAACACTTCCTAGATATTTTAATTTTTTTGCTTGGTACCACCGAATTGCAATTTCCATTTTGGGCTCATTGCTTTGATCATCACTATGCATGATGTCATTTTTCAATTTATATTTTTCCTTTTTGTAGGAGCTTTTGTGATTTTCTATCGGTGTCTGCTATCAGCACTGTCATCTGCATAGCTTATGTTATTAAGATTCTGGCAGTAATTACTTAATCCTGGTAGGACATATTTTAAGAAAAAAACGTGCAAAAAGCTTTCTTCTTCTTCTTCTTCTTCTATATGCCCTGCTCTTTTTGTAGGCGATCATGGCTTTCCAATATCCCTAGTGGCTCTTAGCACGCCTTCTCCTGTTACATCATGCAACCCTCGTTCAATCATCCACCTGATTAAGTCATTCAAATATGTTATCCGCTGCTTTCCCCTGTCTCTTTTTCCATCTATCTGGTCTGTTAGTATCTGGTTCTCCAAGCCCTCTTTCCTCATTGCATGTCCCAGGAACTTCATTTGTCTCTTCCTGATGCTCAGTATTAATTTCCTTTTCATTTCCATCCTTTCCAAAAGCTCATCATTGCTCACATGCTCGATCCATGATATCCACAGCATCCTTATGTAGAACCACATTTCAGTTGCTTCGATGATATTGTCCAGCATTCAATGCCATATTGAAAAACTGACATCACATAACAATCCAGTATTTGCTTCTTTGTTTTTAGCGAAATTGTCCTGTTTCTTAATACTTTACTCACCTTCTGGAATGCTTCCTTCGCCAAGTCAATTCGCCTTTGGATCTCTGTGTCGCACTTTTCGTCTGTATTTTCCAGGTATTTAAACTTTTGTACCTGCTTGATTTTACTATCTCCGACCTGTATTTGGCATATTTTGCTGCCCTTTTTACTGATGACTATGCATTTGGATTTCTTGCAGTTTATTTGTAGTCCTTTCTTGTCACTCTCTTCAGCTACCTTCTGTAGGAGGTCTTGTTTATTTTCTGTGTTTGCTATCACCACTATATTGTTTAAATTGTGGCCTCCGATAACGGATCCAGGCATAACACCTAGGGTACTCACAATATTCTTACTGTACAAGTTGAAAAGACACATCCTTTTCTTACGCCCATTTCTATCTTTGAATATCTGCTGAATTCATTACCTGTCCGTATACAAGCGGTTTGCTGTCAGTAAAGATTCGTGATTACACTTAAGTATTTCTCAAATATGTCAAGGCTGCCGACCATCTCCACCAATTCTTTGTGGCGTATTTTGTCAAACGCCTTCGCATAATCAATAAAGCATTTGTATTACGCTTTCAGAGAGCATCCTAATCATAAATATGGCATTCTTTGTTCCAGTGTTTTTGACGAAACTTCACTGTTCTTGTCCTATCTCTGTGTAGTGATGACAATTACATATTTTTACCTTTGGTTTCAGGGGAACATCATCCGCTTGCGTCTTCTAATGCAAAGAACGTGCCTCCTGAAGACTCTTGTAGAGACTTAGGTATGAATGGTACGACACAAAGCAAAAAAAAAACTGCCCTAACAGATTAAGTGCCAACGGATTTGAACCAGCCTAATGCACCATATAACAAATATAATCATCCAAATTCTGATTCTGCTTCTCGCTCTATTCATCAGGATTCGGACGATCAGTTTTGTTATATGGCTCATTAAACTGATGGTTCTGTGGAGTTTTTGCTGATGACTATGCATTTGGTTGTCTTGCAGTGTTTAATATTGAGTATAAAAGTATTTTTCATTCTGCTTATAAAACAAAGAATCATGTTACAAATTTCAATAAGTATTTTGTTTTACAACACAACAGAAATTAATTGCTTTACTATGACTGAAAAGCTGAATGCAACTACTCAACAAAGGAATCACGTATTTGTGTTGTTTAAGTATCCTTGTAATTTTCTAGTAGTCAAGAGTGAGTGCTGTTGCTATTACTGCTAATTTTCGTTTGTTTATATATTTTTTCTTTCGTAGGTTTTTTGCTGCATAATGTATTTTAAAAACAAGAAGCTATTTTCGAGAAAATATTCAATAATTGTGCGAAAGGTTGAGTAATAAATTATGTAAAAGTTGTGAGTAATCAGCATTGCGCACGAAACCCTGGTCAAAGGTTTACCGAAAAACCGAAAACAAATTTTGTGAATTTACGTGAATATGTTTATAAGAAAACTAGGATCAATAAAGCTAAAGTTATACTTACTGAACTCAGAAGTTTACTGGTTAATAAATATATTTCATAATATTTGATTAGATATCTTTAAGAGGGGAATTCGCGTTAATCACTTTTTTAGAGTGAGTTTCCAATTGTAACGAATAACAAAGAATATTGTCTGCTTTTTCAAAACCTGTGATGGTATTAATTCGCTGATTGGTTAATAAATTCTAATATGAAACTTTGAATTTGAAACATATGTTTTGAATCAAAAAGTTTTGATCTCTCCGATGATCGTTTTTACGCACACAATGAGATATTTTAGTAATATTACTTAAATCCACAATTTTCAACGGATTTTGCACATATAATTCTCTCAGAATTGACTTATTGTACAGCTTAAATAAGTCCGGCGGGAGGAAACATCTTGTCTCATACCTCTTTTTGTGTTATATCCGTATACAGGTGGTTTGCTGGTTATTGATTATTCTGACGCCCTTCCCAGATATATCCAGATTGCTGAGCAGGTCCAACAGATTTTAATGGCGTATTTTATCAAATGTCTTTGTGTAATCTATAAAGCACGTCTACAAGTCATTCTGAATTTGTATTACTCTTTGAGACATTTTGAGTCTACATATTCCGTTTTTTGTAGCGTAGAGAAATGGCAAAGGTTTCTTTGATTCGGCCTTGTATCAGACAAAAAGGAAATTTTTACAGCTTACAATTTTATCAAGAATTATCATCATCATCATCAGAATTATCAGAATGTTGGTTGTCGGCAGGATGGAACATGTGGAATAGTGTGGAATAGTGTAAAAATAAAACATACATTTTTCATGTTAAAATAATAATTTATTAAAAGGAAGAATAACACAAGTTGTTGAAGTTAATGTGCAAATAGAAACATTATTAACAACTTCAGGGTAGAGTTTGTGTTCAATGATAAAGTTATGGGTATCAAGAAATGTAGAAAATGTTCGTAGTATTAATTGTTGAAAGAGATAATGAGAAAGAGAACAAGGTTCGGCCTGACCTTATCTCCAGGTCGAGTTGAAGTTGGAGTTACATTTTAGTTATTTCGTCTTGCTTCTCCCATCTGACTCTGTTGACTGGCCACAGAATGTCCTTAAGTAATTAAATCTGGTCATGTGACTGGCTCCAGCTAGCATTTTTGCTTTTAGATGTAAAATAACGTCATTATTCAAGATTTACTTTTCGCTGTGAATTTTTCTTAGTTGGGTTTTTCCAAAATGCTTTAGCTTACGGCCTATCATGTTGAATACACTGGTTCTCGCTCGATCACCGAAGTTAAGCAACGTTGTCCCAAAGTCCTACCCTTGTTATTTAACGCATAACTGGAGGGAAGGGACGGATTAATACCTTTTCCAAGGGTACCAACGCTTAAGTGAATGCAGGGTATTCAACTTTAATTCGAACTCCGCTCACCGATCTCTATTTCTGAGCCGATATCTACTGCACCACAACGCACATCCGTCACTAAACTCTTACAGCACCTGGTGAGAACCGGTGTATTCAACGTGATATGGCCGTAAGCCTATTCTCCTCAAAGCAAAGGTACAAATATGTAATTGTCATCACTACACGGAGAGAAACCTACGCAAGGTGTAAGAAGTCACTATGAGAAAAATATTTTTGTAGTTCATATATTTTAAAGCAACCCAAGAATGTGTTCCACATATTTGTTTGCACCTTTTTATTACTATTATTTGCTTTTTGTTTAGTAAAACCTTTCAAAAGTCATTTCACCCGAGAACACGATTAAGACAATGCCGTTGATATATTTGAATTCTGTTTGCAGAAATTCGGACGTTAAGTGACATTGCGATGTCGAGTGTTTAGATTTTCATCACATTTATAACACTATTTTAAGAAATTTAGCAGTTCCAAATATTAAACGATTTTTTGAAAAGAACATGTCATCTAGTCTAGAGTTTCTGCTATCTGTAGTTTTTTTTGCCAAATCCAAAAAGAGAATCTTCTTCTTCTTCTTCTTCTTCTTCTTCTTCTTCTTCTTCTTCTTCTTCTT
Organism: Ascarosepion bandense; assembly: GCA_037127315.1. Taxonomy (NCBI): domain Eukaryota; kingdom Metazoa; phylum Mollusca; class Cephalopoda; order Sepiida; family Sepiidae; genus Ascarosepion; species Ascarosepion bandense. Next base: position 1,081,420 of record JBBBDQ010000900.1, read on the forward strand.
CTTCTTTTGTTGCTGTTGTTTCTGTTACTGCTACTGCAGCATTGAATTCTTATTTTCTTATTGTTGTTGTTGTTGTTGTTGTTGTTTACAAATCTGTTTCAGGTCATGGTCTGTACTTTTTAGAACTGTTTCTTTGGATTTCCTCGGGAAATTCAGCAAGGATTTTATACCAATGACCAAGGGTTTTGTTGATTTGTTGTTGAGTTACTTTCCTTACAAAACCCAAAGCTCCTATCCTTTTAGTTTTATTTGGATTTTCTCGGGAGATGTCACACCATGGATTTTGCTAAGTTTTACTGAGTTCCTTTTTTTCTACTAGACCAATGCAAGAGCAATGTTAGTTTTTAAGCAAAACTTTTTCATTTCCATTTCCAAGTTTTTGTATTTGCTTAGATTTCTATTATTATTATCATTGTGTTGTCATTTTTCAACATATTTCGATTTCTGCTATAGTCGCACTACCAACCAAGTCTGCAGGAAGACCTAAGGCAGGTCCTGGTGTGTTGTTACGACTCCATTTCATTTGTTTTTCTATCTTCCCCATCATCCCTAGCGTTACGTAGAAAAAGTTCTTCTTAGTGTGTGGGCTGTACTTAACAAGATTATTTTTTGTATATCTCTTAAGCTGTTGTGGAAAGGGATTCTTTCAATGTGTTGTTTTGTTCCATTTTTTATCATTCCAAGTGCACCTACTATCACTGGCAGGATTTTTGTTTCCAATTTCCTCATTTTTTCTATTTCAATTTCCAGATGTTTATATTTTGAGAGTTTTTCGAATTCCTTGTTTGCTATGTTACGATCCGCTGGACAAGCCATATCAATTAATAGGCAAGTTTTTTCTTTCTGGTTTTTAACAATAATGTCCGGCCTATTTGCTTCAGTTTTTCTGTCTGTGTAGATGGTGTAATCCCATAGAATGGTGACATCTTCTATTTCTGTAACTGGTGCTGGGTGATGTTCACACCAGTGTTTGTTTACAGATTTTCCATAGTGTTTGCACATTGTCCAATGTAAATATTGCCCCACTCTATCATGACGATTTTTATATTCATTTGGGGCAAGCACAGAACATCCTGAGTTTAGATGGTCTATTGTTTCTTGGTATTTATTACAGTGGATCCACATTATTATGTCTAATATTTGCCTGAAATTTCCTAGTGAAAAGACATTGGTCTTGCGCTGCAAGAATATTATTATTATTATTATTATTATTATTATTATTATTATTATTATTATTATTATTAATTCTGATACATTTCGAGATTAAGTTACATTTTACTTTAGGCTCCCGAAGAAACATTAAATTGAGAAGAATATATTTCTTTTTTGACTTGTTATTCTTTTTCCTGATTTCCTTCGTCGTCTAGTTTATCTACTTCTTCTCCTCCTTCTTCTTTTACATTTTTCTTTATCTCCTTCTCCTCCTCCTTTCTCTTCTTCTTTGTTTTCTTCTGCGCCTTCTTCTTCTCCACCTTATTCTTCTTCGTTTTATTTTTCTTCTTCTTCTTCTTCTTCTTCAATTTAATTCAATACTATCCACCATCATTTTCTACTCATCTTATTTATCCCTTCCATTTTCTTTTTCTTCTTCTTCTTCTTCTTCTTCTTCTTCTTCTTCTTCTTCTTCTTCTTCTTCTTCTTCTTCTCCCAATCTTCATTTTATTTTTCTACTCATTCTTCTTCTTCTTCTTCTTCTTCTTCTTCTTCTTCTTCTTCTTCTATTGCTTCTTTCTTTCGTATTTCCAACGTTTTGTGCTGTTAAGTATTACAAAAACTTTTTTTTATTCTTTTTAAACTTTTTTCTTTATTATCTTTCTGAATATATAAACGCATGGATGCACACACACGCGCGCGCGCACACACACACACACATTGACATATGTGTGTGTGTTTGTGTGCGTGTGTGTGTAACTTTTATATGCAATCTTATATATTTTTAATTTTTGATCTGTCCACTTTTATATTGTTTCCTCTCTTTCTTCATCACCATTATCAGCTTGGAATAATCCATTTTCAATGCATTTTTGCACTTTTGAGAAACAACAGGTGGTCTGTCTCCAGGAATTTGAATGAGAAATGTGAGTCTTAGTGGGAATCCAGATGAAGGTTTTAAAAAAGGACGATAAGACGAAAGCCGAGAAAGAATGACTGCTTTTTTTTTTATGCAAAATCTGAAGAGATAAGGAAAGGGAGATAAAAAAATATATTGTACACAAGAAGATTGATAGATGGCGCTGCAGAAAGAGATAAGCCTTGCTTGGATCTGAGAACAAAAATGGCGGGCCAAGTTTGGTCTCGCTATTGTCCACAATTTTTTCATCACTTACCATTTTATGATTTTTTTCTTATCTTTATTTGTATTGAGCTTCCAAAAATATTCTCACAATCTTTGTAAGAAACAACCAAGAATTTTACAAGAGAAACCATGAGGCATATATTTAAGATCGAATCTCAAAATCTGAACAAAAAATACGTTAAAAATAATCACACAATCAGGATAAAAACATACAACTTCCAAGATATGGTGATACTTGTTGACACGTATATATATATATATATATATATATATATATATATATATATGCGTTACTCTTATATATATATATATAATATACACTATATATATATATATATATATATATATATATATATATATACGTTACTCTTATATATATATATATATATATATATATATATATATATGCGTTACTCTGCAGAAATAAAATGAGTTCTTTCGGTGACTGGCGTGTGTATACACTGCTTATATACAACACGTTAAAGTTTCCCTTCTCTGATTATGGCTTAGTGGGTAGCGACTCCGGCTGACACCAAATCGGTCGAGTTTCGATTGAGGCGAAAACAAGTGTACATGTCTATCCACACTGATGAGTTGTAATACAGCAAAACAGGCTTGTATGCGGATGACTAATATATATATATATATCTTCTGGTGCAGTGGATATAGGCTCGGAACAAGAAATCGGAAAGCCGAGTTAAAATTCCAGTTAAGTTCGTTGCATTCACTTACGCTAAAATACCTTCGAGAAAGATAATAATTCGTCATTTTTCCATTCATTTATGAGTTAAATAGCAGGGCCAATTGTGGCCTATAGCCTTGGTTGGTAACCAGTCTACTGTTAAGATTATTGCCAATCTACTGTGGAAATAATCTTATGACCAGCTTGTAACATCTTTTTCGAGACATGATCGCCCAAGCTTTTATCAAATATGGCACTTAAATGCCTAACTGCTTAATATATATATATATATATATATATATATATATATATTAGTGTATTGAGGCAGCAGTTAATTTTCTAAACATATGCTGCTAAATATAAGAGACAATAAATGTATATTATGTTTAATCATGAGCTGTTCTGAATATAGTATTTTGGTTTTAATTTCAGCTGAAAATAAAAACAAAAGTTGTCCAATTTCTGGATAATTTTTTATTATGCTGGTTCTAAAATTTCGGCTCACATGAATCATCTTCAGAATGGTTACAGCAATGTTTTATGTCAACACAAGATAAAATCATCTTTGATGGTGGATGTCTTTATGTTAACCTCCCTGTAACCTCTCTGAAGATGGTCCATGTGAGCTGAAAGCTTAGCAACAGTATAATAAAAATTATCCAAATGTTGGAAAATTTTTGTCTTTTTTTTCATCTGAAATTAAAGTAAAATATGTTTAGAGCGGCTCATGATTAAACATAATAGATATTCAGTGTCTATTATATATAAGAGTATATGTTTAGAATATTTACGCTCTCACACCCTGATTGAGCATTCGGAAGGAATGGTAGACTTTGAAAAATCAGTAACTACACTAGCATTTACGCATCATTCATTTAGTAATGAATTAGAACACTCTCAGTTACTAGCGTATGTTTACACGGTATATCACACGCTAAAAGTCTGCCTCCTACTACCGAGCGCCCATAGCTCAGAGATAGAATTGCCGACTGATGTCGATTCGGTCGGGTTTCAGTCCTGGATACAAGAAATCGGATGTCTAACCGTACTGATAAACTGTGATACAGCGAAACAGATATGTCTGCAGATAACTATTTACGCTCTCACACCCTGATTGAGCACTCGGAAGTAATGATAGGCTTCGAAAAAACAGTAGCTACTCTAGCATCTACGCATAGCTTATTCAGTAATGAGTTTGAATATTCTCAGTTACTAGCGTATGTTTACACGGTATATCACACGCTGAAATCTGCCACCTTCTACCGAGCGCCCATAGCTCTGAGGTAGAATCGCCGACTGATGTCGATTTGCTCGGATATGCAATCGGATGTCTAACAGTGCTGATGAGCTACGATACAGCGAAACAGATCTCTTTGTGGATGACTAAGTGAATAAGGAACGAAGAAAAATTGACAACGTTCAAATCATTAATTTGAAACAGTGCTCGATATACAATATAGATCTGTGAATATTTATTATAAATTATAGTTTCTAAGAAAACAAAGACATTCTCATTAAGCATATTTACAATTGCGTCCTTCACAAACTGGTGCCACGTATTGTCTACATTTATCACTCGTCCGATTTTGTTTGTATGGCAATGACGTACTAGTTAGTGGTTAGTACATTTACTACATATATTTCATTGTCAGTGAGGGGGTATTTTCATAAAAATATTCATGTAAAAATATAAAACAATCAAAGAAATATTATTCATCCTCAAATTCCCAAACTCGTCACTGCTGGATTCATTTAAAAACTCTAAACTATCATTTGCAGTGCTATCTCTGTCAGTCATGTACAATAAATGATCTTCAGTACCATCCATGCATGAAGACGTTCATGTATTTGTGAGGGTATTTTTAGGAAAAAAATGTTCGTTTTCTAAGCCGGAGAATACTATATATATATATATATATATATATATATATATATATATATATATATAGTTAAAGAGAATATGTAGACTAAACTCCGGTGAGGATTCTTTCCCGATTACTACGTTCTTAAGCTCTTCAAGTCTATGGATTTTATCTGAACGTATTGCCTTCTTGAATGGAAAAATTTGTTCCCCGTTAGAGAGGGGAAGTCGGGAAGACGGCTTTTATCTGCATAAATAACACTTTTTAATTCCTCGACTCTCACTTTAATAATAAACTCTCACTTTAACCCTCTCACTTATGCTAGGCGTATTCAGTATATAAAGATATTTTATTAACTTTTTATTAAAAAGAATGTTTGAAAATTCTATAATAACTGAAACATCCTATATATTTACATTTACCTTTTTTAAGAACAACTAAATATTTTAGAGGCACTACATATCAGAAGTAATAAACTTCTTATCAATCGCACAGCTTACCAAGTTTCCGGACACATACTTCAATGTGTTTAGAGGGTTTTTTTTTTAAATATAATTAAGTTAAATAATTCTTAGCCTCTGAGAAATTAGATAATTCATATAATTACTTCCCTCGAAGATTTAAATTCCCTCGCGTATTTTTACGGCATTTAAAATCTTTAAAAACTCAAGTATTCCAGATTATCGTTAATTCACGCATCTACGTGATCACATATCTTCACGCGTGCATGTTGTTTACTTTATTACTTTCCTTAAATTTAAAAAACAATTCTTAACGTTTATTTAGTTTCTTCAAAATGTAGTAATAGTTTTCCTGCTACAATGCAATTTTTGATGTTTAAACTGTAGGTTTAACCCTGATGATAAACGATGACGTTTGAAAGTACTCGGATAAACTTTGGACAATTTTTATACAAATACTAGCAGTATAGCCCGGCGTTGCTCGGGTATAATGAAAGCTTTAAAACTAATTCATGGTCCTGGAGCTCAGACTTTTTGGACGTTGGCACGAAAGACTAAAAAGCAATAGTTGTTTCCAGTTAAAGCGAAACCGTAGACTGAAAGAAAAATGAATGCATGTAAGTTAAATTTTGATTTCCTGGTATCGATATCAAAAATGTTTTTTCGTCTTAAACTGAATTTTGAAGGTTAAATAAGTCCTCTGAGTAAATGGTTTCATGGCTGAAACTAACAACTACAATTATACCTACTTAGAGCCAAACCCGAAGCAAAAACTAAAATAAAAGGGCTGAAAAAATACAGACATATGGGCAGATAAATAGACACACACAATCATCTTGCCTTTTATATATATATATATATATATATATATATATATATATATATATATATATATATATATATATATATATTATCGATTTTCTGCACTATTGTAAGAACTGCAACCTTGAAACTTCTGAATCTAGTTTCTTATGTCTTTGTCTATGAGTGTATCAAGTTTGATTAAAATCGGACTACTCCTTCTATAACCCGATTTTTTTGATTATCGACCGACTCTTCCTTCAAGTTATGGGTTAAATAGCAGGACAGATTGGGTTCTATAGCCATGGTCGGCAACCAGTCTACCGCAGAAAGCAATGGCAACCTACTGCGGGATATTCTTCTGCCCAGTAAGTCATGTCTCTTTCGAGACATAATCGCCCAAGCGTGTATCACGTATGGCACTTAACTGACTGACCAAGACACAAATCCTAGCTAAGAACACTCGCAGATGCTTATAGTACAAGTGTGTAAATTTTCAAGAAAATCGGTTCAGCTGTTTCGGAGTCTATAGGTAACGTACACACACACACACACACACACACACACACATACACACACACACAGACGAATTTCCATTCATAAATAAGTTTAGATAATTTGGAAATAGAAGTCTCATTAGAAAATAGGAGAAAATGCAAAAGAAAATATGCAAGACTAAGTTGTAGCGGAGTTCGAATTCCAGTTGAATTACTTGCATTCACTTACACGTAGAAGGTATTAACCGGTCTCTTTCCTCCAGTTATAGGTTAAAAACCGGACTGATTGGCTTCTATAGCTTTGGCTGGCAACCAGTCTACCGCAGAAAGTAATGGTAACCTACTCCGGAATAGTCAGTTATGTCTCTTTCGAGACATGATCGCCCAAGCGTGTATAACTGACTGATTGATCTATCTAGGTGTGATGAGGGGAAAAGAAATTCCCCTCTTGCAAACTTACGTATGTCGCCAGTTCGGTTCATTTCTCTTCACTCTCTTTCACCCTTTTTTCTTTTTTCATTTATGTATCGTGTCCCTGCAGGGCGTAGATCAACATAGACCTCCACCTTTTCTTGTCCCTGGTTGCCATATATATATTTCATCCTCTTATTTCTCTCAACTTCTGATCTGTCACTCACTTTCTCAAGCCAAACAAGTATGTCATACGCAGTTTTTCCTATACCCTCCCTGTGAATATCAGATTCTCTAAGCCGTCCTTTCTCTTTGCTTGTACTAGAAACTCCAGCTTTCTCTTCCTGGTGTTAATTAAAAGTTTCCATTCTCCAAAACTTAGTCGTTGCTTACACATTTGGCCCAGGGTATTCTCCGTATCTTTCTGTAAAATCGAATTTGTTGCTTCGAGTTTTTCATTCATCTCTGAATAAAGTAAATCTCTGGAGTTTTTTAAAGATCAGATGTGGTTTGTACAACTGCTGTTTGCTTGAATGCGCAGGTGGTGTAAGGGATAATGTCTCGGAATAGGTAATCGGAGACCCGAGTTCAAATTCCCGTTGGTTTTGTTATCATTCACTTAGGCCCAAATACTTTGGGAAAATTTTATGAATCCACCTGCTTTGCTTACAACTATGAGTTAATTAGTAAGTTTGGTATCATTTAATCATTCAGTCAGTCAAGTGCCATACATGATACACGCTTGAGCGATCATATCTTAAAAGAAACATGACTGACTGGGCAGAACATTATCCCGCAGTAGGTTGCCATTGCTTTCTGTTGTAGACTGGTAGCCGACCAAGGCTATAGAACACAATCTGTTCTACTACTTAACCCATAACTGGAAGGAAGAGATGAATTAATACCAAGACGGATTAATACCAAGACGGATTAATACCAAGACGGATTAATACCAAGGGTATTTGTGCGTAAGTGAATGCAAGGAACTCAAATGGAATTCGAACTCGGCACCCCGATTTGTCGCTCCGAGGCGATATCCACTAATCATTATTATCTCCAAAAAATTCTTTCTTCCCGAAATTTTGAACAAAAGTAGGGATTATCTCGAGTTATCTTTTTAATATCTTTTTAACGTCTTTCATTTCCAGCGGCGTCTTGCCTCCCATTGGAAGTATTAACTTGTTTGGAGTGAATTGATAATAAAATAAATAAATAAATGACCTGCAATGGGTTGATAAACAGTAGAAAACAAATCAATCAATCAATTAAATAAGCTATCCGAAGTAATATTAGAATGTCTTTCTCTCAGAATGGCTACTAACCATTTCTATTCATTTCACATTCTAACCAGTTATTCAACATCTCACCACAGCTGGTGTCGAGATATGAACTCTCAATTTTACCTTGCATGATCAGGGTGTGGAACTATACCCCACGGGGAAATCTCCAAGGTTAGCCACAAAATATGTATGTTAATATTTCTACGAAACCACATGGAAGGAGACGATTCTCTGTCCAGCACGCCCTGACTGCGTGGGACTTTGTAAGCACATTTGTAACATAAGTGTTGTGTGTGAGGGACTTTCAGGTGAATGTACCATTTAAATGTTTAAACAAGCACACGCGTGCACATGCGCACAATTAGTGATTCTGACATAAGATATCAGAATAATACATGCTAAGTGTCCATATAGTCCGTGTGCACTTTAAGAAATTATAACTTTATTTGTATTTGTGATAGAAATAAATGGATGTGCGTTGTGGTACAGTGGATATCGGCTCGGAACGAGAAATCAGGGTGCCGAGTTCGAATTCCAGTAAAATCCATTGTATTCACTTACGCGCAAATACGCTTGGGAAAGGTATTAATCCGTCTTTTCCTTCCAGTTATGGGTTAAATAGCAGGACAGATTGGGTTCTATAGCCTTGGTCGGCAACCAGTCTACCGCAGAAAGCAATGGCAACCTACTACGGGATAATCTTCTGCCCAGTCAGTCATGTCTCTTTCGAGACATGATCGCCCAAGCGTGTATCACGTATGGCACCTAAACTGACTGATAGAAATAGTCTGTAAAAAATGTTTTAAAGTTTAATGTACCTAGTTTTACGTATAGTTATTGAATAATTCTTTACCACAAATTTTGCACCAATTTTTAGAAAAGTAAACAGATGTATCGGAAGAGGTGAACCATTTTATTGGCCACCACGTCCGACAGATTTGACTCCATTAGATTTTTTTTCTGGAAACATGTGAAAACAATTGTTTATGCTACCAAACCTAGTTCATTAGAAGATTTGAAAGCTAAAATAACTAATGTGATTTCAAGCATTACAGTAAATCAATTGGCAAATGTTTTCCGTGAAATTCAAAATCGTATTTTTGTATTGTTAATGATGGAGGACATGTAGAACCTTAAACAAAATTTCAATAACACCTTAAAAAATATAGATTTACTTCTTTCTAATCCTTTTTACAAATTATGACAAAATACAGCGGAGAGTCTGTAATGTGATCGATACCGACTTACAGTCACTCTTTCACCGGCGTGACGTGGCTTCCCTGCGACTCTTCTATAAATACTTTCACGGCTTCTGCTCCGATGAACTTAGATCACTGGTACCCCCTAGGTACGAATTTGCACGAGATACTAGATTAGCAACGAGGTCCCACCATTTTATAGTGAAACCGATAAAATGTAACCGCAATTTCTACTCCAACAGCTTCTTTTCTCGCACTTCCCGCCTGTGGAATTCCCTTCCACATGTTGTATATCGACAAACAACAAACACGCATATATATAAAAATATGAAGTTATATTTTTATTAATGACGATGGACCGTGTAGAATAGGGAACAGAGAATTGAGAGAGCGCGCTTCAAATGGGTTGACGGGAGTGTAGTCGTATCTGTTGTGTCTCTCTTCACCGGCCGATCTCTGTTGCTCCTCTACTACTACTGGCGAATCCGTGTGCCGAGGTCTTTATATAATCTTCCAGAACCGGGGCTTTTTCTTCCGGTTTTGCCTCGCCCACGCACGCCCACGTAATTCTCAGAGACACCTGTTCTGTTTGCCTCTGTAGTTATTTCCGCTGCTGCCGGAAATAAGGTCAAAATGACATCCGCTCCTTTCAACGACCGGAAACACCCTCGCTTGCATCAGCCTTCCTCGGGTGGGGCCAGATTGTTATATTACACACATGCTTGCTTCCCCGACAGCTACAATCTCCAGGAGTTTAAATGTAAGGGCAATAGACATCTCCTAACACACTAACTCGCACCCATTCTCTCAACCACTCTTCCCATCTACCCAAACCTCATCCTCGACATCCTTACCCGTCTATCACCCTCCTTCTGATATTTCCTATATCTAACCACTATTTCTCATCACCTCCCCCTATGTAGCCCCCTGCGCAATAGTGTCAGTGGAATGCCTTGCTTGGGGTGAAATGATTAAAAAAAATTCTATCACAAATACAAATGAAGTTATAAATTTTTTAAAGTGCACACAAACTTTTTGGACACCCTGTATATATCCCATTTAGTCTGAACAACATCTAACCTGATAATGATTTAATGATACAAATCTTACTAATTAACCCATTGCTGAGTGGGAAAAGAAGCAGGTTCGTATCTTTACCAAGTATATTTGGGCTTAAGTGAATATAACGAAATCAAATTGAAATAAAAGTAAAAAAATATTTTAGAAAATGTTAAAATTATTGTCGATTAGTGATATATTTAAAATGATTTCTCATATAAACTTAATTGGTGGCAAGATGTCATCAATTCACAGTCAAATTATCTAGATGTAACCATGTGTTCTATGCTAACAGTTTTTTTGTTGTTTTTTTTTTCTCGCACTTTCTGCTTGTAGGAATCTCTTCTGGCTTCTTGCGTCCCAGTCAACTTTGATTTTCAAAAATTTAAATGCAATCGTTATCTTCTGTCATCTTAGTTCTTGTTCTTTTATTTTTTTCTCTCTCCTTTATCATGGTTCTTTGTCATACTCTCTTTTTTTCCCCCATATTCTCATTTTTGTCTGAAGTTCACATTTTATTATTTTTCTTCCAATACTTTTGTTATGTCGTGAGTAAGAATAAATAACTCAACAACAGGAATAGGTTAATTGTTGTATTCCGTGAAAATAGTATTTACAAAGGTTATTAGTATCCAATACAAGAATAAAGGTTAATCGTCTCAACCGTCGTAAGACGTAGTGTGAGCAATGGGTACTTCCGGGTCGTCACCGGAAGTCTACGACTGACTTGTCGATCGGCTGCTCGGCACACTCTCCTACGTAGATGCCACCATTACTTTACATAGTAATGGAATAGTCCATTATAGCCGAATAGGCGCGGGCGTCCCAACAACTTTCAGTTCTATGCTAAATTTCCTTTCTTGCGCTTATGGAACTCTCTTCCTGCTCAATACTTACCAGCAAACTGTGATTTTCAAAAGTGTAAATGACATGTCAGTTGTTATCCATTGTCTTTTTCAATACTCCTTGTCATTGTGCCCTCATACGAGGAATGGGCTCTTCCTCTTGTTATATATAATTACCTGCGTGACTAACAGGAGCTGCTAACGAGTAGTTAACGGAAGTAGTTAACAGCAGTTAAAGAGTAGCTATTGCTGGAGTTGACGATAGCTACTAGTCAGGCAATAAGCAGCGTAATAATACATTCAGAATTACTTATTTCTTTATTACGTATTATTAATACTTCTTTTGGATATCTTGTTCTTTGTTATACTAATAAACTGTTTGGAACCAACCATCTTGTTCCGTCTCTTACTTCCCGCACAAACCGGTCACTACAACTTTGCGGCGAAGTTTCACCACAACTCCACAACACACTTATGTGGTTCTTGCTCCTTAATATTGTTTTTTTTTCTTTTTTCTTATTCTTTTACACTCAGTAACCCCTTGTGCCTTAGTGATTTTACTGCCTTGCATGTGGTGATAAAAGAAACTGCAAAGAGTTGCACATGAGATCAAAATTTTTAGTCTGTATAATTATATGATCATTGCAATTAGAAAAACACCAAGGAAAAGTCCGAACAAAGTTTGTAGATTTTTTTCTCATTCCGTGCTTCTGTACACATGATTTGATTTCTCGACTAATTGAAATGTTGTAAAGGTGATATATAATTATATTAAATATAATTATTCCATATAATTTGTATGTGGGTTGAAAGTTTATATTATTTGTATATCTAAAGTAAAAACAGAAAAAATGAGATGCAGTTTCGTCATCTGATGTTCTTTTTGTTTAAAGGAAGGAATAAACGTTATACAAACAGCAAAATAACTATGTACCGTTTATGGAGACGGTGCTATAGCTAAAAGTACTGATAGTAAGTAGTTCGAAAGGTTACTAAATGGAACTTTTTGAACTAAAAACGGACAGATCTACATCTATTGGTAACAAACAAACGAAGCGGGACATCGGAGAGATTCTTCACATATCTCGTACGAGCGTTGTGAGGCATTTTAAGAAACAAGATACGTGAATCGCTACCACGTTTGGTTGCTTCACGTTTTAGAGGTAAACAATTTAACTGCATGGATTTTATTCTATATTATTTTCAAACATGAATAAAAATCTTTTTTAAAAGAACGATCTCGATCGATGAAAATTGAATTGTTTACAACAATACATAGGCAAAAAGTTTCTGGTGAAAACAAAATGAACTAACGTTAACTGCAGCAAAAGCCGGTGTGCATCCGAAGAAGACGATACTGTACATCTGCTGGGATTGGAAGTGATATATATATATATATATATATATATATATATATATAATGAAACCCACCACTGACAAAACTACAAACATATACACAATGGAACCCACCGCATGCAATAATCTCATAACTAACAAAATCACACAATCCTACAAGAAGACAACCACGAACACAATTAACACGTTAAACCAAGAAGCTAAACATATAGCCGTCAAATTAAAGATAGATGAAAGAATAAACCGATCAGCCGAACATCAAGCTTTCAAAACAACAAAAGACCACAAAACCAACTTCGGAGAAAAACCTGCATTCCGACTAATCAACCCTGCAAAAATCGAGATAGGAAAAATCAGCAAAAAATAATACAAACTATCAACACCAACTTAAGGAAAAAATTAGGTTTCACCAATGGAAAAACACCAAAGCTGTCATAGAGTGGTTTACAACAATAAAAAACAAAGACAAAGCCACTTTCATCCAATTCGACATAGTGGATTTTTACCTATCCATCAAGGAAAATATATTAAATGAGGCTACACAACTAGCACAATAATATATAAAAATCCACGGACAAAGATATTAAAAAAATTCATGCACTGCCTCAAATCTCTACTACTTCACAATAATGAACGATGGACAAAGAACAAAACCACAACCTATTCGATGTAGCAATCGGTAGCTACGATGGATCAGGGACATGCAAATTAGTAGGCATACTCATTCTCTGACATTTAACCGAAATCCCAGAGAAAAAGGACACAGGACTATAAAGAGATGACGAGCTTATCCTGATAAGAGAACCTAATGGTCCCAAATCAAATAGATTCAGGAAAATAGTAAGCGCTCTAAAATCCATTGGATTCAAAATAGAAATAAAAGCTGTTACAAAAACAGTAAACTTCGTAGACGTCACCCTTAACTTAGACAACAATACATACTAACCATACAGAAAAAATAATGACGATTCAACTTACGTACACACATCCTCCAACCACCCACCTTCAATCATCAAACAAATACCCATATCAATCATCCGCAGACTATCTGAAAATTCATCTAACATACACATTTTCAATAACAAAAGAACACTATACGACGAATCACTAAAAGAATGTGGATACAAACAACAATTACAATATACACCTCCACAACGATAAAGTAAAAACAAAAAAACAAATATCTGGTTTACTCCACCATACAACAAAGCCGTCATAACAAACATAGGTAAGACATTCCTGAAATTAATAGAAAAAGACTTACCGGTGTCAAAACGATTAGCAAAAACATTCAACAAAAACAACGTCAAAATCAGTTACAGCTGCACACAAAAAATATTACACAAATAATAAAAAGCCACAACAAAAAATTAAAAACCTACAATAATGCAACCGAAGAACCTCAATGCAACTGCAGAAACGAAACTACATGTCCACTCAAGGGAAATTGCCAAGAAACAAACATTGTATATAAAGCCAAGGTAAATGGAAACAACAACACAATGTACTACATCGGTGCCACTGAGGGACCATTTCAGAAAAGAAAAAAACAACCACAATGAATAGCCTTACATTATCCACATAGGTATGGCGTCTGAAAGACAGAAATATTTCACCAACAATAAGCTGGAAAGTACTAAAAAAAGCACCTGCCTCCAACAACATAACAAAAATTGCCTACTTTGCCTACATGAAAAATGACAATTATATCTCATGCCCCGCAAAAGAACTTACGACACATAAGATCAGAACTAATTTCTAAATGTAGACATAAAAATAAATACCTATTATCACAATTTATACCAAATGGATAAAAAAGAACCGCTGATACCATAATTCTATCAATTATTCTCTTGTTCAAACTACCACCATAATAATTGCATTTATTGTTATTATCATTCCATCACCATTACTAATCACTACTACCGCTTTACAATAACTATTTGCTACCACAACTGTTATTATCATCAATTATTACTATCACCGTATTAGTCCGCAATCATTATTAACGTAAATTACTCCTCTCTGCCGTAGTAAAATTAATACCACCACATAAAAACTAACAAGCGTAATGCTTGTTAGTTTTTATGTGGTGGTATTAATTTTAAATTAGAATTTGTACCATTTAAATATGCGCAACCACAAAAAAAAAAGCTTTTAATTAAAAGCTTTTAATTAATCCGTTCCTTTTATATTTTTAGGCTTTCAATGTCACCTATGATTCATTTATTACTCCTGGTATGTAGAAATCGATTTTTCCTCACTATCTTTTCATAATAAAAATTTTATGTTTAATATAACAGTGAATGGAAATATTAGTAACAGAACGACAAAGATGGCGACAAAGAAAGCCTATTTCAAGACTACGTTTAAGCAAAACGATCACTTAACAGACAAAAGTATCTGAGTGCCTTACTTGAAAGTTTTGAACAAATAAGACTGCAATCTGTGGACCGTAGGATAAAAAAAACTGATTTATTAAACGGATCATTTTGCACGGGAACTAAATTTATCTAAATGCACATAAATTTGCATAGATTATTAAAATGATTAAGGGAATTAATCACTCATAACTTTATTAACTTATTTACTGATTTTTTTTCTATTTCAATTTCCAGGTGTTTAAATATTGCCCCACTCTATCGTAATGATTTTTATATTCATTTGGGGCAAGTACAGGCTGAGTTCGAATTCCAGCTGAATTCATTTCATTCACTTACGCGCAAAAACCCTTGGGAAAGGTATTAATCCGCCTATTCCTTCCAGTTATGGGTTAAATAGCAGGACAGATTGGGTTCTACAGCCTTGGTCGGCAACCAGTCTACCGCAGAAAGCAATGGTAACCTAATCTTCTGTCCAGTCAGTCATGTCTCTGTCGAGACATGATCGCCCAAGCGTGTATCACGTATGGCACTCAACTGACTGACAGAACATCCTGAGATTAGATGGACTATTGTTTCTTGGTATTTATCCCAGAAATTTTTATTTTTTGTATTCTTTATTTTTGTGTTTTTCATTGTTATAATCATTATAGTTATATGTATGGTTTTAAGATTCTTTTTTTCTTCGTTTTTGATAGAATGGTTATTATTATTATTATTATTATTATTATTATTATTATTATTGTGTCAGTTTCATCATATTTAGATTTTTTCTATGGTCGCACTACCTACCAAGACTGCGAGAAGACGTAAGGCAGGTAGTGGTGTGTTGTTATGACTCCATTTCATGTTTTTTCAATCTCCCCTAACATCCCTAGCGATACATAGACAAAGTTCTTCTTAGTGTCTCGGCTGTACTTAACAAGACATTTTTTTAATATCTCCTAAGCTGTTGTTTCCAGGGATTCTTTCAATGTGTCATTTTGTTCCATTTTTTATCATTCCAAGTGCACCTACTATCACTGGCACGATTCTTGTTTTCAATTCCCACATTTTTTTCTATTTCAATTTCCAGGTCTTTATATTTTGACAGTTTTTCGAATTCCTTGGTTGCTATGTTACAATTCGCTGGACAAGCCATATCGATTATTAGGCAGGTGTTTTCTGTCTGGCTTTTTAACAATAATATCCGGCCTATTTGCTTCATTTTTTATCTCTGTATAGATGGTGTAAACCCATAGAATGGTGACATCTATTTCTGTAACCGTTGCTGGGTGATGTTCATACCAGTGTTTGTTTAGATATTTTCCATAGTGTTTGTCCAGTGTAAATATTGCCCGACCCTATCGTGATGATTTTTATACTCATTTGGGGAAAGTACAGAACATCCTGAGATTAGATGGTCTATTGTTTCTTGGTATTTACCACAGAACCTGCATTTGGATTCACATTATTATGTATAATATTTGCCTGAAAGTTCCTAGGGAAAAGACTTTGGTCTTGTGCTGCAAGAATATTATTATTAGCCTTTAGTTTCAGACTTTAATCCAGATGCGGGTAATCATCGATGATAAATTAAAATGAAAATTTAGAATTCATTTTAAAAAATTATTAAGGATTAATGTTAGAAATTACGAATTCAAAATTCTAAATTTAACTGGGCCTTATGTTTAAAGTATTATAAATTTGTTCAAAGATGAAACGGTGAAGGGAGACAGACATACACCCATACATATATGTATACAACACACATGCACAGACATATACATACACGCATATATATATATACGCATATATATATATATATACATACAAATTTATCATTATGCTCGTTTCGAAAAACCCTCCGCGTATATATGCGGAAGGAAAAAATGGTTATAAAAAAAGCTAAGCACATGAACATCAGCCAATGAGACTTGGACCGAGCCAGCTCGTATCCCAAAGAAAAACCCGAGACGAGTAATCAATAAGAAAAAAGCGCTCAATACTTAAGTGCTCAATACTCTCTCTCTCTCTCTCTCTCTATGCATATATATATATATATATATATATATATATATGGAGAGAGAGAAAGAGAGATACACATTTGTGTATTTAGGCAGCAAATTTTCTTTTGGCCGTGTAGAAGTTGCTGAACGTTGAACCCTGAACCGAGCCTTTTGAAACATCGTCCCGTTGCGCGTATATATTATTTCTGTGATCGTAGAATCGGACTCGTTGAATGTTATTAAATAAACTGCAAACTCAGTGTTTGCTTATTTTTGAAAAAATCCGCTCATACTCACAGATAATCGTAAAAGTAGTTTTTTAGTAATTTATGTTTAATTTTCAGAGAATTATTATCATATATATATATTATAATGATGTCAGTGGTTTCTCTAACAGGAACGTTAGTGAATAGATTTTTAACATCAAGTGATGCTATTGTTTCATTATGTGGGTTTTCCGTTTTTAATATTTGTATACGTTCAAGAGTTGATTTAATGGTATATTTGTTAGGTAATTATAGTGTAGTATATATATATATATATATATATATATATATATATATATGAAAAATTATTTGGTTGAACATTAAGCATACATGTTTTTTAACTATTGTTTTTAATGAAGTGTACATTTATTCCTTTGAATTCAATGCTAATGTAATAAGTGTCTATGGCTGCTACATATATGGGTACATGTAAGTATAAATTCGAATGATAAGGTGGGCAGAGGAGAGGGTTCTACAGATTTCAAGAAAAGCCCAGTCATATTCCAATGCATAAACATATAAATATAATTAAATATATAATCACGCAAGTTCACATGCAAAAAACTAAGTACACGCATTAACAAAAAAAAAACAACAACATGGCAGCACATACAAAAATAAAACCACATACACGGACCCAACTTATACACAACTATATGCATAAATACAAACAGATATACACATAAAACACACAGAAACATCCATATACACATCAATAAATTAATGAAATATATATATATATATATATATATATATATGCACACTAGTACATAAACCCACATGCTACATGCATTTACATATAGACAAACCCATATACCAAGTATTTATTCATATATAAACACAATTAGAAACAACCGTACAAATGTAGATACATATACACAAGTTAACATAGATAATAATGACAATTTCAACGTTCATGTGAAATTAATGCCTAAAGAATCACAACTATTTAATATTAACTTGACAATCTATGATAGCTTAAATACCTGGCAAATATTAACTTGACAATTTATGTTAGATAAAATACCTATAGAATATTAACTTGAAAATTTATGCTATATTAAATACCCAGCAAATAATGGTAAAATAAATGGACGTCAGTGATAATGTTCTATAATTATTCATAATATTGCTACCCATATTGCAAGTGAACTATGTTTTACAGGTGACAGTAAGTTTATTTATTTGGTTTAATAGGTTAATCTTGTCTTTATATCTGATGATTTCTAATTTCTCATTAAAACAAAGACAACATGGTGCATATAGGGAATTACTAGTTCTAGCACTTCTAATTAATTTGTATTTAACAGTGAGAGATTTTCTTTTAAAACTCCAAAATTACTTGGACAACGAAGTACTGTATTTACAAGTACTATTATTGAGATATAGTACATGTTGGTACCAGCGGGTCTTAAACGAGGTTTTAGTAGTCCCAATATAATGTATAATACTAAGATTTTCAAGTTTAGAAATAGTGCAAAGCTAAATTACGGAACTACCTAAGTACTTTTTATGCAGTAGACAATAATTAGAATGACTACAATTCTATCCGCTGGTATTAGTATTAATCCACTGACCTAGTGGGATTGATTATTCTATATAACTTATCTATCTCCTCTCCACCGTTCTTGTACTTGATCACACCCCTTGTGAAGCGTTAAGGTATAGACCTCTGCCTTATTCATTTGTTGTAAATCAGTTCCAGCAAAAGAATAAGTACGGACGGCTGCTTCAAATATATTTTATAAGGAAGAACATATAAGCCAGGAGATTTGACCCGGCCCACCAACTTCAGTGCTTGCCAGATCTCAGACTTTGTAATGAGACTCTCGTACCCAGCCACTTCAGCTGCCATGATGTGTGAAACGTCGGCCAAATAGGCTTCGAATCGAGCAGTTCTGTGGCCGTATAAGTCGTAGGATATATTACGCACTTGGTCCCGACTTCTCTGTGTGACCCTCAGTGCACTGGTGGAATTGAATGGGGTACGATTGGGTACTATCGGGTACAATCGGGACCTTTTGTGATGTCTTGCTCCATTTCTCATCTTTTCTTTTCTTGCATTGGAGCCTTTGCTTCGCAAATTAAAGTCGAATCCAGTCCTACGCGAAATTTCAGCCAGATACTCCGCCTATGCTGATGACATTTTGGTTCTTGTGTTGGGCAGGGCATGTCGTTAAAAAGATCAGAGGTTACGAGACAGTGACAGGAGCCAAGATTAAGCATGATAAGTCTGTTGGATTGCGGTGGGAGGCGTGTAAGAGAGTTTCTCTTCCTGGGCCATTTCACTGAAAGAACGGGCTGGTCAAGATAATCGGCGTCTGATTTGATCTTTTGCTGGAAATAAATTGGCCAGTGGTGCGGGATAAATTCGAGGACATAGTTTGTCTGTGATCACGGAATAATTTTTCCTTAAGGGTTAAGATGCCATGCGAGTCGTGATATGGACGACGAGACAAAAGGAATTCTTTGGAGAGAAGGTTACTTCTTCTCAGCTGATTTCATCAATATCAGGAGAGAAAGATGGTAACTCTTTCCATCAGAATTTAGCAAATGGTTGATGAGTCGAGTGAAAAGAATTGGCTTAGAGTGGCATTTTGATACCAATTATAAACCAAGATATTGGTAGAACTGTATTTAGGCTTGTTTTTTTTTTACACTAAGTTAGCTTACCTAAGGAATGTATGCTCATAGGCACCTTTTATTTTTGTCCCCTTTTCTTTAGTTTATTTCTCCATCCTCTCCCTTGTTAGATGACAAAAGTGTCAGTTCTCTGGTGAATGTAGAACACTTTCCGTTTTTTGTGTGTGTTCATTCGTAACTATTGTTGTGTTTAAATAGATATGTATTTGTGAGTCGAATGCTTGATTTTTAATTCATTCAAATCTTTCATTAATTTCATTAAGTTTACAGATATTTCGGCTAAAATTAAGTATTGTTGGGGGTTATTTTATCATTTTGTTTAGTTTTTTTTATATGTATAGTATTAGGCATATTGTAAATATTTTTCATCATATTGTTATTCCATTCCCCAACACCTACAGACAAATTGTACATATGGGGAATACTTTAGACTTCAAAGAGACTTGAGGTATTATGGTGATTGTAGTAAGAATGGTAAGTAAGAATGTGATATTTGGAGCAAGGATTATTGTAAAGTTTATTGGGGTTAATGATTGTGGCTAGCTAAGCTTAAGATAATACAGGATGATGGTCAGCGTCTCCGATCCCCTCTTCTGGCCTTGTGCCACATTTTTTTTTAATGTTTACAAAATATATGTATTAGTTCATTAAAGATCACACTTAAGCCAATAAGAATTGTCTCTAACAATTTTACTACAGTTTGTTTCATTGTAGGCATAAAAAAGGTATCAAATTCTTTTCTCTTGAATTATTCAATGATATCTTCATCATTTTCTGATGAACATTCACCAATAAAAAGGTAACGTGGATGATGGCCGAAAAATACGTGGCATTTTAAGTCTTTTAAACGAATTGTTTAATATCGTTTGTTAGACGGAAAAAGCGAAGACCGCGGAAAGAAACGGCTGTTCTAATGTGACGCCTCCCGCAGCTGGTCGTTGATGGCGTCGATTCAGTAGCTGATCTTCAAGTGGACTCTTCCAACGGTGATCTGCCTTGCCCACGATATGAACTTTGATCTCATGGAAGTCCCGTGGAATTCTCGCTAGATGTTTCTCTGCCAAGTCAAACCCAGCTGGATTGTCTTTGAGTGTGGTGGGTAAGGCTGACAGCGGCGGTAAGACGTCTTCGGTTCCGTACTTCGAACTAGCTCGTAGATCCGAGCTGGATCTCAAGAGGTGTTTGCCTCCCCACCCAGGGCTCTGTTTTTATGCTTGTCCTTGTTTCACTGGTGCGGGGCATGACGGACACTCGGTGTCTATGCAAATCTACTTTCTGGCCCTTGCGGCCAATGAAATCATTCTCGTCTCCAGCTTTTGGGCGGAGTTGATTATTTCTGTCTTCTTTTCCTTTTGGCACAACCAATTGAGCAATGATATTTTTATGACGTCTCTTCTTTTTGTCTTCTTTCCATTTTATCTTTACTTGTTTTGGGCGGGCCTTTTATGCCTCCAATTCCTTTCACAGGCAAATTTCAATTTAGTTATTTTTCATAATAAACAAAGCTAACTTTTGTACCTGTCAAAGACACCTGAATACGCAAAATCCCCTTTCTCTGCGTTTGGGACAACCTTTTCTGACATTCCACGGCTGTGTTGTGGTCTTTCCAATGCTTTGGTTATATTCCGAATGAGCTTGTTAAAGATATACCAAAACAATAACATTTTCATTTTTATCAATCGTGTCGGCGAAAACGACAATTAAACACCTCTTATGCTATTTCCGCTTGTCAAAAATAGCCAACTGATGCAATGAGCTTGTCTGACCCGGCTGGTTAGATTTTGTGCAAAACAATCACACCTGCACACCCTCAATCTTTTAACTCATTTTTATTTTCAGTTTGCCTGCAACCTTCTTTTTTTTCCTCTGTTCATATTGGGACAGAATAATTTTTCCCAGTTGGTCCTTTTCGATAAAAATTAATGGCACAAACTGATATAATTTCTTTCGCTCCGTTGCCAGCCTAAAATAATGTTACACTAATAGTCGACTAAATTTCAATAATAAATCTTATAAACAGTTTTCATTTGTTTATAATAAATTTAAATTATATCCTTTTTAATTTCATAAATAATTTTTCATGATTTCTAGTTTTACACAGTTGATTTTATGTTCCCAGACAGTTCTATAAATTTTGAAAAACCCTTATTTAAGTGATGCTCTAATCAACTAGTCTACTGTTATAGATAAATTATGAAATAAGTAGCGGAGTAATCGTTTTAAGTAATACTTTTAATCAAAATAAGTAATGCATAATTTATTATTTTTAAAATAATTAGTAAGTTTTATAACTTCTTCAATTAATTCTTACTAAGCTCTGATGCTGAAACTATTAAATCTATAAATACTTGGCGTCCAATTTTTTAAACATATGCTTACCTAAAATTTTAAATCCGCCAACCCATAAAATTGCCAGATTAGTCAAAACATTAAGTGGTTACTTTATGTAGAAATGGAATAATTTCATTGTTATTATTACTATCATTGTTATTACTATCGAATATAAAATAAAGATAGTTTCTACGTAGTATTCTTTCAGATAGTTTGACTTCAGAATATTCTTTCTCCTAGACTGGCTTCCACACTAGGCAATGGAAAAGTGTCTATTCTCTCATTTAATACATTTTAATTTTAATTCAACGGAATGTCTTTACAGGACGTAAGCGATCATAATACTCTTTAGACTCTTTCTTTATTAGGGACACATTATGTTGAAACACCAGATACCGTATCGTTAAGCAGTTGAGTGACAGTTTCGGAATACCAGGTGCTGCAAGTTTGGATGTGCAGATGACGCAATGAATAATGGCTCGGAATCGTTACTCGGCGAGTCGAGTTCGGATCCCTTTTAGGTTCGTTGTATTCAATGTATTTATCTCCCCCTCTTCTACACCCACCAATTATGAGTTACTTTGTAGGAATTGTATCAACCATTATTATCCTCCCAAATCTTACAATCTAAAGAAATATGGCTTTAAAGAACCTAAAAACGGTTGATAAAGTCGTAAGAAACGAAAAATCAATCTTATATTTAAGTCTTTCTTTCTCTCGATAAAGAAATTCTAAGCATCACAAGAGGATAAATGTCCCGAACATTGCTGTATAAAATCGTTTTCTTTTTATTGTTTACAATTTTTTTTTTGCTTTTTTTTTTTGTTTTTTTAATTTTTGGTCAGTTTCATAGTAGTTGTCAGATCAAGTAACAGCAAGTATCGGTTGTTCTATACAATTATCATTATTCTTGCCAAATAAAAATCGCTCGTTGCTTTCTACATTCAACAATTATTTCTATTTACTTTCTGTTGGAGATCACCCCTTTTTACACATAAGAATGGACTCGCCTAATGTGTACATATAATACAGAGAACGGCCATTTGAGTAGTAGTAGTAGTTGTAAAGAGTAGTTGAGTAGTTGTGCAGTTGTACAGTCGCTTCGTTAGCCAGTAAGTTGGTATATAGTAAGTTGGAGTTGTTTGGATATAGACTCATTACCCGGACATACTTCTTCACTACAAGACTGTATATATTGATTCTATTAATAGTATTCCTAGTATTCCTGAATTGACTAACCCGGGTTCCAGTTTGTATAATTTTTGTTCAATATAATTTACATTTTCTATCTCCATATCTGCTTTTGTTATTTATTATTTTGTGTGGTTTCTCAACCAGAATGCACAACACTATCTTTATAATTTTCCCTCCATTTTCATTTGATTAGGCAGTGCTGAATGGAGAGCTGGTCTCGTCCCTATTCCAGGACTTTACATCTGTATTCCCTCGATCATAGAAGGGTTGTTTCTTAGCTTCAGTTCTATCTACGATCTTTTTTGATAAGTCGTAGAGCTATCACCTTCACATTACATACTATTTTAGATCTCCGGTAAGGTCGAGATACCTGTCCAACTTATCTTTACAGAGTGGGCTGCTGGGACAGCGCCCCCCCCCACTTTATTATTTTTTCTCTTTTATTTTATGACTTTCGAGTCCTTCTGGTCAGAATTGGATAATCCTGAGTTTTCCTCTGGGCACCCGGTCTTCCAGTTTAAATTGGGTGGTCCGGCTTCTGATTTCTTGATTCGTTCTTCTTTTTTTCTTTTTTTTTTTAATCGTATCACCCCGAGCAAGGGGGCTACGTAATAGTGAAAAGATTGGAAAAGAGAAAGCCGGAGACCACATCCTAACCAGGGAACAAGGGATGAGCCTCTTAACCTGTTCAATAGACGTGGGTGGAGTGTGAACCGGGCGATAGATAGATCTATCTACTCCAATTCTGGCCAGAATTGGGTGGTTCGGCCTTCCGATCTAGACTGAGTGTTACATTCTTTTGGTCTGGATTTAGAGAACTAGTCTTCTTGTATGGATTTCGTGATCTGATCTTGATTGGGTAAAACAGGTCAACGGAAAAAAAAATTAAACCTCTGCAGACCAACTCACATACGAAGCTATTAAATTACTCCAAGTTCCATATAAATAAGAAAAAGGAAACATCAGCAGATTAAAAAACATCGCGGAGTGACGTCATCACAAAACTTCGAAGTCGCCATAACTATATATATATATGTATATATAAAAATATTAAAAAGTTGTAAGTTAAAATGTTTTTTGACAGTATTTATTTATTTCTGTTACATATATTTATATATATTTGATAAATATCAAATATATATATAATAATAGAAATAAATAAATACTGTCAAAAAACATTTTTAACTTACAACTTTTTAGTAGTTTTTTCTATATATATTAAGATAGTATACGTGGATTATCATTACTATATATATATATATATATATATATATATATATATATAAAAGCCCTGAGTTTATTTTACATTTAAGCTTTTATCTTTAAGTTTTATTCTTACAATTTATATATACACGAGTGTACCCCTGGCGTGAAAAATGACGGCAAAATATTTTATAAGAATATTAGATGTTTCCTCATAAGTTATCCCTCTGAGCGTTACAGGAATATATAATTATATAATATATATATATAATAATATATAAAAATACCACATTACATTGTCAGTAGTTTTTAATGAAACTATAAGCAAAATAAAGAGTGATTGCTGCACATATATATATATATATATATATATATATAACAAAAAGGTGAAAGAACACGTAGATTAAAAACCCACTGTTCAAGCATTTACTTTTTAAAAGGCTACTCGATACAGAGTAGATCTTAATAATTTAATTTTATTGTTACAGAAGTTTATAAAAGCATAATATTACGACAAAAACTTTCATGTTTCAAAACAAGATTTATTTTAGCATTTCACTTGAAGAGGAACAGTTTTGTTCTGAAACATGAAAATTTTTGTGTAATGATATTATGCTTTTATAAACCATTGTAATAAAAAAATTACATATATATATATATATATATATATATATATATATATATATATATATATATATATATATATATTACTCCGTAATTAAGGTTTAACGTAAAGCTCCCCGGGTTAGGGATAGATAGATAGATAGATAGATAGATAGATAGATAGATAGAAAGAAAAAGGCTGAAGAGAGTGATAGATAGATAGATAGATAGATAGATAGATAGATAGATAGATAGATAGATAGATAGATAGGGACTGAATAGAGAGATATATGAACAGACTGAATAGATAGAGATAAACAGATAGAATAGAGAAATAGATGTAAACAGACTGCATAGATAGACAGATAAATAGATAGATAACGAAAGAGTAAGTGAAGTCGACGTATACAAAAATAATATGGAAAATATTGATAAAACATTATATTTCGTAAAACACAAACGTAGTCATTTTACTTATGAATATATTCAAAGTAAATGTTCCCAAAAAAGCTGAATACGATGGAGAATTGAAATTGTATGCTTACTTGATTTATAGTCAAAATCTTGATTATTTGTAAAAAAGAAAAAAATGTAAGAAAAATTGTTTGGCTGATAAATAAGATGGCGTCACTTACAACGAAAATAAACTGGAAGAACTGAAAATAGAAACAGAATCTTTAATGTATAAATTCTTGTTCAATGTTCAGTATTGGTTTTCTGGGCGACAGTATTGAGCAAAAGCATTCATTGGTCATAAGTTACATATGCAGGGTGCGATGGATGAATTGTCGTCTTATTGAATGTTGTGGATCCCGAGAATGAGGCCGGCACAAAATAAATGAACAACGACCAGTAATTGAGATAGAAAATAAGTGTATTAACGTAAGGGTACAGACTTGAATAAAGATTAGTAGTCCAGGAATGTTGGTTAGTAAAAAGTATATGTACAGGTCTCTGGAAGTGAAGCCGTAGTATACTGATTATGTCCGCGTTAGAAGCTGACAGGTACTGAGTAATAATCTTCTCGATGAGTGGAGCACAGAGCTACTATGAACTATTGTGTACTGACTGCCAATCTCTCTCTGGACTCTCGTATTCTCCGGTTAACTCTCTGTGAAACTTCGGTATTCTCCTGTCTCGCTTCTATAGCAGTAGTATACGTATTCTCTGGACGAGTCCATCTTTATGAAAAGCGAGAACCTGCGGTGATACCGACTAAGCAAAAGCGAGGGACCGGATGTTTGCTCTATACCGACCAGAAAGCAAATGAACAAAAATCGTCTCTGCGCAGGTGTATTTGAGCAGATGTTCCGGTTGAAAAATAAAAATTAATCAAATATCAAATATCAAATTTCCATTTCGCGAGCCTACACGAATTTTATTTACCAGCCAATGGGAAGCCCAGAATCAAATACAAGTATGAAATTCCAAACGAACTGTTTTGATCCAAAAAGCAGATATAAAAAGCGGATACAGACAAGACCCCAGCAGACAGACTGACGCAGAGACCAAGGAGAAGGATGCAATTAATATCCCCTTGACTTAAGTCGAGCGGCTACTACATTCGCTTCCCTTCACCTCGCCTCCCTTCACCTCGTATCACTTCTTCACTGTCTCAAATGTACTTACTGACCTCAGGAGCAACTACTTCAAAGATATTCCTCACAAACCACCGCTCCTCACATTCCTAAGCCTTTTATCTCTTTCAGTCTCTTCCTCAACTGCGCTCCACAAATAATAATCAAAGGGGTTGCAGTCAGGGTAGTTAGGAGGCCAGATGCAATCAGAGATGTAGTCGATGAAATTGTCTGACAGCTATATACTGCCTTTTCTACTAGTGTGAGATGACAGTTCTTCAATATGGCAGTTAATGCTGGACAATATCATCAAAGATGAAGAAGAGACTTGAAGCAACTGAAATGTGATTCTACAGAAGGATGCTGCGGATATCATGGGTAGGGCATGTGAGCAATGATGAGGTTTTGGAAATGATGGAAACGAAAAGGAAATTAATACTGAGCATCAGGAAGACACAGACATGCAAAGAGAAAGGGGGTGAACCGGATACTAACAGGCCAGATAGAGGGAAAAAGAGACAGGGGAAAGCAACGGATAACATATTTGAAGGACCTAATCAGATGGATGATGGAACGAAGATTGCATGGAGAAGGCGTGCTCAGAAGCCACCAGGGATAGGGAGACGTGGAAAGCCATGATTGCCGACGTCCTGAAGAGACAAGGCATATAAAAGAAGAAGAAGACATGGTGCAGAGTCTTATTTCTGGAGATAGGGTCTTTCAGGAGCCATCCTCTTGACTCAGAGCAGCACTGCCTTGTCAAGTCACTTGATATAGGCCTTCGTGTTGAGTTTTAAACTTTGTGTGAAGATGAATACAGACGTAACATCGCCATATCTAGTGATTACTTCAAACACCAGGATAATGAGTGGCTATAAAATCCCACCAAATCGTCTGTACTGTGAAATAAATTTCCTTCAATCTATTACTAGTTTTATTATTCTATCTGGTCTGAAACTAGCTTTTGCTTTAAGATTAAGGACATTACTTAACACCCACTGCCGTAAGGTTGCCTCTTTGTGCCTTTTTAATAAATACTTTGATGATAATTGTTTGGATGAGCTCTTCGCTACAGTAACTAGACATTATGAATTTAAGCGTTCGTTAGCGTTCTAGCAAAATCACATAGCAGTCTAGCACTCTCTTCTTTGTTTCGAGTGAAATTTTCCTGTGTCTTAGTACTTTACTCAGCTTCTGGTATGCGTCATTCGCCATGCCAATGCGCTTTCGGATCTCTCCAGCGCAAATGACGCCATTTTAATTACAATTTAATTAAATTTTCAGTACCTGATTTTCTTACCTAAATAATATTTTTTTCAGTTACTACTAATGTTAACTCAAAGTACAAATTTTGAAGTGCCTGTATGTACAATATTTCAAATAAAGATTTGTATTTAATATTATTTTGATATTTTAAAATCGGATATGATATGCCATGGTTACTAGTGGTGTAACTTAATTGATGGTTAGTGTTCTAGGGTTAATAAGATTTTGTTATCCATTCAATCACTGTTCTGCCAAAATATCTATAAGAACTGAGTTTTTTTTTGTTTTTTTTTTTAATCATATCACCCCGAGCAAGGCGGTAACGCCACTGATGTCCAGGGGGCTACGTAATAGGGAAAAGATTGGAAAAAGAGAAAGCCGGAAACCACATCCTAAACAGGGAACAAGGGCTGAGCCTCTTAACCTGTTCAATAGACGTGGGTGGAGTGTGAACCGGGCGATAGATAGCTCTATCTACTCCAATTGAAAAAAAAGAAAGAAACCAAAGTGAGAAGATTGAAAAAGAGAAAGCCGGAGACCACATCCTAAACAGGGAACAAGGGATGAGCTTCTTAACCTGTTCAATAGACGTAGGTGGAGTGTGAACCGGGCGATAGATAGATCTATCTACTCCAATTGAAAAAAAAAGAAACCAAAGTGAGAAGATTGGAAAAGAGAAAGCCGGAAACTACATCCTAAACAGGGAACAAGGGATGAGCCTCTTAACCTGTTCAATAGAAGTGTGTGGAATGTTTATTAGAATTTGAGTCAGAAAGGAGGAGATGATTTGAAGAATCGGACATTCATAGGACATATTACAGAGAAAAACATGCGGGAGCTGCTCAGTCCTTACTCTTTAGTGTTGATAGAATTCCTCCGATTTTTTGTTGGAGAATAATTATTTTCCACCCTTTAACATAGGCGCGATGTAACTATTCTTCCACTGCTCTATCGCTAACACCATGGAAAGTGATCAAACGAAATACATTCCTTGGTTTCATCAGGTCTAACTTTCACAGCTAGGACGCACCATGCCAATTTTTTTTCTTTTTTTAATCATATCACCCCAAGCAGGGTGGTAACGCTACTGATGTGCAGGGGGCTACATAAGAGTGAGAAGATTATAAAAGAGAAAACCGTAAACCGCATCCTAAATAGGAAACAAGGGATGAGCCTCTTCACCTGTTCAATAGATATGGGTGGAGTGTGAACCGGGCGATAGATAGATCTATCTACTACAACTGAAAAAAAAATAAACCAAAGTGAGAAGATTGGAAAAGAGAAAAGCCGGAAACCACATCCTAAACAAGGAACAAGTGAAGAGCCTCTTAACCTGTTCAATAGACGTGGGTGGGGTGTGAACCGGGGGATTGATAGATCTATCTACTCCAATTGAAAAAAAAGAAACCAAAGTGAGAAGATTGGAAAAGAGAAAGCCAGAAACTACATCCTAAACAGGGAACAAGGGATGAGCCTCTACACCTGTTCAATAGACGTGGGTGGAGTGTGAACCTGGCGATAGTTTAATCTATCTACTCCAATTGAAAATAAAAAAAGAAAAGAGTGAAAAGATTGGAAAAGAGAAAGCCGGAAACCACATCCTAAACAGGAAACAAGAGATGAGCCTCTTAACCTATTCAATAGAAGTGGGTGGAGTGTGAACAGGGCGATAGTTTAGTCTATCTACTCAAATATTATGAGACAGAAGCAGTAGATGGGTGTTCAATGAAAAAATTAGATTCAATAAAGAGTTTTGAGTAGATGTGTCTTTAAGTTTCCAATTTATGTTTTATTGAGAGTTCGTCTCTAAGTGTTCTAACAAGGATGGAAAATGTGCCACTGAAATCCGAAGACCCATTCTGATAGCCAAAGTTACATTTTAAAAGTACATTGTAGAAAACCACCCACATTCTATCAGCGAGAAGTTTCACTCGAACATCTTCCCGAGGACAACTGCTCTGTGTAACAAACCCACAAGAGGAAGTTTCTCCAAGAGGATGATTCTCTCAATGATGAAATGTCTCATGGGCTGAAATAGTCGATTTAAGTAAAGAATAGTAGCATTTGAGGCGTAATATATGAGTGTCATTCGAGTAATATTGGGGCTGATTACTTACTGCAAGCTAAACCTCTCTCCTCTTTGTTGTACAATCTGTTTAGCCTGTTATTGTAATAACTGTACTGTTAGCCTTAACAAGAGAAGACTGCTAATAGGCACACAACGGAAGCCTTAACAAGAAAAGAAAGACTGCTAATAGCCACACAACGGATGTCTTACCAAGAGAAGAAAGACTGCTAATAGGCACACAACGGAAGCCTTAACAAGAGAAGAAAGACTGCTAATAGGCACACAACGGAAGCCTTAACAAGAGAAGAAAGACTGCTAATAGGCACACAACAGAAGCCTTAACAAGAGAAGAAAGACTGCTAATAGCCACACAACGGATGTCTTACCAAGAGAAGAAAGAATGCGAATGGAAGGGACAAATAAGATGAGTAGAAAAAGATGGTTAATAGCATTTAATATATGAGTGTCATTCGAGTAATATTGGGGCTGATTACTTACTGCAAGCTAAACTTCTCCCCTCTTTGTTGTACAATCTGTTTAGCCTGTTATTGTAATAACTGTACTGTTCTGTGTATATCCGTTTAGCACCAGATATTGTGCTGAATAATACCGCAGGACACTTTCTCTGTTTATCGTATCCACCTCCACAATACAACAGTTCTTTCCATGGTATCCTCAGCATCCTTCTGTAGAACCACATTTAGGCTGCGTCAAGTATTTCCTTCATCTTTGATGAAATCGTCCAGCATTCACTGCCATATTGAAGAACCGCCATCACATAACATCCAGAACTCTCTTTTTGGTTCCCAGCGAAATTTTCCAGTCTCTACTCAGCTTCTGGAGAACACGTTAGACATACCAATACGCCTTCGGATCTGTAACGTATTTTCCATCCTCTGAGTAAGAAAAAAAGTGTTTTAACAGAGGATGGAAGATGCGACACCGCAATCCGAGCATACATTGGAATAGCGAAAGGTGACTTCCAAAAACATTGCAAAGCGCTGTGAAGGATAAAAATTTCAACAGAAACAAAGAAAAGAGTGTTGAATTGCAACGTGATATACATCCTCGTATAAGAGACAGTGAATGTTCGACAATCTCCGCATAGCTGAGGAAAAAATTAGAAGCAACAGAAATGTGGTTCTACAGAAGGATACTGAGAATTCCATGAACCGAGTGACTAAGTAACAAGGAAGTCTTAAAGATAGAAAGAATAGTTCTAGTCAGAATCATGAAAGGATAGATGAAATTCTTTAGACAGATGTTGAAAAAGAAAAGTTTTTGAAAACCTTTTCTTGGGGGCAACAGATATAAAGGAAGACAGTGAGCCACTTACCTAAAGATCTTAACAAAAGAAGAAAGACTGCGAATAGCCACACAACGAAAGTCTTACCAACAGAAGAAAGACTGCTAATAGGCACACAACAGAAGCCTTAACAAGAGAAGAAAGATTGCTAATAGGCACACAACGGAAGCCTTAACAAGAGAAGAAAGACTGCTAATAGGCACACAACGGAAGCCTTACCAAGAGAAGAAAGACTGCTATTAGGCACACAACGGAAGCCTTAACAAGAGAAGAAAGACTGCTAATAGGCACACAACGGAATCCTTAACAAGAGAAGAAAGACTGCTAATAGGCCCACAACGGAAGCCTTAACAAGAGAAGAAAGACTGCTAATAGGCACACAACGGAATCCTTAACAAGAGAAGAAAGACTGCTAATAGCCACACAACGGAAGCCGTTACAAAATAAGTAAGAATGCTAATAGCCACACAACGGAAGCTTTAACAAGAGAAGAAAGACTGCTAATAGCCACACAACGGGTGTCTTACCAAGAGAAGAAAGACTGCGAATGGAAGGGACAAATAAGATGAGTAGAAAAAGATGGTTAATAGCATTGAATTAAATTGAAGAAGAAGAAGAAGAAGAAGAAGAAGAAGAAGAAGAAGAAAATAAGATGGAAAAGTAGAAAATGAAGAACATGAGGATAAAAGAGACTGAAAAATCAAAGTTAAATAATAACAAAAATAATAATGATAACAATAATGGAAGAAATTTGATGATGTGTAATAAGATAGAGAAGTGATGCAGTGGATATCGACTCGGAACAACAAATCGAGGAGCCGAGTTCGAATTCCAGTTGAATTCCTTGCATTCACTTACGTACAAATACCCTTGGGAAAGGTATTAATCCATTTCTTTCTTTCGAGTTATGGGTTAAATAACAGGACAGATTGGGTTCTATAGCCTTGGCTGGCAACCTGTCTACCGCAGAAAACAACAGCAACCTATTGCGAGATAATCTTCTACCCAAAGCGTGTTACATGTATGGCACTTAACTGACTGACTGAATATAATAGTTGGAAACATAATTAAAACTTCTACTGGACATAAACTGGGTGGGTCGATTTTCTATTGTTATGAAGTAATAAACTGATCCCCCACTAATTATATTTAATATAAATATGTAATATAATTTATGTCTTCTCCCTCAAGCTATGAGTTAAATAACAGGACAGATTGGGTTCTATAGCCTTGGTTGGCAACCAGTCTACTGATGTCAGTTTGCGTTTTATCATCTATCTGAACCTGGGTGTGTCACAGTGTTTCAGGACACAAACACGCGCTCACATTTAATAAAGTGTTTGC
Source organism: Ascarosepion bandense (assembly GCA_037127315.1). NCBI lineage: Eukaryota > Metazoa > Mollusca > Cephalopoda > Sepiida > Sepiidae > Ascarosepion > Ascarosepion bandense. Next base: position 1,114,339 of record JBBBDQ010000900.1, read on the forward strand.
CAGAAAGGCAGCTTTGTAGTCGAAATTTGAAACATGGACAATATGAATGTGATTCTACAGTCTTGGTGATGTGTGCAAATTTAATATTTCTAGCTTTGTCACCTGCTATAGTATTCTAAAGAAATTCATCACTACGCATGTTGTTTTCGTTTGATGACACTTTTCTTGGAAAGCCTTTTAAAATAATATTTTAAAAAATCAGAAAGGTCGACACGAAGGAGATGATGAATTAAAATCAAATTAGAGAAAAAGTGAAAGTACTTAAAGGACATCTTTGAACATATGAAAAGAAATTTGTTTTTAATTTAAAAAGAAATTATAAAAGATAAAAGAGAAATACTTCGAGACAATTATGTATATTGATAGAATACAAAAAAACAACTTGCTGACGGTAATGACGACTAAAATAAAAGGCTATACAGGAGAAAAAAACGTTTCACTGTCAACGATTTTGGAATTGAATAACTTTTCTGTTTGATTTGTTTACGGCACTTGGTTCGCAGTTCAAAAGCGTAATTGCACGCCAGGTTCAAATACCAACCAATAAATGACAAGAACTGACATCTGAAACAACAATAACAAGAAGAAAAAAAAGAGTTTTTTGTCAAAAAAGGTAGAAATCTACCTTTGATCGTTTGGCGTAGATTTCAAAACGAAAAATAAAAATGTAGGGAAGGCGAAAAAGATTATCGACCGTGTGCATTTTTTTTTCCTTTTACACCGTCAGAGTAGAGCGAGCGAGTGAATGAATGAATCAGACGACTGACAGAAAAATAAGAAACAAAGAAAAACGCAAAAGAAGTTCTAATACAGAGAAATGAAACAGTCTTCACTTTTTTGAGTACGTTCATGTAATGCTTGACTGATCTAGTGTTGCCTGAAGAAATTTCAGGCATGAGTGAACACAACATACTTATAGGTGTGTAGAAAAGCCTTCAAAAGACATAATTCGTTTTGTTTAGTTCTTTTCCTTCCATCTTTCGTTAGTGGATATTTTCTAATTAAATATTTTTTTCCGAATATTTTTGTTTTTAATTTATTTTTTGAGTCAACGTTTTTGAGCGTTATCCAAGGATATAAACAAAAACTGATTCTTAAGAGAACAATAATCAAGTATTTTTTCCGCTCGTATCGTAAACCAATGGGAGTGCAGAAAAAATTCAATAAATAAAAAAATTCGTGAAAAACTTACACATTTATGTATAGAAAGTGGAGTCAAAAAACGCGATCTTCAGTTATAATTATATTACGATCTGAAACCATAAAGATGTGGAATTGCTTGAAATTTAAATTTTTTTTTTTTTTTTTTTTTACGTGTCTGGACATATAGTCTAACCGATCTCATTCAGCTTCCTTTAGCTTTTTTCTTTGTTTTGTTTGTACCTTTTTTCGTTTTTAATTATCCCACAGTGTAAGGATCTAATAAGAAAACTTATATGTTGTAAGAACCTGAACGAAAATCTAACGCGGATGATTTAGTAATCAAAGCACTTTCTATACATTTTTGCATGAGTAAATTAAGTCATCTTTTTAATTAAGTAGCGTTTTTTTTTAATCGAAATTATGGTCATACTCGTTCATTTTCAATTTAAATTTCAGCCTTTCCACATCTATATTGTTTCCACTCGGTACATAATTAAAACAAATTCTTGTGCTTTTAAACCTCCTCTCCCGTTGGACATATGTAATTCTTTGAAAGAGTTACTTTAGTTTAATAACCCCCTTCTAGAATTTGGAACACGTTGCACAGAACATTCCCATTAGTTATATATATATATATATATATATATATATATATATATATATATATATATTCAAATAAATACTCAATGGTCTTGTCATAATAGAATAAATGAGCGAGAAATTTTTCGTAAATAACCGTTACAAATATCTATTTTAAATATGGAAATGTGAGCGTCTGTGTAAAATAATTTTTTTGTGGGGATATTTTGAGGATCGACTGTTGTACCACTTGGGTCTTTTATATATATATATATATATATTTATTACAATTCCTAGTGGTAATACCTCTTTCACCGCATAATGATGTTATTATAGCGACTCGTCAGACTCAAATGGTACAACAGTTGATCCTCAAAATATTCCCACAAATTTTTTTTTTACACAGACGCTCACATTTCCATATTTAGAATAGACATTTGTAACGGTTATTTACGAAAAATTTCTTGCTCATTTAAAAAGAACCCCAAAGAATAGAAAAAAGCAAAGATAAAGAAAAAGTAGAAGATTGATTAATGGAAAAAAAGGAAACAAAGAGAAAAAAGAAAAGAAAAGAAAAAAAAGAAAAGAAAAAAGAAAAAAGAAAAAAGAAAACAAGAGAAAAAGAAAGGACAAAGAAATAAAATAAAAAGAAAATAAACAGTATCCAGAGAAATAAAATGTTAACTTCATGTATCGAAATATCGTCTCTAACGACTCGTCTACTTTCTTAGAAAAACATGATGTGGAAAATTTAACACTGAAATTTAGTTTCAAATATAATGGGATATGTTTACGTTACAAAGATAAATTATACATCATAATTTTAATGCAATTTGAAAAAATAACTACTACTACTGTCATTTTAAAAATTCATATTAATTTAAAAATTCAGTTAAAATAATTAAAATTACTAAAAATAAAAATTAAAATTGAATATAGAAAAAAGAAAAAGTTAGAAAGATAAACCTAAGAAAAGAGAGAGAAAATAATAAAGAAAAAAAAAGAAAGAAAAAAGAAAGCAAGATAGAAAAGAATTTAAAATAATTCAAAATAAACGTCTTAGATCGAAACCGACGTTTATTACACTAATAATTATTCTTAGAAACACGACATGGAATTTACTCTTAAATTGAAATATACCAACTATGGGGTATATTTATGGTGAAAAATAAATCATAAATCATACATCCTAATATAAATTACAATATAACCACTAGTAGCAATTTATGTAAATATAGTAAAAATAATAACTGTTAATAAGAAAAAATAAATAAAATGTTAAAATACAATCTTAAAAAAACACATCTTAAATAATAATAATGATGATAAAAAATAATGATAGTAAATGAAAAATAAGAATAATATATATATATATATATGTGTGTGTGTGTGTGTGTGTGTGTGTGTGTGTGTGTGTGTGTGTGTGTGTGTGTATCAAACAAAAATTCCTCTCAGCTGTTAATAATAATTATAATAATAACAATAAGAAGAAGAAGAAAAACTATTCAATAATAAAAGAAGACAGTAAATACAAACAAGATTTACAGTTAGTAGATTGTGTAGAAAAGCAAAACAGGAGTAAAGAAACAACTATTGCGGCAAAAAATATGAAAATGAAAGCCAAGGATAAAGCTCTTGAACAGATGAAACAACGCTGGCAAGACAAATCCCTGCATGGCAAATATCCAGAATGTGCCAATAAATCCCATGTTGATAAAGTTAATACTCATCGATGGTTACGTGCATCTGGATTAAAGTCTGAGACTGAAGGCTTTATTTTTGCAGCGCAAGACCAAAGTCTTTTCACTAGGAACTTTCAGGAAAATATTATACATAATAATGTGGATACAAAATGCAGGTTCTGTGATAAATACCAAGAAACAATAGACCATTTAATTTCCAGATGTTCTGTACTTGCCCCAAATGAATATAAAAATCATCACGATAGAGTGGGGAAATATTTACATTGAACAATGTGCAAACACTATGGTAAATATGTAAACAAACGCTGGTATGAAAAATCAGCCAGCTCCGGTAACAGAAACAGAAGATGTCACCATTCTATGGGATTACACCATTTACACAGACAGAAAAATTGTAGCAAATAGGCCTGCCATTATTGTTCAAAACCAGAAAGAAAAAAATTGCCTATTAATCGATATGGCTTGTCCAGCGGATTGTATCATAGCAACCAAAGAATTCGAAAAACTGTCAAAATATAAAGACCTGGAAATTGAAATAGAAAAAAAAATGTGGAAATTGAAAACAGGAATCGTGCCAGTGATAGTAGGTACACTTGGAATGATAAAAAATGGGACAAAAACACATTGAAAGAATCCCTGGAAACCCTAACGTAGGAGATATACAAAAAAATCTCTTGTTAAGTACAGCCGACACACTAAGAAGAACTTTGTCTATTTAACGCTAGGGATGTTAGGGGAGATAGAAAAAAACATGAAATGGAGTCATAACAACACACCACTACCTGCCTTAGGTCTTCTCGCAGACTTGGTAGGTACTGCGACCATAGAAAAAATCGCAATATGTTGAAAAATGATACAATAATAATAATAATAATAATAATCATTCTATCAAAAACGAAGAAAAAAAGAATCTTAAAAATATACCTATAACTATAATAATTATAACAATAAAAAAGAGAAAAATAAAGAATATAAAAAATTCTGGGATAAATTGATATTAACAGTACATTCCAGACTTTTCCCAAAATAAACGCCTTTTTAAGTTAAATTAACGTAAATTAATTTAATTTACACCAATTTAAATCACAATCAGGATTTATCTAGACTATTTTGTATTTATTTTTATGTCTGCATTTAAATATTAATTTATTACGCTGATTAAGGAGTTCCTTTGGATTATTATATTTTATAATCATTAATTTTTCCTTCAGGCATAAATTGCACCTATCCCTGAAATTGTTAAGAGTGTTAGCATAGTTAACAATCCTCCATCTGACCATTGGGGTATATATATATATATATATATATTATATTATAATATATTATATATATTATTATAATATATAAAGGAAATCTCAAGCACATGAACCAATTGAAATGACGTGTTGAGTTTTCCTTTATAAATTTCATATCGCCCTGGTTAACACCCATCGAGCTCTCTATACGGATTTACCACTTAATATTTTATATTAAGGTAACCCTTGTTGGATTATCCTCACCATTTACGGACTGGATACCTATACCTATATATATATATATATATATATATATATATATATATATTCACTACTAGTGTGTTTGGTTATATATCTTCGATAAGATCAAAATGGCAGTTGATCTAAAAAAAAATGATGTACTTTCTGTTGTTACCTATTTTACGCTCTATCAACATGGCTGGGGTTAACCACCAATAATAAATCATTATGCATTCCCGGACTGACGTTTTCTGCAGCCATGATAAAATTATATTTAATCAATTGTTAGGCCTGCTTCTAAGAAAGTTAGTTAACTTTCTCGTGCTTTGTTTTTTTTTTTTTTTTTATCATTTCACCCCAAGCAAGGCATTCCACTGCCACTATTGCACTCGGGGCTACATAGGGGGAAGTAAATAGGAAGAGTGGTTAGATGTAGGAAATGTCAGAAGTGGGTGATAGATAGTTGGGTGGGTGGGTGGGAAGAGTGTTTGAAAGAATGGAAGTTAGTTTGTTAGGAGGTGTCTATTGACCTTACATTTAAACTCCTGGAGATTGTAGCCGTCGGGGAAGCAGTCATGTGGAAGAGAATTCCACAGTCGGGAAGTGCGAGAAAAGAAACTGTTGGAGTAGAAGTTGCGGTTGCATTTTATCGGTTTCACTGTAAAAGGGTGGGATCTAGTTGCTAAGTCAACTATTTGTCCCTTATTTGAATATTGCTGCCACATATGGTCTCCTGCTCCAGCTATTTAAAGATTCTTGATAAAATTCAAAGAATAAACTGCAATGTTATTGCTTCTCTCTCAAGCTTCAGTCACTTTCTCGCCGCTGCAACTTGGATTCCCTCTAAGTTTTTCTGTAAATAATTTCATAGTAATTTTTTCATGAACTTTGCTCTATGGTAACTAGTCTTATGAATTAAAGTGCAGTGTTAGATTAGTGGCAATGTCTCATCATTTTATAGTTGAAATGGATGGATACAAACGTTTTATGCTCATCCCTTGTTCCCTGTTTAGGATGTGGTTTCTGGCTTTCTCTTTTCCAATCTTTTCACTCTTTTCTTTTTTTATTTTCAATTGGAGTAGATAGATTAAATTATCGCCCGGTTTACACTCCACCCACGTCTATTGAACAGGTGTAGAGGCCCGTCCCTTGTTCCCTGTTTAGGATGTGGTTTCCGGCTTTCTCTTTTCCAATCTTTTCACTTTTCTTTTTTTTTTTTCATTTGGCGTAGATAGACTAAACTATCGCCCGGTTCACACTCCACCCACGTCTATTGAACAGGCGTAGAGGCTAATCCCTTGTTCCCTGTTTAGGATGTGGTTTCTGGCTTTCTCTTTTCCAATCTTTTCACTTTTTTCTTTTTTATTTTCAATTGGAGTAGATAGATTAAACTATCGCCCGGTTCACACTCTACCCACGTCTATTGAACAGGTGTAGAGGCGCATCCCTTGTTCCCTGTTTAAAATGTGGTTTCCGTCTTTCTCTTTTCCAATCTTTTCACTTTTATTTTTATTTTCAATTGGAGTAGATAGATTAAACTATCTCCCGGTTCACACTCCACCCACGTCTATTGAACAGGTTAAGAGGCTCATCCCTTGTTCCCTCTTTAGGATGTGGTTTCCGGTTTTCTCTCTTCTCATCTTTTCACTCTTACGTAGCCCCCTGCACATCAGTGGCTTTACCGCCTTGCTCGGGATGATATGATTTAAAAAAAAAGTTTTTTTCTATCCTACTTCTCGCTTTTGGAACTCTCTTTCGGCTTCATACTTCCCAGTCAACTTTGGTCTTCAAAAATGTAAAGGCAATGAAAATCGTTATCTACCGTCTTCTTAATTCATGTTCTTTTATTGCACTTTCTCTTTAATACTGTTTTTTCTAGTATTCTCTATCACGCAATAATACATTCAGTCTTTGTTGCTTTATTGCTTTGCGTGGGGTGAAGTGATTAAATCTCTCTCTCTCTCTCTCTCTCTCTCTCTCTCTCTGTATATATATATATATATATATATATAATTTTTTTTTTAAATTAATATTAATATAGTTTACATTGCAACATGGAAATTTCTATGATTCTACCTCCTCATCAAGTAATGTTAGCTCATTGTTGCGAAAATGATTTTCATTTGAATATAACAAACAATACGTTTGTTATTTATGGATATGAAAACACAGATAAAATTATGTGTGTTCAATTTAACAAATCAAAATAGAGATTCACTTTAAATTTGAAAAAAAGGTTATATTTTTGGGGAATACATAATTTTTTCTTTCAATCTTAACGGCAAAAGTAGCAGCCGATCAAAACCCGTGTCTGTACTGCATTTACGTTGATGTATCCATTATAATTACAAGATTATTGTCTTAGTTTTCTCTGTATCCCATGATTTTCAAAAAAAAAAAAAAGGAAGTAAGAAAACATTTTCTAGTTTTGATTTAACTTAAAGGGACCTTCCTGTGTAATTATACTATTTTTATTTCGATTCAGAATGCATTTTATGCTTATTTTTCATAAATTCCAAGTTTGTAAAAAGATTAATATCTTTTTATTTATTAAAAATTTTTAATATCCATTTTTTAAAATCTATTATATTATTTTTATATAATAATACAATTCATAATACAAAATTTTAAATTCCAATTTAATCATTAAAAATTTTAATATATATTTAAATATTTTAAAATCTATTTAGTTATTATTCTTCCATAATATAAAACAAATTATTAGATATACGTAAGTTACTGGATATTTTTATTATAAATAATCTTTTTAACCATATTCTAAGGTGAACATTTTGCAATGTTTACATACGACATTTTTTTCATTACGTTTATTTAACAGATTTTTATTCTTAAGAAATTTAATAATATATAGTTTTTCACATATACACAAAGGGGCATGGGTCGTTTAAAGACTTACATATTCTATCCTTTTTTTAAATGTTTCATTTGAATGTGGGATTTTTATTTGTTTTTCTTAGATACTAATAATATTTCGATAGGAATGTTCAATTTCTGTACTTATTATTATTAAATAAAAACGTGTGTTGATAAAACTTTTTTCAGAGAGATCTTAGTACTGCCCACATAAATCTTTATATTACTAGGGTTTTCTACAGAAGAAATAGTACATAGATAATCATTGGATTCTGCAAGGCACCTGTTTTCCAAAGGACACTGTATAGGGTTTCTACAATTACACTTATTATTGTTCGAATAATGGATTTCAGTTTTTGGATTCCTCTTATTTTCAGTTAGGTTAAGATTTTTATTTAAAATATTATTATGATTTTTATAATTTTTTCTCAGATTATTCGTACGACTATAACTTAATTTTAGAGTATTTCCATTGAAAATTTGACTGAATGAATTATCATTCGGAAAGTGTTTCTTAATCAAAGTGTGGAATTTTTTGTATGGTTGGTATATATTCTTTTCAAAATCTAAACTCACATCGAGGAAATCTATTTTTTCATATTTATATTAATAGACAATTTAAAATTAAGGTTTTTAAATTCTCTATATATTATATTTTTAATTTTATCTATTTTAGATTTGTGGAATTCCTCACTGCCATAAGACCATCATCGCTGTATAACATAATATCTTCTATATTTATATACTTATGGGCTGTTCTTCTATCCAGTTCGATAGTGAGGAATACTATTCATTAATAGAAAGGGAACTATTTGTTACCGCATTAGAATTTGCCACTGTTTTTTCGCACAATTAAACCAACCGGAATTGAAGACGCGGCAGAGTCTAAAGATTCCATTATTATATCAAAATTATTTTCCTTGGAATTAATTTTTCTCCACTGTTCTTTTTTATGAATGAGAACAGTTTTATTTTGGCATTCATTATTATTCTTCCCTTCTCTTCAGATAAATCCGAAAAAACAGTGGCAAATTCTAATGCAGTAACAAATAGTTCCCTTTCTATTAATGAATAGTATTCCTCACTATCGAACTGGATAGAAGAACAGTTGATTTTTTTCTTTTATATGACAAAACCAATTTGCTACATTGGTGGTATCGTTCCATAACTTTAATCGAAGGCACTCCATAATATTTTTATTTACTATTTCGAGTATATTATTACTTATTTTTCCAATCTTAGCTCTTGTGGGATTTGTCGTCCCCGTGTTTAGATTTGTATTAAAGTTTTGCTTATAGTCTTTTATGTTGATTCTAGCAGTATAGCCTGGCGTTGCTCGGGTGTAATGAAAGCTTTAAAAATAATCCATGGTCCTGGAGCTCAGACTCTTTGGACGTTGGCATGAAAGACTAAAAAGCAATAGTTGTTTCCAGTTAAAGCAAAATCGTAGACCGAAAGAAAAATGAATGGATGTAAGTCAAATTTTGATTTCCTGGTATCGATATCAAATAAGTTTTTTTCGTCGCAAACTGAATTTTGAAGGCTAAATAAATCCTCTGAGTAAATGGTATCATAGCTGAGACTACGAACTACAATTATAGCAAAAACTAAAATAAAAGGGCTGAAAAAATACAGACATATAGACAGATAAACACACACACACACACACACACACACACACACACACACACACACACACACACAAACATCTTGCTTTCATATACATATATTATCGATTTTCTGCACTATTGTAAGAACTGCAACCTTGAAACTTCTGAATATCGTTTCTTATGTCTTTGTCTATGAGTGTATCAAATTTGATTAAAATCCGACCACTCCTTCTATAACCCATTTTTTTTATTATCGATTTTCGATATTTATCGCGGTACCTTGACACAAAACCTAGCTAAGAACACTCGCAGACGCTTATAGTACAACTGTGTAAATTTTCAGCCGTTTCGGAGTCTATACATAGCGGACACACAGACACACACACACACACACACATATACACACACAGAGACAAAGTTCCATTTATAAATAAGTTTATATAACACTCTTTTGTGCAGAATTTTACCACTTCATCGCTTATTTTCAGGTTATCGGTAATTATTTTACTACAAGTATTTATATTATCAACTAAATTACCCATGTTATTATTAACTTTCTTATAGTTCTTTGTTAAATTTTTCATAGTCATAATATTATATTCCTTTGGTTTTACTTTATAGAAATTTGCTGTTTTATCTGGTTTCATGAATATTTTATCAGATGTTTTAATTTCTTTCATTTTCTTCAAGGTGCTCTTGGAAATAATTTTTTTTCTTTTATGAAAAGTGATATTATTTATCATATCAAGCAAATCATTTTAAAATCTGCACAACTTTTCAATATATGGGGCTGTTTTTTACTTTATACCATATACTGCCTGTTCTTTAGACGAACATTCGTTGTGCAAAAAGAAATGAGCTTTCAATCATATTCATTCAAAAATTGAGATGGAAAGCTCATAAAAAATAAAACTCCTACATTAAAATGGAAAATTTAAAAATATGTAAGTCTTTAAACTACTCATGCTCTTTGTGTCTATATAAAAACCTACATATTATTAAATTTCTTAAGAAAAAATTCTATTAAATAAACGTAATGAAACAAATGCCATATATTATATACATTGCAAAATGTTCACCTTAGAACATGAGTAAAAAGATTATTTATAATAAAGTGATATCCAGTAACTTACATATATCTAATAATTTGTTTTATATTATGAAACAATAATAATTAAACTAAATAATGAACACTGTTAATGCATTTACTTTTATAAAGAGTGTTCATTACAAAGTAGAGCTTATTATTGTAATTTTGTTATTACAATAGTTTATGAAAGCATTATATCACCAGACAAAATGTTCATATTTCAGAAAAATACTGTTCTTTTTCAGGTAATATTTTTTAAAATAAATGATTAAAATAATTTATTTAGAAAATATAAGATGAATTCATGTTTTTTTAATAATAAATGAGTAGTAGCAGAAGAATATGCTTGTAGGTGTGTCAATATTTTGCAATTAAAAATAAGAATTACGCTGAAATATGAAGTTGAAGACTTGGGTCGCGAAAGGAAAAAGAGTAGCCTGAAGTCAAGGCATGACACTTTATTTTTGTCTGGGTAAAACACATAGTGAGACCATACATTATTTAAATGGATAGACCATAATTTTTAATAGTAGGTTGGATTTTAGGCATTTTTTAATTTGATTTTGTACTACCTTATGAGTTAAAGGGGCTTGATTGTTTATGTTAGAATTAGAATTCAATAATTATGCTATCTTAAGGTATATTGTAGTTAAGAAAACTAAATAAATATTATGTGGCTCATTTATTTTAACGAAATAATCTTTAATTTTTAAGTTATATTGGAGTATAAGTTATGAATGAACATTTGTAATTAATTAAATTTTAGAGAAAAATATCTTCGATGTTTACATAAAACCGTCAATTCCCTCCCCTACGATTCAGTAGTATTTATTCTTAGGGAACCTTAAAGTCTGCAGCTTTTCATTGCGTGAGATCATCATACCGGTATCCTCACGAAACTTCGAAGTCGACATGAATCTGCTCAGTTAATGAGATAAATTCTTTGTACTTATGCGCAATACTATAGAGATGTTTACCTACTCAGTTTTATGCGCAATAATCCTTTCTCTTACACAGATCCACTCCCCAGAGTTTACTGCGTACATGTTTGTTTTTAATACCTTGCGGAAATATTTGTTCAATCGATTGAAATTTCTTTTTCTTTTTCTTTTTTTTACTCCGCGATTTCGTAACAAGTTATGTTCATTTAGGGACGGTTTCATACTTCATTGTTGCGTAAAACAGGTTTATGGCTGGATTTCTTACAACTGTTATTGACTTAACGGTCAAAAATATTCTAGAAAGTTTCAATAAACACAACAGAAATGCAAAACGTAAACGAGAAAATAGAACTTGCAATGCAAAGGGAAAGTGAAAATGAAAGTGAAAGTGAAAGTAAAAGTGAAAGTAAATAAAACACTCTCTAGCGTTCAGATCGATGATCGTAGTCAAACGAAAATGAGCATAAAACGAATCTTACAGAAAAATATATAGACTATGCCATCATTAATTCTAAATTTTTCCCTTGCACGACTGACTTGCACTTGTCTGTATTCTACTGATCCGTACGTAAGAATATATATATATATATATATATATGTGTGTGTGTGTGTGTGTGTGTGTGTGTGTGTGTGTGTGTGTGTTCTTTCTAGTTTTGCGTCTTTGACTTCTTTTTTAACGTTCACATTACTAGGTGCGGTGCGTGTGATTTCTATGTGTTATTTACTCCGTAACGATTGGTGTGTATGCCCATTCCTTCATTATGTCAAAAACAACGATCAAAACATTTCTCGTCTTTGAGTGGCAAAAGCCTGGAAGTCTGAACGTCTATAATCTCCACTTTCTGCTTCAATAACTACACGAAACTCTTCTAACTTATAAAAAAAAGTTTCGGGATTCATTTCTACTATTACGTCATTCTTACACATGCAACCACGCTTAAGTTGCAGTCGATTCTTTTCGTGATCTATTCTATGCTAATTAACGTTGTTGAAAAAAATCAATATAATCAATTATAGACACGGAAAGTGAAAGTGAAAATGAATAGCTCACTTGTAATGGTAAATGTGAGAACATCTATTTCCATTTAAGAAACATTGAGCATTCAGTTACTGAACAGTTATTGCCATTCTCGGTTGAAATTCGTAAAATATTATGTGCGTTGTGGTGCAGTTGACATCGGCTCGGGACGAGAAATCGGGGTGCCAAGTTCAAATTCCAGTTGAATTCTTTGCATTCACTTACGCACAAATACTCTTAAGAAAGGTATTAACCAGTCTCTTCCCTCCACTTATGGGTTAAATAATAGGACAGAAAGCAATAGCAACCTACTGCGGAATAATCTTCTGCCCGGTCAGTCTTTCGAGACATGATCACCCAAAGCGTGTATCACGTATGGCACTTAACTAACTGACTATATAGGGTGGAATCATGCATGACATCTGTGTGAGCGTTTAGTTCTGACGTGGCTGTTTAAGAAGAGGACAAATTTTGGGGTTAATATTTATTTTTTGTGCCATATTACAGTTCTGAAGAAAATTACTCGCAACCTATCCTATGTCCAATCCATTTGTATACATATTGATAATAAATGATCCATAAAACGATGTATTGAAACTGGTTAAATCTTTTTAGTCCCATAGTCTTGATTTTTTAATAATGGATTCAGGGTAGGTGCTATCACTATTCTCATAATTTCTTTTATTCTGGTCCGGGGCATGACGATAGACTACATCAGGCAGAGAGCTCTCTGATCGGGAGAATAGGGGTTTTGAGTAGCGTAAAAATTGCTAGTGTTCTTAGATCTAACCTAACCCTAACGGGATTGAAAGCATCAGTTAAAGATCTATCTATGAGCATTAACCTGGCAAAATAAAAACAAAAGGGTAGTATTTACATTGTTCTGACAGTTACAGGGAGATAGCTAAGACACGCGGAATTAGCATGGTTCGTAGAACGAGAAAAATATGCCCCATTGAACAAATAGGGTTCGAAATTCCAATCACCTGAAGAAACGACCAAAACGTCGGGAATATGGCAATTAAGATGCGGACAACAGTCCGAATAATGTAAATAATGAAAAACCAAAAACTATGAAAGTATAAAAACATTTTTATTGTAAAAATACAAGCAATGCATTTTTGTACAAAAAATAGCAACAATACATATTTGTAGTGCAATTACCAGATGGTAACGTATCCATAAGGAAGTACTATAAGTAAGCTTGAAATTCAGTGTGTGCCATTTCACCGACGTGTGAACAACTTTGTTTTTCATAGTGTTAAATATGTAGGATTTCCTGCTAAAGGAAGTGTATTTTCGGGGAATTTTACTGTACTCCTTTATTCAAAAGAAATCTACAGCTGAACAGAATTCTTATTGAGACTTACGGTGACCACGCTCTCTAGGAAATCACACTTCAGCATGCTAAAGGAAGTAGATACAATGAAACAAAGAAAGATAAGTTATCACGAGAGTCAAGGAAAAGAAATATTCAACTGTTTTTTCATTAAACGCTGAATAAGACGAAAAGGGAAAAGAAAGAAAGGAAACTAAAAAGAAATTCATTTTACAGATAAACTTTTTACCCAGCAAGGAGAAGAGAAAAGAGAGGAAAAATATAAATAGTCAAAAGAAATATGAAAGAAAATAGGAACATGCAGAGATTGGTTTAGATGCTTCTAAAATAACAATTTTGATATTGAAAATGAAGAACCTTTGTTGTATATCAATAAACAACAAACACGCATATATATAAAAATATGAGTTATATTTTTATTAGTGACGATGGACCGTGTAGAATAGAGGCAGGAGTGAGAGAGAGAGCGCTTCTAATGGGTTGACGAATGCGTACCCCGCAATAGCAGCATGCTATTGGGGGCAGCTGTGAACTGCCTTCCTTCGAGTTCTGTGGTTCTGCTGCTACTTCTGATCTCACTTCTTCTGACTGACTGGCGAATCCGTGTTTTCGCGGTCTTTATATATCTTCCAAAACCGGGACTTGTTTCTTCCGGCTTTGCCTTGATCACGCGACGCCCACGCGACGCCTACGTAATTCTCAGAGTCACCTGTCTGTTTGCCTCTGAGTTATTTCCGCATCTGCCGGAAATAGGGTCAAAGTGACATCCGTTACTTTTCACCGACCGGAAACAACACGGCTTGTATCAGCCTTTCTTGGGTGGGCCAGACCGTTATATTACACCTTTTGGCACACCGAAAGAGTTTATATATAAAAGATTAGAGGCATTACTTGATGAAGAGTCATGTCAGGTACAAGAAAAAAGTGGCAAATATTCTTATGTAAATTGGAGTATATTTTTAAAAAAGCTAGGTCTTACAACGGTGGAAAATATTTAAAAGTAAGGGTTTCCAAAAATCTAAAAATAATAATAGACAGAGATTTCCGTCTGCTTTCTTATTAATCCCACCCCTTTAATTTTTCCGTGATGAATATTTTTTTTAACTTCTGCCGGTAAAACATCTTGGTTTATTTTGTAAATTGGCTTTTGTCATAAAAAAAGTTGCTGATGATACGCGAAATTTCTCTTAGGAATACCTCGTAGAAATGGCCATACAACTGATCTGAACATCGGAATTTATTTTATTCTATAATTGGCTCTGTAATTTAAATATAAATTACATTGAGCCCTCCACCTTGATCAGTTTTAATATTAATGTAATTAATATTAATTAGGATCGGGTCTTTGGGATTTACGTACCTGCTTTCCCTTTTGGATTAAAGTTATATATTAAAAAAAAAAATATATATATATATATGATTTTATAACCATCAGCAGACAGATCTGTTTCGCTGTATCACAGCTCATCAGTACGATTAGACTCCGATTGCTTTTAACCCAGGATTGAAACCCGACCGAAGTGGCGTCAATCGGCGGTTCTACCTCTGGGCAATGGGGGCACGATAGAAGAAGGAAGACTTTTTAGCATGTATATTGTCATTATACACGCTCAATAGCCAGAGTGCTTTTATTCATTAGTTGAATGAGCGATGCGTACATGCCAAAGTAGCTGTTGTTTTTCAAAGTCTCCCATTCTTCCTGAGTGCTCAATCAGGGTGTGAGAGCAAGCCTGTTTAGCTGTATCACAGCTTCTCGGTGCAGCTAGATTAACAGTGTAACTTCCAGCTGGGATCGAAATCCGACTAATTTGTCTTATCACGAGACTATACGGCTTTCCATATCTCCCTGTCTCTTGTAGCTTTCAACACCCCAGGCCCTCTTTCCTCATTACATGTTCGAAAAACCTCAGATATCTTTTGTAAAATAAAAAGTATAAAGGAGTGACAGTAAGTGTATGAATTTGTGCGGAAGATATTCAGGTAGTAAGAAATTTTAATGGTAGGCTGAAAACGTTCATTACAAGTAAAAACATTAAGAGCAGGAAGAAAAATATACCAGTCAAAAGGTGACTGCTATAAGTAGTTAAGTTTTAATTTTCAGAAATGGAAGTAGCTACTCATATAATCAATATAGGTAGTTTCGAATAATTTTAGGGAAGAGTATGGCTAACTATAAACCAGTTGAATAGTAAAATTTCGTTTAAAAATCTGTATTAATAAATAGAGGTAAGAAAGTATAATTAGGATTAGCAATTCAACGAATGGGGGAAATTTAGTGAAGAGAAAAATAGACAAACGTACCAGAAAGTGGAGCCGCGAATAAAGATCCCAAAAAGGCTGCAACTCGGATTTTGTTATTGAATAGGCGAGGGCGGGAAAATGAACGCTTCCCATTGGCTACAGTTAACAATAAAAAGTACGAGTTCTGCCGAAAAAGAAGATTTAAATCCACACACGTAACACAAAGGTAAGGAGCCGACTTGTTACTTCTGGACCGAAAGTCGGGGTTACTGCCGGAGCCAATATGATGTTTAAAAACCAGACTATCACTGGAACTGACCAAAAAGTTAAAAAGAATTATTTTTTAACTTACTGGTAGTAACCAAATGTGTTGGGATGGGATCAACTTTGTTTTAAATATTCTTAAAAGTAAGTCATTTTTTGCTTAATTTTAAACTTTTCATACTAAATTGAACGATTGGTTTTCTTTTTTTGACACAAATATATTTAACTGGTAGACTTTAAGTAAGTTAAAACTTAGTAATTATCCACCCCATATTGTCTTTTCTTTAAAAATTGGAGTAGATAGACCAAACTATCGCCCGGTTCACACTCCACCCACGTCTATTGAACAGGTGAAGAGGCTCATCCCTTGTTCCTTGTTTAGGATGTGGTTTCCGGCTTTCTCTTTTCTCTCTTCAGACCTCAGTATTGGTGCTTCCTTGATTTTCCTGCGATGCGCTTGGTTGGCGGCAACGTCTCATCATTGTGAGGGTACCGGCTTGGCAGTTTCCTGGTTACTGCTTCCGACTGGTAGTTAGGAGCCCTAACTCTTGCGTAGCGTCAAGAGCAGCTGCTCTGATCAACAGTTGCATAATACTGGGGTTCTTGTAGTGCCATGGATAGGTGTCCCTGCAAGCGCTTTCGGTGGGCAATCCCGAGGCCACACTTTGATGCAGCCGAGCCAGTTTCCATCCCAGCGCATATCGTGGGTACCGCTTGCATCCTCTACTCAAGATCCCTCCCTACCAACAAATTTTAACATAAAAAACGGAATAAAACCCTAAACCAGTCAAACTCAAATCACCAAAATCTCTTAACATTTCTTTTACTAACATCCGGGGCATTCGTATTAACTTTTGTAGCGTAGAAGCTTTCCTCCACAAAAAGTCCCCTAACATCCTAGCGCTCTGTAAGACTAACCTCAACTCATCAATTCTCTCCTCTGACTTCTCGATCCCTGGTTATCTTTTCCTCTTAAGGAAAAATGCCACTGTCCACATACATGGGCTGGGATCTACGTTAGTAAACACCTTCCTGTAGCTAGGGTGACATCACTCGAATCCACTGCCCACCAATATGTATGTCTCCATCTATCATTTTTCAATTCGGTTAGCTACCTTTTCTTCCTTTACCGTTCCCCCTCTTCTTCCGACTGCTCCCTTCTAGACAGCATTTCTGACAATATAGGTAAGGCTACTTCCTACCACTTATTCGCTCACATATTTTAATATCTTAACGCCCATCAAGCTGAGTGGATTAAAGACTCTGTTACTGATTCAGCAGGCATCCACAACATGAACTTTGCTATTTCCCAATCCCTTACGCAAGTAGTGGACTTCCCCACACGCTTTCCAAGTACTCCCTCTGGACACGCCTCTCTACTAGATAGATGCTTTACTTCTGCACCTGACTCCTGCCAGGTCTCGTAGCTTTGCCCTCTCGGCAACTCCGACCATGCTGTTGTCTCTCTTAATATTTCTCTCCACTCTCATTTCCCCCAGGAGCCTACTTATAGGACCTCCTACTGCTACCAAAGAGCTGACTGGGACGCCTTCCGTGACGTCCCTTGGGGAAAAGTGTTCGATCTCCCAGATGATGACTGTGCCTCTGAGATTTCGTTCTGGGTGAAAGCTGGATTTGATGCCTTCATACTTACCAGGAAGTTTCGTCTCAAACCTCATTCCTCCCCTTGGTTCTCTCCTGCCTGTTCGGCCGCCATTGCCAACAGGAATCACTGCTTTCGACTATTTCGGAGACAGTCCTCTGACCACAATAGGCGCCTATTCACGTCTGCTCGTATTAAGTGCAAGAGAATCCTGAATGACGCCAAGCGGTTGTTTGCTGAGAAAATGAGACAGCGCATAGCTGACCGCAAGTTCGGCTCCAAAGACTATTGACAGTTATGCAAACGGGTGCTGAATAATAGCAAATACTCTATCCCTCCTTTAATCAATGAATTTGAGGTCCTCACATCATCAGCGGACAAGGATGAGTACTTTGCTCGCAGATTCTCATCCAACTCCACATTTGACTCAGCTGAAGTACTCCCACCTGACTTCCCTATTAAACTTGAGGCTAAACTGTTCGATACATACATTACTCCGACAGTAGTATCCCGTGTAATATCAAAACTTGACCCCCATAAGGCGAGCGGTGGTGATGAAATCCCAGTGAGTGTCCTTAACAAATGTGGCCCTGAACTCTTCTCTGTCCTCTCTAAACTCTGTAACTACTGCCTCTCTGTTTCCTGTTTTTCTGCATGCACATCTAATATCTTCAACAATTAATTTTATTGGTCTTTAACCAAACATATATATATATATATATATATATATATATATATATATATATATATATATATATATATAAACGAGTTATTTCGCTACCTTGGTTTCCACTACGAGTGGTTTCTTCAGGTGATTTTTAAAAATCGCTTAAAAATTGCGAAAATCACACATTTATAAATGAAAAATATTCAAAAGTTCTACAATATAATTGTATCAAACACTTTTTAATATATATATATATATATATATATATATATACTACCGGCCATTATTAATTGGCACCCCAGTTTTTAAAATGTATTTTATATTCTTTTAAATATTTATTACCAAGTGGATAATTCTAAATGAAAATAGAATGGTTCTTTTGTTATTATTATTTTGCAAAATTTTACAAGGCAGCCAGGAAACCTTTGCTCCGACCAGCCACTGAGAAAAGACTGGCATGGGGAAGAGAGCACAAAAACTGGGCACCAGAACAGTTCATTTGATGCACCATGTTATTGTGCAGTATTAACAAAATAACCGTTCTATTTTCATTTTGGATTATCAACTTGGCAATAAATACAAAAATAGTATGAAAGTATTTATTGCTATAAATTACGGGTTCTTTTAAAATATTTTCCTCACATTCTTTTTCACGTTCATATATGAATGCTACCAAATGTATTAAGCCTGAAATTACAGAAGTGTCTGCCAACATGGATTCTGATCCACAAAACAATAATATCAATCCTGCATGTCAGGGGTTGCGTCCAATGTTGCAGATATTTCTGTAGACCAGGGGTCGGCAAATCGGTCGACCCCGCAGGCTGGATCGTGTTATAATGACGGGTCGCGGGGCCGGATGAAGGCCATTAATGATAAACTAAGGAAAATTGCATAGGCAGACCCTAGTCAATCTAAATATTTAAAACCATAATGAAAAGAATCATTGACAAATCAGAAAAACAAAAGAAAATCTAAAATTAAAAAACACCTAACAAAAATTAGTTTTCCTCAAGGAACGTCAAAATAGTTAAAAGTTAAAAAATCAACTGAAGTGAAATGGATGAAATTATGACGTGTAGGTTTGAAACTATTTTTGAAAATTGTACGACAAACGAACCACATGCACACATCAAACAAAAACGAAATACATATACCCATACATACAGGTACAAATAGTTGCAAACATATACACTTACGTATGATCAGATAAAAACATGGCCCAGTGAAAGATTCCTGCAACTTACATAGGGTATGTGGCAGGGATAAGCTATGGTGGGGGGGGGTCACTGTTGGAGGAATGAAATAGAAAGTCGACTGAGACATTAACCCTTTAAAAGTGTCCCCGCCTAATGTTTGTCACCGGTCGGTCGGTCAAATCGGCTGTCAATTTTTGTTTTATGTTTTGTTTTGTTTTTTTTTACGTAGAAATGGAAGTGATTGGGTTTCGATCGTGTTTTTGCGGTCATAGTATTCAAATTCGGTTTGGGTGGATCAGGGGAAGATAACAGCAGGCCTTTTGTTGAATTCGAAAGCCTCGTCTCTCATGTTAACAATAGAATCATTGGTAATCAGGCTTACAGGCCGGTCAAAATGCCTTCGTAAGCAGGATCCGGCCCGCGGGACGTAGGTTGCCGACCCTTGCTATAGACCATCGTCAAGCTAGACATTTAAAGAGTTTCTGCTTGGAAGTGTTTTGTGCGAACGACACTACATCGGTCTGTGCTATCATCTTTGCTGTTTGTGTTAGATATGGAACTTGACGAGATATTTGGATCGAAATGCTTCATCAACGAACTTTACAGAATGGGCTACGTTGTTTACTATTAGGAAGTCACGAGGTTTATACAGAATTATATCCTCTCCTCTAATTTTGAAAATATCCTCCCTAAGTACCCGGACAGTGTCACCCCGTGGGTTTCAGACCATGTCGACTATTAAAAAAACTTTCTAAGAGTAGCTTAGACGTGACATACGTCCGAAAGTAGGAGGTACCCAGTGAGGATCGAACTCACTACTCAGTTATAATGATTCTAGCGAGACAAGATTGCTAACCATTACACCACACCGAGGTGCTCAATGTCGACTATAATATATGTATATTCTGTACATAAGGTACCAAGTGGATGTGGATTGTGCTACAACGTAAATCGGTTTGAAATTAGAAATCGGAGAGCCGAGTTCGAATCCCAGTTGACTTCGTTTAATTCAATTATGCCCAAATACCCTGAGTAAATGCATTAATACATCACTTCTTTCCCCAACTATGGGTTGAACTATAGTACATATTGGGTTTATATTACCTTGGTTGGTAACCATTCTAACCCACAAAGTAATAGCGACCTAGAGTTGAATTCATGGTATTCCCTTATTACGCACCCTTGGGAGGTATTAATCCGTCTCTTCCCTTCCAGTTATGGGTTAAGTAATAGCCTTGGCTGGCAACCGTCTACAGCAGAAAGCAATGGAAACCTACTGCGGCATAATTTTCTACCCAGTCAGTCATGTCACTTTCGAGACATGATTGCCCAAAGCGTGTACACCTATGGCTCTTAACTGACTGACTGTGGCAAAATTTTCTATCTAGTCAGTCATGGATAGAAAGAGACTTGATTGCCCAAAAGTATATCGTATATGGCAATTAACTGACTGACTGGTAACAACAGTTATTTAGGTGAGGAAATGTGGAGAGACATGATCACAAAAGCGTATATAATATTGACTGGTATCAAGAATCTTTGAAACAGTGTTTGTCATTAGAAAAGATTAAGTCATTTATTGAGTTTCGGTTTCCATATGTTCTTCCAGTTTCAACCAGCTCTGACTTATACTGGCAATTTGCTTGTAAATTCTACACTGAACATGACCATCGGAGAATCTGGATCGGTTTTATTCAAGACTAGCAGTATAGCCCGGCGTTGCTCAGGTGTAATGAAAGATTTAAAACTAATCCATGGTCCTGAAGCTCAAACTCTTTGGACGTTGGCACGAAAGACTAAAAAGGAATAGTTGTTTCCAGTTAAGGCAAAACCGTAGACTGAAAGAAAAATGAATGGCTGTAAGTCAAATTTTGATTTCCTGGTATCGATATCAAATAGGTTTCTTTTTGTCGTAAACTAAATTTTAAAGGCTAAATAAGTCCTCTGAGTAAATGGTATCATGGCTGATACTAAGAACTACAATTATACTTACTTAGAGCCAAACCCGAAACAAAAACTAAAATAAAAGGGCTGAAAAAATACAGACATACAGGCAGATAAACAGACACACACACAACATCTTGCCTTTTATATATATATATATATATATATATATATATATATATTATCGATTTTCTGCACTATTGTAAGAACTGCAACCTTGAAACTTCTGAATATCGTTTCTTATATCTTTGTCTATGAGTGTATCAAATTTAATTAAAATCGGACCACTCCTATAACCCAATTTTTTCGATTTTGGATATTTATCGGGGGTACCTCGACACAAAACCTAACTAAGAACACTCGCAAACGCTTATAATACAACTGTGTAAATTTTCAAGAAAATCGGTTCAGCCGTTTCAGTGTTTATAGGTAATGGACACACACACACAGACACACACACAGACACACACACACAGACAAAGTTTCCTTTATAAATAAGTTTAGATGTATTATCTAGCTTCTACCTGCCACATGCTGATATTACAATGCTTCTTATTATGGACTTGAAGCTTTCAGATGACAGTTGTATGTAATTCAGTCTTTCGTTTGTTTCAAGACAAGCCAAGAAGCTGCACATTTAATTCCCAGGCATCGCATTTGATTACCCATTGTGGTAGAAATCGGCAGATATTATCGATTCCAAATTGATGGGCGTAGTTTGAAGAATTATTGTCTTTTACACCATCATGAGCTTCTTTGGAAGCATTATATTCTTATGAATTGTTCTGGGTTGTTCCGGTAACTAACTACCGTTTACGAATAAACCTAGGGCCACTCATTCTTTCCGGAAATGGCTGTCCCAAGACCTTTACGAGCATATTTTTTGTACATGCATCTTTTGTGTGCAAATTTATTGATGCTGTGCTTCCAGCTCCAATTGACTTCTAGGCTATCTGACTGAGTTAGCAGAGGCGGATGTGGAGGAGGAAATCACATTCGGCATGGTAGAGGAGTTCGCCTCCTTCGGAGAATTAAGCCTAGTTTCTAGATATTGAGGGAACTCTTAAGAGTAGTACATCTCATGTGTTTCAAGATAATTTCCGTAAGGTAGTTTCCCTGAGAAACTAGAACGGTCTAATGTGGAGGAAATAAACGATTTGTATAATAGACTCCGAGCGCATGAAAACAGTACTAATAATATTGGCCAGTCTTTAGACACCGTGAAGCTGCAGAGAATGCTCGATACTCTGATGCATAAACTCAGAAAAAAAATCAAGAACAGCAGAATAATGGATGGCCTACACTGAGTACGTTTGTGGTGCAGTGGATATCGGCTCGGAATGAGAAACCGGGGAGCCAAGTTCGAATTCCAGTTGAATTCATTGCATTCACTTACGCACAAATACACTTGGGAAAGGTATTAATCCGTCTCTTCCTTCTAGTTATGGGTTAAATAACAGGACAGATTGGGTTCTATAGGTTTGGCTGGCAACCAGTCTACCGTAGAAAGCAATGGCAACCTACTGCGGGATAATCTTCTGCCCAGTCAGTCATGTCTCTTTTGAGACATGATTGCCCAAGCGTGTATCACGTATGGCACTTAACTGACTGACTGAATGAATATAATAGTTGGATTCATAATTAAGGTTTCTACTGGTCATAAAGTGGGGGATCAGTTTTATATTGTTATGAAGTAATAAACCGATCCCCCACTAATTACTGCATAATAATATAATACGGTTCTTCTCCTTCTAGCTATGAGTCAAATAACAGGACAGATTGGGTTCTATAGCCTTGTTTGGCAACCATTCTACCGCAGAAAGCAATGGCAACCTACTGCGGGATAATCTTCTGCCCAGTCAGTCATGTCTGTTTCGAGACATGATCGCCCAAGCGTGTTTCACGTATGGCACTTAACTAACTGACTGACACTGAGTACACCGACAGACGTAAGCATATAACTGAGGCTAGTTAAGTATCGTTGGCGGCACATAACGTTCTCAGAATACTGTGCGACGCAGTAACTATTATTATGGGCTAGGGTTTACAGAACCAGTGAAATTGTTGTGCGTGTAAATCATTCACACCTGAACCCAAGTGTATGATTCCATGACAAAACTGATCGGTCTTGCCATTGAGCAGCACGTATAGCTGACTAGCGCACGTCAGAAGCGAGATCTTGTTGATATGATCCTAGTCTTCTCAGCATTCCTTTGACCGAAGCCATCCAGAAATAAAATCATTCTCATCTGGCCTGACATCACCGAGTGGTGGTGAAATTAATTGCGATATAATCGAGAAAATTGGTCATTTTACTTAGCTGACTAGCACACGTCGGAAGAGAGATCTTGTTAATATGATCCGAGTCTTCCTAGCATATAATCGAGATAATTTGTCACTTTAACCAGAAGTATCTTGTAAAACTTGAACATTTTAGAGAACTCACTGAAAAAAGGTTCAAGTGTGCGTACACTTGTTGATCTGGGAAAATGTGTAAAGCTTGAAGTTAAAAATGTTCCTGTTGACCTAAATGCTGTTTTCAATGCTGGTTTTTCTGCTGAAAAAATGCGAAGATATGAGTCTGTTCTTCAAGTTCGAACTCACTCCATTTTCAAATTCCATATTTATGAATTTCAAAACGAGAAAGATATAATGGGGAAGGCGTTCTTTTGAAGGTTAGTTGTATATTGTTGAAGATTAACGGACTTTGGCCTCATTGTAGATATCCCACTATAAGTCATAAAACGATTATAAATCAAGAAAAGCAAACTGAGTTGAAAAATAACATTTTATATATACGCATATCAATTAAGGTTTTTACAATTAAAGTAATCCTTTGAATATGGGTCCAACAGACGTTAAAATGTTCATGGCAATAAAATGCTGAAAAGAGAATTAATACTTAGGTATGTGGGAGCGTTGTAAGTAAGGAATGTCTTTGATATATCCACTCCTTTGGTCAGTAAGTAGTTTTGAGACAGGGATGAAGGAAAAGGGAGGTGAAGGCGACGAGCATAGTAAGCCACTTGACTTGATCAAGGGAGATACTAATTACTCTAGTCTCTCTCGAGTCTCTCTGGGTCTCTGCGTCGGTCTGTCTGGCGATGCTTTCTGTATCGGCTTTTTATATCTTCTTTTTGGATCGCAGCAGATCATTTGGGATTTCACACTTGTATTTGATTTTGGGCTTCCCATTGGCCGATAAATAAGTAGGCTCGCGAACTGGAATTTAATATTTAATTAATTTTTAGTTTTCAACTGGAACATCTGCGCGAGGCCGGATGCGCACCGACGAATTTTGGTCATTTTCTTTTTGGTCGTAAAAGTGCAAACTTCCAGTCCCTCGGTTTTGCTCGGTCGGTATCCCCACATAGACAAACAAAACCGCCCTGAAAGATCATGTGACCACTGACGTACCTACTCTCCTCTACTAACTGACACACTGTTTTCCTGTTCTTCTCTTCCATCGAATGAAGTCGATGCCTCGGGAGACGTGATTTCACAGCACATGAGTGACATGAAGGCTAAGTATGGGCCATCAAGCATCATTCTTGATGGGTACAATTAAGGGCCGTCCAAAAAAGGCCCTGAACATACGCAAAGAGAAGCTCATACTTCTGCTAACATAAAATTGAAGATAGCTGTAAATTGCTGTTCCCCAAGAGTTCTCCTTTTCAAACGACAAGAACAAAGATCAATTTGTCCGAAAGTCATCGGGCCGTTCAAAGTGGGGGAGAGGCATACGCATTCTGATTTTTTTTTTCAAATCGTTATTGTTTTTGATGTAACGAATATGCATACACCTGCGTCCCCACTCACAGTAATGTGATTGTCAGCCATAAATACAAAAACGGGGACGCCTAAGACTATGCGTATTAGAACGCGTATTGACTTCACCTATTGCATAAGCCTACACCTAAGCATACTGCATATGACTACGACGAGTACCGGTTCATTACAGCTACTTGCTAGATTGTCCTACCCTGTTACATTTGGCAAACCCACTTAGCTACTTCGAATAATATATATATATATATATATATATATATATATATATATATATATATATATATATATCCGGGAAAAATCAGTTTTTGAGAAAACGAGTTGAAAATATGAAGTTTAGGTTCCAAAACGGTACTCTTTGAAAGCCAGATAACCTAGCCTCATAAAATTTACCGAAGCATTTGTTGAGTTGCGCAGGTAATAACAATGAAACAACAGAAATATAAATATAATAAAATGTATTACGGAAGAAAAGGTATTTACAAAGTTGGTTAGTATGATACAGGAAAACAAGGTATTAATGTGTACGTCTCTGTACGTGGTAGCGTGCAATTAATCGCTTCCGGTTTACAATCGGAAATACACGACTGACTCGTAATCTGTACTGATCTGAAAGTCGTCTCGCACTGTTCGTTGGGCGCTCGACACTACCACCATTTATAGTGCCTGGAACAGTTCATTATACTTCAAAGGTGGAGAGCGCCCTAACAGCTTCACACTAATTTTATAAGGACAACATGAATGTTACAAAGACATAATTATTAAATCATTATGCCATCAAAAAATACTTTCATTTACTTCAAAGGGAAGCTTTACTAAATATCATGTACTGTCTTATATAGTGCAGTAGTTATAGTGTAATTTTAAATAAACAAATTAGGTTTGAAACATTTCGTCTTATAATTTGTGTCCAGCAGTATTATAGTGTTTTATACCCTTTTATCTATTTTTTGTTTTCATTATGATCTACCAAATGATCTAACAAATTTGTTTTGGGATCTCCCCTTTGTACATGATAATGAACTCGACTGGAGTATACATATACTCCTGCCATAGTGAAATACGGCAGCTGTGATAAAGTTATAGTAGAGATCCGTTAGAGTTATCGGAGAGTAGCGGAATTGATACGTAAGTGACCGAGAGATACCGAAGTTACCCGGAGATTACAGCATCAGAAGTCAGAATAGCTCTGAGCTCCACTCTGCTAGAATAATATACACGGATATAATATTTCCAAAGACTTCACTTCAAAACTTGTATATATGTATTTCTTACTAATAGTATTCCTGGATTTACTAATCTGCCTTCAAGTTTGTATATTACGTTCACTATAATCTACTTTTCTATCTCAAAATCTGTTTTTATTGTTCATTATTTTGTGCGGTTCTTCAACCGGGATCCACAACAAAATTTTATTCATTGGGTAACATCTTTTGTAATGTTTTACATTTTTCTGCTAATCGAATACACTAAAAAGCTACATAATTTTTCCTATCATGATTCATAATTAAAATTCAAGTCTTAATTATAAATCATCACATAATCATTATATTTTTTCCATTCAACGATTTTTAATACAATATTATTCAGTTAATTTGTATTTATTCTTGAAATATTAAAATTTTAAAGTCAGTTTGTAAGCAAAAACTTGCGGAAATTTGGTATTTCTGTACATTTTTTTCAGACAATCTTTAAAAATAAACGCTCAGAACCTGGTAAAAGTTAGTACTCTAATGTTTTGTGCCAATACTTAAAAAATTAAACCCCAGCTGTGTCCACCTCAAACCTGAGCAAGCATTGCTTTCCACAATTTTCTTTCTTTTGTAGATGTTTTTGTTATCTCTCATAACGTCTGTTACAAGTTAAAAGGAATAACACAAAATTACTATCTTCTTTTTTATTTTAAAATTGTATCGCCCCAAGCAAAGCATTATACTGCCACTGTTGCGCAGGGGGAATGTTATGAGAAGGAGTGACAGAATACAGGGGGGTGTCAGGAAGTGGGTAAGAGAAGGATGAGAACACTCAAGAAAGGAAATGAGAGCATGAGAGAGAGGATGCAGGTTAGTGAGATAGGAGATGACTATTGACTTTACATTTAAATTCTTGGAGATTGTAGCTGTCGGGAAAGCAAGTAAACGGAAGGGAATTCCACAGGCAGGAAGTGCGAGAAAAGATCAAGATTATGTTCTGCTTTCCCCTGTCATTTTTGCCTTCAATCGTCTTGTGAATGTCAAATTCTCTAAGCCTTTTTCCTCATTTTTCCCAGAAAAAGGGCTTAGAATATTTGATACTCACAGGTCCTGTGAGTGTCAAATATTCTAAGCCCTTTTCTTATTATATACCTTAGAAATTTAAATTTTTTCTGTCTTATTCTAAATATGAGTGTCGTTTTGGTTTCCATTTTTTTCGTGAGTCCATTTGTTCAGTATACAGTATTCTTCTGTCGAACATCCTGTGCAATCGGCATTTGTCAGAGAATTTGCCAAAAATACACCAGTTGCAGATCTAAACTTGTTTATAATTGGAACTTTGTCTGTGTGTGTGCGTATCTGTGTGTGTATGTATGTGTGTCCGTTACCTATAGATTTCGATTTTCTTAAAAATTTACACAGTTGTACTATAAGCGTCTGCAAGTGTTCTTAGCTAGATTTTTTGTCGAGGTATCCCCGATAAATATAAAAAATTAACAATCGAAAAAATCGGGTTATAGAAGGAGCGGTCTGATTTTAATCAAATTTGATACACTCATAAACAATGACATAAGAAACGATATTCAGAAGTATCAAGGTTGCATTTTTTACAATAGTGCAGAAAATCGATAATATACATATATAAAAGGCAAGATGTTTGTGTGTGTGTCTATTTATCTGCCTGTATGTCTCTATTTTTTCAGCCCTTTTTATTTTAGTTTTTGTTTCGGGTTTGGTTCTAAGTAGGTATAATTGTAGTTCTTCGTCTCAGCCATGATACCATTTACTTGGAGGACTTATTTAGCCTTCAAAAGTCAGTTTACGACGAAAAAAACTTATTTGATATCGATACCAGGAAATCAAAATTTGACTTACATTCATTCATTTTTCTTTCAGTCTACGGTTTCGCTTTAACTGGAAACAACTATTGCTTTTTAGTCTTTCATGCCAACGTCCAAAACGTCTGACCTCCAGGACCATGGATTAATTTTAAAGCTTTCATTACACCCGAGCAATGCCGGTCTATACCGCTAGTTTAGAGATAAAAAAAAGTTCCATAGAGGGGGACTAGGTGTACTGGGCAAAAGAACCACCGGTATAGGAAGAGACTGTCGAGATGGCCCGTGAATCCTTTTTTAAAAGCTTCAGATATTCCATAACAGCACAATACTGAAAACTCAAATCCTCCAACGACAGTTCTTTAGATATGTTACACAGTGCTTTTCTATGTCCTTTTTGCTTTACATATGAGCGTCTAAGTTTCAAGGTCTCTTTCTTTATTATATAACCTAGAAATTTCAAAATTTAACTGCCTCTTTCTGATGCTAGATATAAATTTCGTTTTCCTTTCCAATTTCTTTAAAACTCAGCATCTTTCTGTAGAACCACATATCTATTGCTTCAAGACTCTATCTGTTATTTACTGGATTTATATGATAATAGTGTGATAATAAGTTAAATATTTATGTATGTTATCTGACATTTCAATACTTTTAAAGATATAAAACAGAATTTTAAAAATATTATTTTATGAAACAACTTTAAATTTAATGATAACTGAAAATGGATTAAATTGTCTAAAATAATAATGAAAAGATTTCTTTAGTATCAAACATGAGTAATATTTTATTCTGAAAACGAGAATACAATTAATCAGACACCGTATTGAAAAATCGAGGATTCGACTGTCCAGTCAGGTGAGGTATTAGATACGGCTTTAAAGGTTATGAAGTCAGGGGAAAGTGACTTTTCGTGCCTGGGTAAAAAGGGATTTTTCTGATAGTGATTTTGTAAGGATTTATATTGTCCGATTTTTCCCGGATGAAAAGCTATAAACAGGATTAGTCCGATGAAGGAATGTAAAACAGTGAATTGTTTCCCTAAACCCGAAGTAGAAAAGCCCTCTGTCCGACTGTTATAACATGATATAATAAGAGCAATGTCAACCAGAACGAGGCTATGTATTATTTTGCATTGTCATGTCCCTACAAATATTCTTAGAGGATTATCAGCGTTCAGTTTGATGGGGCTTCGATCATTTCTCTCGACAGTTTTTTTGTTTGTTTTTACGTTTTTTCAATTAGTTTCTTTTTTTTTTTTTTTGGTGGCTTCTTTCCGTGACATTCCGAATTTTCTACGATATTTAGATTTTGACGTTTGGTTTGTTTTCTTAACTTCCTTTTTTCGTCTTTCCTTTTGCTTTGGTTATTTTTTCTTGTAATAATTCTCTTCTACAGCATCTTCGCTTTTTGTATCTATTCGAAATTTCAACATTCATATACTTTTCTGTCTATCACTATTTCTCTCTCTGTTTCTTTCTCTAACTCTTTCTCTCTATCTCTCTGTCTCTCTCTTTCTCGATAGATAGATAGATAAAGAGTGAGTGATTGAGCAATATTTGTTAAACGTATAAATATGCCTATGTATATTCAATATATAGCTATATTTATACTTCCATCATGCACATATACTTCTATCAGGTATATATGTAGAATATATATATATATATTCATCATCCACATACACACATACAAGCCTGCTTCGCTGTATCACAGCATATCAGCGTGGCTAGACATCCACTTGCCTTCGGCCAGGATCGAAACTCGACCGATATGGTGCCAGTCGGAGTCGCTAACCCTAAGCTATAGGCACGTGGAATCAAAGAAGGAAAATTTTAGCATGTTATATATAAGCCGCGTATACACGCACCATTTACCGAAAGAAGTCCATTCACTGCTGAAGAGTTATGTATATATCGCCGAAGTGGTAACTTTTTTTTCAAATTTTCCTCTCTCTCTCTCTCTCTCTCTCTATATATATATATATATATATATAGCTAGTTATTAGTCAGAAATAAATTAGACCGGTATACAGTTGTATATACATATATATAGATAGGTAGATAGGTGTGAGTAAATATATGTGATTGCATAGATATATGTAATTATACATTGTTTTACCTTATATATATATATATATATATATATATATATATATTAAAGAAGGATTAATTCAATGATGTTGAATGGCCATTTCAATATGAAGATCCCCACGGGGGATAACACATCACCTCAGCAACAGAAAAATCCTTTCAGAAACTTTTTTCTGTTGCTGAGGTGATGTGTTATCCCCCGTGGGGATCTTCATATCGAAATGGCCATTCAACATCATTGAATTAATCCTTTTTTAATATATATTTGCTCTGTAATATTTTATTACATGGAGCACTCTTCCTGTATCATTTTTTAATATTAAAATAAAATTTTTAATATTAATTAGGATCGGGTTTTTGGAATTTACCTTCCTGCTTTTTTCCCTTGCATTGAAGTATCTGAATTAAAATATATATATACAGATGAAGCAATGGTTAAATTTTCGCAATTTTATATTTTTAATTGGTTGTTTTTTAACCATTTTTTTTTGTATTTTACAATGGGGTCTGTTGGACATTGCATGTGAGAAAAAGGGCACTGTGACGAAATTCATTTCGCCAGAAATTTGGAAACGGCATGTTGTACTCCTTGGCATTTTCGCCAGAATCTCTGATACAAAAACATTGCAGTGTGTATGGGCGTAAATTTCAGGACTGTGCTGAGGATTCTGAAAGAGTTGGATGAATCCATTGGTGATTACGAAGGTACGGCAGTTCGAAAAACATACTCTTATCGTTCTGATAAGAAAAGAAACCCCAAATCTCACATACGGCCTTAGACTGAATACAGAGGCCTACGTCAAGTCTTTCTGAGAACGTAGTACTGCCTTGAGTCAAGAGAGTGGTTCTGGGCCTGGAAAAAAACCCTCTGTACCAAGCCACACAAGCAAGAATTCACAGTCACGGCTGTCAGACAATTTGTGCGACCACATCACCCCTTTACCTCTGACCACCTAATCCCCAGACTGCAACTCCGATAATTATTATATGTAGGACGCAGTTGGACGAGAGTCCAGTAAATCTTCTTGTAAATGATGTACCGAAGGCAACCATTGTGGTAGAATTCACCAACTAAAACAAGAATGTCCAGAAGTGTTGTAGGAAATTCTGAACTCCGTGGTTGAGGCCAATGACGATTTTATTGAATAAATTTGCTCTTTCGTAGTTCAAGATATTTTTGTGTAGTTTTGGTAAATACATCTGCTAAAATGAGATGTCAGTGCTGTTTTTATTTTTGCGTAATTTAGACGACAATATATCCATTGCACACTGTATATTACAAAAATCTTAGAAATGCATATACAAAGGGTTGCGGAAAAATTTACAATTTTTTATGATGACTTAATTCATGTCTGATCTTTAAAATACTAATTTTGAGAGAACATTTCGCTACACCGTTGTATACAAGTAAAAGTGATTGAAATTTTGAACTGAACCGTTTATTTTATTCAACGTAGTAAATAATAGACAGAGAACACCACTGAAAAATGCAAAAAAGAAGAATCAGCGCATAAAAAAATAACTCCTAAATTTGCACAGCATAGAAATGAATACAATATGGGAACCAGTAATATAGCGTGCTAGAAAAAAACAATTACAAACAATAGAATTGTAATATAAGCTCTGGTAAAATCAGAAGTGAGACATTAAGTTTATAAGTCCAGAAGTTTCATACACTGATGTCCTTAGTGGCACAGTTGATAAAGGCATTGGTTGTATTCCATTGAGTTGAGTCAAAGTGTTGTGAGGTTATAATCTGGCTATATCAGACGTGAACAAAAACTTAGAGAATTTAGTTAAAGGTAGACAACTGATAATAAAATATATAGAAAAGACATGACACATGTAACTAGAACAATGCACTTTACTCTATCCTTGTTTTTCTTCATTTAATGTGTCTATTTTCCATTTTGTATCTTATTTCAGATTCTTTTGTTCCAGATATATAATCTTTTTTATAATCATACCGCCCCAAGCAAGGCATTTTGCTGCCACATTTTTTGCAAGGGGTTACATAGGAGGAAAGTTATGAGAAAGAGTGACAGGTTATAGGGGGTGTCAGAAAGTGGATAAGAGAAGGATGAGAATACTGATGAGAATGGAGTGGACGGAGAAAGGAGCATGAGAGAGAGAGAGGATGCAAGTTAGTGAGATAGGTGTTGACTATTGACTTTACATTTAAATTCTTGGAGATTGTAGCTGTCGGGAAGCAAGTATACGGAAGGGAATTCCACAGACGGGAAGTGCGAGAAAAGAAACGGATGCAGTAGAATTTGCGTTTTCATTTCATTGTTTCTGTTAATTGTATTTTTCACTTTTGCCTGCCTTTCTTCACTTCATCTTCCACTTTTTCTTCTTCTTCGTTTAGTCAATTTGATTTCTTTTTTAACTTATTCTTTTATATTTTTCTCTTTTTTCTTCATTTATTCTTCTTTTTTCTTCGTCATATGCATTTTCCTTCTTCTTTTACTCGATTTAATTGATCGTTTTTTCTCGTCATAATTCTTCCTAATTTTTCATTCAACGCTTTAACCTTCGTCTATATATCGTTTTAATTCTCTCTTATCTTTCTATCTTTATTTCTTCTTCCCTCCCTACCACCTCCTCTCTAACTTCCGTGTTTTCTTCTTTCAATCGATTCTATTTCTCCCTTTACATTCCTCTTCATCTCTCCCTACTTTTCTTTTTCTTCTTTTTCTTCTTCTTCTTCGTCACGTCTACCTAATCCCTTGTATTTTCCAATCTTTCTGCTTTTATCCAAACTTAATGACGATGGTCTACTTTAGGGAAAAGACAAGTCTTTGGATCAGTGGCTGCCATCAGCACCTGTCTTCCTGCTAAGCCGAGCTCACAGCGCAAAGGTCCGGCCGCCAAAACTCACGCATACACCCACCTGTGGCACGTTTGACACCTATCTCTAACGCCACCCTACTTTTAACAACTACAACAGGTTGACATCTCCCCTTGTGCATACTGATTCGCCTGAGCAGCACGAACAGGGAAGTAATCGGCTTAGCATGCCATTTATGAAGTTAGATCAGAAGTACCATGGAACTAAAGGGGTGGGTTTTGATTTGAAAAGCTTCAAGTCATAGACTTTCTAAAAGAATTATTAGTAGTTGTCGCTTTTTAGTGTCTTAAGGAAGTGAAAGTGATTGTTATTCTTGATGGTGTCATCGATGAACGAATCTTCCAAACGTAGGCAACAGAAAAAGAATACAAACGATAAAATTGTATTAGCAAATTTTAAAGCACTCTTTTTACTTTCCGATAGCGAGCGGGTTATAACGCCCCGATTGAACGGATATCCATTTGTCAGGTATTAACATAATTTGATAGATAGATAGATAGATAGATAGATAGATAGATAGATAGATAGATAGATAGATAATATGTGAAAAAATGTGTTCGCTTAGATAGATAGATAGATAGATAGATAGATAGATAGATAATATGTGAATAAATGCGTTCGCTTAGATAGATAGATAGATAGATAGATAGATAGATAGATAGATATGAATAAATGTATTTGCATAGATAGATAGATAGATAGATAGATAGATAGATAGATAGATAGATAGATAATATGTGAATAAATGTGTTCGCTTAGATAGATAGATAGATAGATAGATAGATAGATAGATAGATAGATAGATAGATAGATAATATGTGAATAAATGTATTCGCTTAGATAGATAGATAGATAGATAGATAGATAGATAGATAGATAGATAGATAGATAGATAGATAGATAGATGTATGTATTTGCATAGATAGATAGATAGATAGATAGATAGATATGAACAGAATTAGACATGGAGAGATAGATGAAGAGATATAATTTAGTGTTTTATTTATATATTAGATAATCGTATATTGTCAGTCAACATGCTCCTTTTATCACACATCATTATTTTCACCCGATTTCGAGTATCAGCCACTGCTGTGAAATACGCATTTTCCTCTATTGTTGACATAATTCCGAGTTATGAGTTATCTCCCTCTAACCCTGCAAGTTACTTGTTCACCACTGCTGTAGTTTGGGATAGAACTCACAACTGTTTGAGTCAAGTTACAGAGATAACTTATGACTACAAGAAGCGGCACTACTACGCAAGGAATAGAGTTCATATACCCAGGATTTGGTTCGAAAAGTTTTTCTTTCATCTTTGATGATATTGTTCAGTATTCACTGCCATACCGAAAAAGAGACATCACATAGCAATCCAGTATTCTCTCCTTTGTTTTTTGTGAAAGTTTTCTATTTCTTAATATGCTATTCACATTCTGGAATGCGCCCTTCAGAGAATGCTGGGCAATCTCATAGAAAAATGAGGGACATAGAGCAAAAGAAATGTACGATGGTAGGAGTATCATGGATCGAGCAGGCGAATAACGACGAACTTTTAGAGAAAAAGGAAACAAAACAAAAAGAACACTTATACTTCACTAGCAGCATAGCCCGGAATTGCTCGGGTGTAATGAATGCTTTAACACTAATCCATGGTCCTGGAGCTGAGACTCTTTGGACGTTGGCACGAACGACTAAAAAGCAATAGTTGTTTCCAGTTAAAGCAAAACCGTAGACCGAAAGAAAAATGAATGAATGTAAGTCAAATTTTGATTTCCTGGTATCAAAAAGTTTTTTTCATTGTAAACTGAATTTTGAAGGCTAAATAAGTCCTCTGCGTAAATGGTATCATGGCTGAGACTAAAAACTACAATTATGCCTACTTAGAGCCAAACCCGAAGTAAAAACTAAAATAAAAGGGCTGGAAAAAATACAGTTATACAGGCAGATAAACAGACACACACGCACAAACATCTTGCCTTATATATATATATGTATTATCGATTTTCTGCACTATTGTAAGAACTGCAACCTTGATACTTCTGAATATCGTTTCTTATGTCATTGTTTATGAGTGTATCAAATTTGATTAAAATAGGACCACACCTTCTATAACCCGACTTTTTCGATTATCGATTTTCGATAATTATTGGGGGTACCTCGACACAAAACCTAGCTAAGAACACTCGCAGACACTTATAGTACAACTGTATAAATTTTTAAGAAAATCGGTTCAGCCATTTCGGAGTCTATAGGTAACGGACACTCACACACACACACACAGACGCACACACATACACACACACAGACAAAGTTCCATTTATAAATAAGTTTAGATATATATTAATGGTCTGTGCCGTTGCGGCTGCTGTGTTAGGCCTTGCGTTGTCTTGATGCAAGACGATTCCATGTGGCTGATGACCCTTGCGTTTGTTCTTTATGTCTTTCTTGACATGTCTCAGCAGTTCACAATAGTTGGCACTGTTAGACTGAATAAGGTCATTGACTGATTCGATCACCTCAGGAGACCTCATTTCTGTAGGCCTCCCAGGCCTGTCTTCATTCTCAACACTGCTCCGCCCTTCTTTAAACAATTTAGCCCACTTTTAGACATTTTGGCTAAAACATGTGGCACCATACACAGTTGACATTCTCCTATGAATTTCAACTGGTTTGCAACCTTCAGCAACCAAAAACTTGATAACTGACCTCAGTTCAATCCAGGAGCATGCTTTTTGGTCGGCCATCTTTGTTAATCTCCAAAACTCTCAAAGGGTTTTTTTTCAATCTGCAAAAAAAAAAAATCCCTTTGAAAAAGAAGTAAGGAAAAAAATTAAAAAATGTAAGCTTCTATCTGTATTAGAAGAACTTATACCGAAAATTTCACCTTATTTATTGAATGACCCTGGTATATATTGGAATAATGATTTGATTCCACAGAACAAAATTCCTCGGTGACCAATCGTTGGCACAACTCTAATTAAATTAAATTAGATGAAAAAAGATTCATAGTGATAAGGCTAGAAAATGTTTAAGATTACTATTATTATAAATACGTAAAATTAAGAAAATAAATAAATTTACGATTAAGATAAATACGTAAACAAAGAAAATGGGTAAATGAACCAGCAAAGCAGAAAAGAGAAAAATGTTCGCTCGCATATCTCCAAATAACTGTAGAGATCGCAAAAAGCTGGTCCTTGAGAAAGCGTAGGCCTAAAGGCAGCTTAGGTCCTAATATTATATAAAAAAGCATAAACGTGTGTTTATATATATATATATATTTGATTGTTTATATATATATATATATATATATATATATATATATATAATTATGAATTAAATGTGCCTTGCGACACGGAAATTTCTATGTTTCGAGATAGAATATCGTCATCAGTCAATGTTGGATGTCGGTTGTGAAAGTGATTTGCATTTAAATTCAAAAATATGGTTTGCTATTTATGTATGTGGGAAGATATAAATTTTATGTGTGTGTTCTTTAATTTCACATAAATTTTCGCGTCACAATGCACATTTAATTCATAATTATATGATTATATTAAGCTCTACAATATTTATTGTATTGACCACTGTTTATAAAAACATAAATGCCAGAGGACTCAACACCATAAAACAGTGGATCCTCTACACCTATAGATAGATAGATAGATAGATAGATAGATAGATAGATAGATAGATAGATAGATAGATAGATAGATATGAACAGACTGGAATAGATAGATAGATAGATAGATAGATAGATAGATAGATAGATAGATAGATAGATAGATAGATATGATAGATAGATAGATAGATAGATAGATAGATAGATAGATAGATAGATAGATAGATATGAACAGACTCAGATAGATAGATAGATAGATAGATAGATAGAACAGAACAGATCAGATAGATAGATAGATAGATAGATAGATAGATAGATAGATAGATAGATAGATAGATTAAATGAAAAGTAACTGTCAATTTAAAAATATTTATAATTAATTTATTAACTAAAAGTATTACAAGAAGTCAGTTTGGGAGAAAAGCGTTTAGCATGAGATTTTATATAAAATTTGATATGGGCACCAGATGTGGATACCAGTCTCCTGAGACGCCCAGGATTCACGTCAACTGATTTCACCAGGTAATCTTCTGATATGGTATATATAACTTCTATGTTCTTCCAAAGTTCAAAATCTTGATTTAATAGAGAAGACATGATCCGTTAACCAACGCCAAAGAAAAATCAACTATCTCTTGTAGGTCTTAATAACGATTGTCTTTTTACCATCCCTTCCACCTCCGTTCCACTATACCTGAGCCCAAGCTGGTCAGCTAGGCGGCCCGCTGCCTTCTCCTCTTTGCATAATCCAGCATCATCATCATCATCATTTATCTATCACACTGAGATGGTGCACAGGGTAGCAACTTTTTTGTTGCTGCTTCTGTAACAAACTGTTTTTTACCGAGCAGGGTTGTTAGCCCTGCGCCCAACCTTCAAACCTGGAGAACCGGTGGACCATTCTTGGTCCTTACGTTTACAGCACCTGGTATTCCCAAATGGTCACCCATTTAAGTATTGACCAGGCTTGATGTTGCTTAACTTCGGTGATAGGACGGGAACCGGTGTATTCAACACGATATAGCCGTAGACATAATCCAGTATACTGGTTAAAAATTCTGCTCACAAAGGATATGGATAAGAAGCCATACTACACATGATTAGCATAGGCTACTTGAGCAGCATCTCTCAGGCAAAGAAAGAGGAAAAGCATGAAATAGTTGGGAAGAAAGTAAAAGAAAGAAAGAGCAAGAAGAGCGACAAAAAGAGTAAGATAGATAAGAAGGGGATAAATAGAAGTTAAATAAAGACAGAAGAATTTGATTGGTTGTTTCGTTTTCTACTATTTATGAAACCCTTACAGGTTATTCAAATTCAGAAGAGATTTTTAGATTGTAATGTTTTTAGATAATAATAGTTTAGTAAAAAAAAAGTCTAACAAATTAATACATAGCTTAAGAGATTAGAAGTGGATTTGTACCTTTCCAAAGGGTATTTACGCGGAAGTGAATGTAACGAACCCAATAAGAATTAAAAGTCAGCTTTTATTCACTACAACACCCGCACATCCGAACTTATATCGCCTAATATTCACAAGCCCCATCCCGTTGTATTGTCTTGAACGGCGGAAGTAATTGACCGGCCGTAGATAAAAGTCAACAAATGACCAGGCTGGTTGACAGATATATGCGACCATAGATGATGTCTACTAAACACAACGAAAAAAAAAAACAAGCGATAACAGGCTTGAGAAATAATGGACCACCGGGTGTGATTGGCAGATACATCCGGCATTGGCTGAATAGAGACAACCCGAAAAAGCAAAAAATTATGAGAGTTTTAAGACTATGTAAAGACTAGAATTTTGGCTGAAAGGACAGACTGGCTAACGAGTCCCGACAGCTCTTTCTTAGGCGCGAACACTGCTCTACCGCTCCACACAAGCGTCACCGACAAAGAATAAAAATGTAAGATTATATTTTTATATATACGTGTTCCTCATTGTTTGTCTAGATCCAGCAGCAGTGTAATATATAACATGATTTGTATATATCTCGGCTGTGGACGGTGGCAACGGTGCGCGACATCAAAGACAGAAACACAGGCAATAGCCGATAAAGATACGATTGACATCAAAGGTAGAAAACACAAACGACAACAAAGGCTTGAAAGGCAATAACCGACAAAGATATGATTGACGTTAATTAAGCGACAACCCGAAAAAGGAAAAAAGCATAGGAATTTTGGTTTTATATAAGTCTAGGATTTCTTGGCTAAAAAGAGAAGACAGAACACAGAAGAAGAAGAAAACAGAGAGAGAGAGAAGAGAAAACTACTGGTTAACGATTACTTGACAACGGTATTTACCAACCTTACCACGTAACAAGGTCTTTTTAATGTGGGTCTTCCTGGCCATATAGCCAGGCCAAAAATATCTGTCTATTTTTCGCCAGTAGTGATTCTACCCTTCGGCGAAACCACGACTGGGTTAGTGCTCTCTGTCCGAAAGCAGAGAGCGCTCTCCACCCGAAGGCAGAGAGCTGACGGTGTCATAGTAGCAGAGGCAAATGTCGTTGACAACTCCTGCGTATGTGTGATATCGCTCCAGCTACCCCCTACTTCACACAACCGTCATTGATGAAGAATAATAATATAAGTTTATATTTTTATATATACGGGTTCCTCATTGTTGATCCAGATCCAGCAGCGTAATATACGACACACTGAACAGACACAACGTCGAACAGACACAACGTCGAACAGACTCAACGTTGTTCAAGTTCAGCGATCAGTCAGAAACCGGTGTTTCGACATGATATCGTCGTAGACAAAGAAAAGAAGGAGAGAAACACCGAGAGAGAAAGTGTAAGAAAGAGAGACTGACCTCCTAAAAAAATCGAATACGCAGAAAGAAAATTGAAAAGGCCAAAGAGGAGAGAAAAAGAGGGAAGGAGAGATCAAAATCAATCATTAAAATCAAAATGTTTGTTCATTAATTTGTTTCTCGACGAGAATTGATGACACAGCTTCCTATCCACCTTCGTGAAATCCTCCGCATTCAATCTCAGACATGACTCCCTATAAAGCAATGTCTTTTAATCTCGCTTCCCTGTCGATAGGCATTAAGAGTTTTATGTACGCCCATAACACAGCTTGCAGCCACCTAATCTAACAACGGCGATCAATGTTAAATATTAATCCAGCTAATCTAGACGTGAGTTTTCTATTGATTGATATTTGCTTTCGACAGGAAAATTGGAAGGAAGCCTTTATCTTATAGACGTCAATCTATCTATCTATCTATCTATCTATCTATCTATCTATCTATCTATCTATCTATCTATCTTCATATATTTCTATCAATCTATCTATCTGTCGTACTCCTTTCATATCTATTTATCTAGCTAGCTAGCTCATTGTCTTCATATCTATCTATCTATCTATCTATCTATCTATCTATCTATCTATCTATCTATCTATCTATCTATCTATCTCACTCCCTTCTATCTATCTATCTATCTATCTATCTATCTATCTATCTATCTATCTATCTATCTCACTCCCTTCATATCTATCTATCTATCTATCTATCTATCTATCTATCCTCTATCTATCTATCTATCTATCTATCTATCTATCTATCTATCTATCTATCTATCGTAATCCCTTCATATCTATCTATCTATCTATCTATCTATCTATCTATCTATTTATCTATCTATCTATCTATCTACCATCATATATTTCTATCAACCTATCTATCTGTCGTAATCCTTTCATATCTATCTATCTAGCTAGCTAGCTCATTCTCTTCTCATTATCTATCTATCTATCTATCTATCTATCTATCTATCTATCTATCTATCTCTCTCTCTCTCTCACTCCCTATTCATATCTATCTATCTATCTATCTATCTATCTATCTATCTATCTATCTATCGTAATCCCTTCATATCTATCACTCTATCTATCTAGCAAGCTAGCTAGTTAATAGCCAGCTCATTCCCTTAATATCTATCTATCTATCTATCTATCTATCTATCTATCTATCTATCTATCTATCTATCTTGTTCTTATCATATCTCACTGTCTTCAAATCTATCTCTCCTTCTGTCTATCAACTCATCTAAATTTATCTTCATTTATTTTACTTTGTATTATTTTTTATTCCTCTTATCCTATCAGCAGGGTCTAGAATAGGCTGGTTGCATCCCCCTGTCGCGGTGTATGACCACCCACCAAAAGAGCAACCTATCAGACAGCTGCTTGCGGGCTTACGTATGAGCGTCCAATATTTGTTAATAGATCTTGGTATTAACGACCAATATTTACCTATGGACTCAAGTATGAACGACAAATATTTACGTAAAGACCCAAGTGTAAACGGCAAATGTTTACATAAAGACTGCTAAGACGGTTTTCGATATAAAATAATAAAGATTGGTAAGTTGTAAAATCTAACAAATCAACTCAGTCAATATTCAACTGCGCCTATTTTGCCATATATATATATATATATATATATATATATATATATATTGTAATAGTTGTTACACTGGTTTATAAATTCATATTATCACTACACAAAAACTTTCGCGTTTCGAAGCTGCTTTACGCTCTTCTCATCGGGTGACAAAGTTGGAATGAAAATTTAAAAAATAAAAAATAAAAAAATTTTTTTTTTAAATTTTCATTCCAAATTTGTAACCCGATGAGAAGCGCGTAAAGTAGCTTCGAAACGCGAAAGTTTTTGTGTAGTGATAATATGAATTTATAAACCAGTGTAACAAATATTACAATATATATATATATATATATATTGTAACAAAGTTGTGGAACTCGTAGGTTTTTTAACCTGCTGTTCATGCATTTACTTTTATGAAGAGTGCTCGATACAAACGTAGAGCGTAATGTTGTAGATAGATAGATAGATAGATAGATAGATAGATAGATAGATAGATAGATACGAACTTAATGAACAGAAACGATAGATAGATAGATAGATAGATAGATAGATAGATAGATAGATAGATAGATACGAACTTAATGAACAGAAACGGATAGATAGATAGATAGATAGATAGATAGATAGATAGATAGATAGATAGATAGATAGAAGCAACCTAAACGTCGCTGAGAAAGTGACTGAAAACTACTTAAAAATAAAGGAGAGGATATTTACCTTTACAGGTAAGGGTAAGTAGCCTCTCCAATTAATGTTCGACTCAGAATTCCCAAGAGGCACGCGTGATAGTTGCAGAGTTAGAAATAGTTTTCATAGAGATATGATAATAATATCTAAGAGTGGACTTGAACAAGTTAAGATTCTAATGATCACGAAAGTACCCTCTTGGGAGTCTTAGCTAGCCGTGAAAGTGGATATAAGAAATGGAGGTCGTATTTTGTTGATGTTATGAAAATTACTAACACACAGTAACTTCTTGCTTTCTAGTGGTTTTATTGTCTTGCTTGGAATGAAATGATTGAAAAAAAAGTGGGCCATAACTTTGTCTACCTTAT
This sequence comes from Ascarosepion bandense, assembly GCA_037127315.1. Lineage (NCBI taxonomy): Eukaryota > Metazoa > Mollusca > Cephalopoda > Sepiida > Sepiidae > Ascarosepion > Ascarosepion bandense. The sequence goes on from JBBBDQ010000900.1 coordinate 1,156,875, forward strand.
TTTCAGTATCATAATGAATCTCCACTCATACTTAGTTAAGTTGAATACAACTTGCATTGCAGACCCGAATGATCACCAACAATATTGGAACATGGCTCAGTGAATAAAGGCATTTTTTGAAGTTAGACTATTGTCTTCATCTTTGTCATATTCACAATGTTTCAGCTGTTGTACACTCCGGACTTATTCAGGGGATATATGTCCTCAAGGAAACATAGTCAAGTGGATAAAAGCGTTGGATGAAGTAATCCAGTGACAGGACACAAATAGTGATGAGTTCAATATCTGGCCGCGGCAGAGGTGAACAAAAAATCGAAAAGTTTAGTTACTAAAGGAAAATAACAAACTGATATATCTTATAAAGGCATGACATGTGGAACTAGAACAATTTACCACAGTGGATGAAAAAAAAAAGGTTTGGTTTGAAATTCTAATGAATAGCACCTGAAGATGGCCGGAAATGTACAACGGCCGGAACGTGGTGTATATGACAGTGAAGACGATGATAATAGTCCGAACAATGTATATATATATATATATATATATATTATAATCGTTTCGCCCCAAGCAAGGCATTTTACTGTCACTGTTGTACAGGGGGTTACATAGGAGGAATGCTATGAAAAAGAGTGACAGGTTACAGGGGCTGTCAGGAAGAGGATAAGAGAAGGATAAGAATACTGATGAGAGTGGAGTGGATGGAGAAAAAAGCATAAAAGAGAGGATGCAAGTTAGTGAGATAGAAGATGACTATTGACTTTATATCTGAATTCTTGAAGATTGTAACTGTCGAGAAAGCCAGTAAGCGGAAGGGAATTCCACAGGCGGGAAGTGAGAGAAAAGAAGCTGAGGAAGTAGAATTTGCGTTTACAATTTATTGGTTCCACAGTAAACGGGTGGGACCTAATTGCTAAACTTGTGGCTCGAGCAATTTCATGTATGGGGGGGGTACCAGTGAGTTAAGTTCATCTGAGCAGAAGCCATGAAAGTATTTGTGGAAGAGACACAAGGAAGCCACATTGCGCCGGTGAGAATGTGACTGTATCCGATCTGCCAAGTCGAGATCGATCACATTACAGATTCTCCGTTGAATTTTGTCAAGGACTCCTAGGTGGATAACAGGGGCACCCGACCAGATATGGCAGCAGTATTCAATGCGCGGGCGGATGGTAGATTTGTATATGTGCAGGATTGTTTCAGACGAGAAAAATTTCCTGGCTCTGCACAGAGAACCGACCTGCTTAGTAGAGGATATTAAAAGAATTTTATTGAGAATTATGCAAATTGTTTTATTCAGTGTTATGTTTTTCATGTATCCTGTTTGTTTTTGTTTGTTTGTTTTATCCATTTTGATGGTTTCCCATTCAAGTAGGAATGATTGCAACCCCCCCTCTCCAAAGTTACAAACGAATTGCAGTAGATGCATGCTTTCTTATATTACCATTTATGAATGTTTATTTACACTAAAAAGACAAGTTAAAGTCCCCAGAGTTTATGCAATCTGTCTTTAACTATTTAAGATGAGACATTTGCATGCGTATCATAATCTAGGACTATGCAACTCTTGAAGGGTGTCAAGTGGATGCTTTAATTTCAGTATAACCATGCGCTCAACACTGAATCTCTCCTGATACTGTGCCCAAGTGAATGCGACATCATCCATTACATTCTTGACTGACCACGGCAAAGAACATACGGCGGGGAATTAGAAAACGGAAAGCTTAGTTTGAATTCCAGTCGAGTTTGTTACGTTGACTTAAATGCAAGTAACCTTAAGAAATATATGAATTCCAGTCGAGTTTGTTACGTTGACTTAAATGCAAGTAACCTTAAGAAATATATGAAACCATATCCTCCTACTAACTATGGGTTAAACAGTACGGATTGTATCAGAAAAAAATCATTGTTGTTCTACAAAGAAAATGTTAATGTTTATTTACAAAATATAATTATATTTACAATCCAATATATGTTTTGGCTGTAAATAACTCAAAAAGGTTGATACACCGTAAAAAAGATCGATCAAACTGAATGACACCAAAAACTATACCTAAAAATTAATTATCCAATACTTACAGATTTTTAGTAAGGGAAAATGCAAATTAACCAGTTCAATTTATAAAATATAATGAGGCTTGACAATCTATCCTCCTATTTGGTTGAGTGTCAAATTAAACAACGTTTATTGTATTTTTTTATATCATTTTTAGTAAAGAAATAAGCACATTGACTATTTTACGTCAAAAATTGGAGCTAGATGATCTTTCTTCCTTTTCATTGATTGTGTGCGAGATTAAACAATGTTTAATCTACTGTCTATATAATTGTGCGGATGTGCGTTGTGGTGTATTGGATATCGGCTCGGAACGAGAAATCGGGGAGCCGAGTTCGAATTCCAGCTGAATTCATTGCATTCACTTCCGCGCAAATACCCTTGGGAATTCATTGCATTCACTTCCGCGCAAATACCCAGAAAGGTATTAATCCACCTATTCCTTCCAGTTATGGGTTAAATAACAGGACAGATTGGGTTCTATAGCCTTGGTCGGCAACCAGTCTACCGCAGAAAGCAATGGCAACCTACTGCGGGATAATCTTCTGCCCAGTCAGTCATGTCTCTTTCGAGACATGATCGCCCAAGCGTGTATCACGTATGGCACTTAACTGACTGACTGACTATATAATTATGTATGATTTATTGTCATATCAAAAATTGTACATTTTATTCATTTCACCCCAAGCAAAGCGATAAATCCTTTAAGACACGAGGGCGTTTGCTGAATGTAAAAAAATCTGAAAAAAAAAACATTATTAAGGAAAAAGGCCAAGAAAAAAACAAACGAAATTAAAGAGACAGAAGATAACGACTGATATTGGATTAAAAATTTTGAAGATCAGCACTGGCTGCAAAGAATAGAATTCGACATGGGAGAGAAGAAATGGGTAGCATGGAATGTATGCTTCTTCTTCTTCTTCTTCTTCTTCTTCTATCTGCCCTGTCCCTTCAGGACGTAGGTGATCATGGTTCTCCACGTCTCCATATCCCTTGTGGCTCTTAGTATGTTTGTTCCTGTTACTCCTGCAACCCCCGTTCCGTCATCCACCTGATCAGGCCCTGCAAATATGTTATCCGCTGCATTCCTCTGTCTCTCTTTCCTTCTATCTGGCCAGTGAGTATAAGGTTCTCCAGGCTCTCCTTCCCCATTGCGTCTCCCAGGAACTTCAGTTGTCTCTTTCTGATGCTCAGTATTAATTTCCTTTTTGTTGCCATTCTTTCCAACACCTCATCGTTGCTTACATGCTCAGTCCACGATATCCGCAACATACTTCTGTAGAACCACATTTCCGCTGCTTCCAGTTTTGTCCTCATTTTCGATGATATATCTAGCAATTCCAACAGAAAAATAATTAGATCTAGCTACCAATCTAATGTCAGTCAAATGCCATACCTGATACAAACTTTGGGCGGTTATGTCTCGAAAGAAACAAGACTGACTGGGCAGAAGACACACATCATTAGAAAGAGACAGCTGAAATGTCTGAAACTTATAATGAGGAAAGAGGAATTGATAAATTTGACATTCACAGGATATAGCAAAGCTAACAAGGATAAAAGAGAGCATGACGGGCATAAGGTCAGTTATCTGAAGAGGAGGGTGAGCGATGTTAAAAATGCAAAAGTTGAGACAAACAAATGCACAGGATAAAAGATTGTGGAGAGCAATCATCGCCCACTTCCTCAAGGGACATCTTACATAGAAAATTTCAGTAGATATCAATGGTGGTCCATTTTTGCTTTTGCATCTTCGGCAGATATTTTCGTTTTTCGTTTACCCCGGCAGAATAATAAGAAAATATTTTTTATTTACTTTTTCTAATGGTTGTTGCGATTTCTCTTTTTATTTTATTTTGTACTTTTGTTTCGTTTTATTTTTATTTGCCCACATTTCTTCAAATCTTTTTTTCCCTTTTTTCCTAAAACTCAGCTGCTTTTCAATAATTTACGTTATTTCTCCCCAAAATCGAAAACAAACAAACGCTTTCGTTCTCTCTTCTGTTTTGTCAGGTTTATTCATTCTTCGTTTTTTTTTTAATGTTATTTGTTTTGTTTTGTTTTGTTTTGTTTCTTTATTTATTTCTTATCAAAACTTACATTTCTTATATTTATAAGAAGCTTCCTACCGCCTTTATTACGTTTGAGCAAAACGCGAAAAATATTTGCCCGCCGAGCAGATTGATTCCCTCGTGTTTTTCGAGTATGGCAAAAGAAAAGAACATAACTTACGCCCCTTTCCCAGTTTCCTTTTTTTTTTCCAAGTAAAGAATCTAAGCATTTATGATAAGCAAATACATCTTGACAAGAAATACACTGGATATGAAACATTAGTAACCAAAGATAAACTTTATAACACTTTATTCCCTAAATAGTATACAAACTCGCTGTTTATCTCAGTGTTCTTTACAGGCTCCAAAGGAGAATTAGTAATGTTATAGGTACCGACTTGGCGGTTCGACTCCAGCCGCTTTCTCACCGACGGGATGTGGCTTCCCTGTGTCTGTTCTATAGATATGTTCATGGCTTCTGCTCCTACGAACTAAAGTCACTGGTGCCTCGTGCAACCAGGATGGCAACTGGGTCCCACCCATTCACAGTTAGATTAACCAAATGCAGACGACAATTCTACTCCATCAGCTTCTTTTCTCGCACTTCCCGCCTGTGGAACTCTCTTCCATATTCTTGCTTTCCTGACGGCTACAACCTCCAGGAATTTAAATGCAATGTCAATACCCACCACTTAACTACTTGACTTTAGTTCTTTCTACATCACCCTGTATATTTTTTCCTTTCTCTCTACCTTTGCAACTGTCATTACACCTGTATTCCCATCTTTCTCTTGCTCCATTCTCTGACACCTCCTGTAACTGGTTCGTCTTTCTCTTTACCCTCCTCCTATTTAATCTTTTTTTCTTATGTAGCTCCCTGCGCATCAGTGGTGTTACCGCCTTGCTTGGGGTAAAACGATTAAAATAAATTAAAGCTTCTACTTTATTTTTTTTTGTTTTAGTTCTTTCGTTGTCCTTTTGTTCATATCAGTTATTTACTTTTTAGTTCTCTCTACATCACCCAGTATATCTTTTCCTTACCCTTTAGCTTTGCAACTGTCATCACACCAGTATTCCCATCCTTCTCTTGCTTCTTTCGCTAACACTCCTTGTAACTGGTTTGTCTTTCTTTTTACTCTCCTCCTAACTGACCTATTACTCTTATGTAGCCCCATGCCCATCAGTGGCGTTGCCGTCTTGCATGAGTTGAAACGATTCAAAAACACATAAAAAAAAACATCGCACTCATCTTTTCCTTTCTCTTTACCTTTGCATCTGTCATCACACCAGTACTCCCTTCCTTCTCTTACTCCTTTTTCTAACACTCCTTGTAACTGGTTTGTCTTTCTTTTTACTCTCCTCCTAACTGACCTATTACTATTTCGTAGCCCCCTGCCCATCAGTGGCGTTGCCGTCTTGCATGAGGTGAAACGATTCAAAAGCACACACAAAAAACATCGCACTCAAAAATTTAATAAACGAATCTGCAGTCTAGATCATAAGAAACACATTGAAACGTTATGTCTCTTTAGATCCACGACTGACCGGGCAAAAGATTATCTCACAATAGGTTGCCATTTCTTTCTGCGGTAGACTGGTTGCCAACCAAGATTATATAATCCAACCTGTCCTGCTATTCAACCCATAGCTGGCGAGAAAAGAGATGGATTAATCATCATCTTCTTCTATGTCCCTTGTCCTTACAGGACGTAGACGATCATGGTTCTCCGCGTCTTCCTATCCCTGGTGGCTCTTAGTATGTTTTCTCCTGTTAAACCTCGCAACCCCCGTTCCGTTATCCACCTGATCAAGCCCTGCAAATATGTTATCCGCTGCCTTCCTTTGTCTCTTTTCCCTTTTTTGTCCTGTTAGTATCAGGTTCTCCAAGCCCTTCTTCCTCATTGCATGTCCCAGGAACTTCAGTTGTCTCTTCCTGATGCTCATTATTAATTTTCTTTTTGTTTCCATCCTTTCCAAAACCTCATCATTGCTCATCTGCTCGGTCCATGATATCCGCAGCTTTCTTCTATAGAACCACATTCCAGCTGAAGTTTTTCCTATTCAATGCACGGGCGGGTGGTAGATTTATATATGAGCTAAGTTCATCGGAGCAGAAGCTGTGAAAGTATTTGTAGAAGAGATACAGGGAAGCCACATTGCGCTAATGAGAAAGTGACTGTATCCAAGCTGCCAAGTCGGGATCGATCACATTACAGATTCTCCATTGGATTTTGTCCAGGACCCCTAGGTGGATAGTAGGAGCACCCGACCAGATATGGCAGCAGTATTCAATGCATGGGCGGGTGGTAGATTTATATATGAGCAGGATTGTTTCAGACGGGAAAAACTTCCTGACCCTGCACAGAGAACCGACCTTCTTAGCGGCGGATTTAGCAATGGTGTCTATAGAGTCATTAACTGGCAATACTATGGAATGTCGTTCGTTAAAACCCCTTTCTATGGAAATAGAATTATCGTTTAAATAGCCTCGAAAGGGTTGATAAAAAATCGTTATCTATCGTTCCTGTACTCATAATCTTCACCTCACATTTATCATTCAGTAACCTATCTTGAGTGGCACCTAAGACTTGGATTGTGGAAACTTTATACATGATTTCAAATGTTATTCTTAGTAGATATCCGTATTTGAGTAAACGGCTCTAGTAAATTCATATATAGAGGGCACCAGGGAGCTAAGTTCATCGGAGTAGAAGCCGTCAAGGTATTTGTAGAAGAGACACAAGGAAGCCACATTGCGCCGGTGAGCAAGTGACTATATCTGAGCTGTCAAGTCGGGATCGATCACATTGCAGATTCTCGTTGGATTTTGTCAAGGATCCCTAGGTGGAAAGCAGAGGCACCCGACCAGATATGGCAGCACTATTCAATGTACGGGCGAGTCGTAGATTTATATATCTGCAGGATTGTTTCAGACGGGAAAAACTTCCTGACCCTGCACAGAGAACCGACCTTCTTAGCGGCGGATTTAGCTTTGGATTTTATATAGTCATTTCACTTGAGGTCTGTTGTGTGAATTAACCCGAGGAGCCGCAGTGTTCTGCTTTCAGTGAGACTAGCCTGATCCATGCTAATAGGCGTGTAGGAGCAATTATTTTATTCGTACATCAATCGATATATTTAATTACTTATACATTATTATTCATACTCTAAAATAGACATCCGACACACAAAATATTCTGTCTGATTTAGGCTGAAAAAGTCTAGTCTGGATAGTTTAAAAAATCAAATCTTGCTTGTTTATGATGTCCCAACTAAGCGGCTTGATAAGCGAAATACTTTTTTAACGATGTGACTAATTTATTATATTTTTAAATAGCTGGACCAAATAAGCGATTCCAGTGAACTAATATCCCAGTTAACAATACTCTACAACATTCATATATTTCTTCTCTGTGGGCCCCTTGATGTGGTGTAATGGTTAGCATACTTGTATCGCTAGAATCATTACAATTGAGTAGTGAGTTCGATCCTCACTGGGTGTCCCATACCTTCGGCTTTGTGCTGCATCTATGCTGCGCTTAGAAAGTCACCATCTATTTCTTCTATGTTTTGTGTTCGTTCATGACTTTGCCGACAATGGCTCTCCACAATTTCCTATCTTTTGTATCTCTTAATAAAGTTTGTCTTTTTTTTTATCTTTCCTAAATCCTGTGCTGCCATCGACTTACACAAGCTTCTCATTTTTCTTTATCTATGTGCTGTGTCCCTTCAAGACGTTGGTGATCGTGGCCCTCCACCTATTTCCTGTTTGTTGAAGCTCTTAATAAATTTTGTCTTTGTGTTATCCCTCCTAAACCTTGTTATGCCGTACATTTACTAAAGCTCGCTAGGTAGTTTATGCGTTCTTTTCTTCTGTCTTCCTTGCTTTCAAAACTGCCATATGAGTATCAAATTTTCCAAGCCCTTTTCCTCATCATGAACTAAATAATCAATTTCTCTTCCTGATGTATGTTCTTTTTGTTTCTATTTTCTCTAAAATTTCGTCATTGCTCACATGGTATTCTCAACAGCCTTTTTTTAGAGACACGTTTGTCACTTCTAATCTCTTCTTCATTTGTAAGAGTGCACATCATTTTCTGCCATACTTCAGGATTCTCCTTTGAGTGAAAATTTTCTGTTTTCTTAAATTTGAAAAGCACATATTCTTACGCCAATGCGCCTTCCAATACAGTCAGTTAAGTGTCATACGTGACAAACACTTGCGATCATGTCTCGAAAGAGTCATGACTAACTGGGAAGAAAATTTTGGCGCACTAGGTTGCCATTATTGTCTACGGTAGACTGGTAGGCAACCAAGGCTATAGAACTTACTTGACCCATAGCTTGGAGGAAGAGACGTATTTATAATTTTCCCAAGGGTATTTGCGCGTAAGTGAATGTAACGAATTTGACTGGAATTCGAACTAGGGTTTCCGATTTATCGTTCCGAGCCTATATTCACTGCACCACCCACGCACATCCTACGAACACACATGTTCGAATTAATAAGAATTTGCTATATTCTTATTATAAGCAGATTGATATTCCTTAACTCCAGATTTTCGCATTTGTGTAATTTTTCGATTTACTCATCATAAGGGATCAACAAGTGTTTCTTGTTTTTCACATTTTTGTTATTTTTATATCGTTTTACGACCGGAAAAATTCAGTGCGAAACATACCGTCGCTGCAGAGTGTTGACCTCAATGTCCAACTTACGTATATATATATATATATATATATATATATATATATATATATATATATATCATATCGCCCCAAGCATGGCAGTTTACTGCCACTGCTTTGCAGGGGCTTACATAGGATGAACGTTTTGAGAAAGAGCGACAGGTTACAGGGGGTGTCAGGAAGAGGTTAAGAGAACGATGAGAATACTGATGCGAGTGGCGTGGACGAAGAAAGGAGCTTGAGAGAGAGGATCTGGCTCGAGTAAATTTATATATAGGTGCACCAGCGAACTAAGTTCATCGGAGCAGAAGCTGTGAAAGTATTTGTAGAAGAGGCACAGGGAAGCCACATTGCGCCGGTGAGAAAGTGACTGTAACTAAGCTGCCAAGTTGGAATCGATCAAATTACAGAGTCTCCGTTGGATTTTGTCCAGGACACCTAGGAGGATAGCATTGATCCCAATAGGGTTAGACCAGTACACATTCCTATTAAAAAGTGTTCTATACAATTATATTGTAGAACTTTTGAATATTTTTCATTTTTAAACGAGTTATTTCGCTACCTTGGTTTCCACCATGGTGGAAACCAAGGTAGCGAAATAACTCGTTTAATATATATATATATATATATATATATATATATATATATATTTAAACGAGGTTTTTCGCTACCTTGGTTTCTACCTTGAGTTCAGGCGATTTTTAATAACTATTAAAAATAATTATTAAAAATAATTATTAAAAATCACCTGAAGACACCACTCATGGTAGAAACGAAGGTAGCGAAAAACCTCGTTTAAAAATGAAATATATATATATATATATATATATATATATATATATATATATAAACAGAGATAGCAGATAAAAATAAATTGCCTGATGAGTGACTTTGTCCTCACGAGACTTCGAAGTCGGCACGAACCTGCTCAGATAAAGTGACAAACTATTTGCATTAAATCTATCAATGTTCTGTCGCCGACCCGATTTCATGCATATTACGATATAAATGACACTGCGTGCAAAAATACCTTTTGCCAGTAAAACTACTGAAACAAAATCTCAGAGCTAAATAATATCACAACTGATCAGTATATACATAAATTAAAGATTGATACCAACAATTAGCGGCGACAATTTGTTTTATGCCTAAACTTAATATGAGCTGTGATACAGCAAATCAGATCTGTCTGCAGATGGCTAATTTACGCTCTCACACCCTTGTTGAGCACTCTGGAGGAATGATGGACTTTGAAAAAACAGTAGCTACTCTAGCATCTACGCATCGTTGATTCAGCAATGAATTAGAACACTCTCACAACTGGTGTATGCATACATGATATTTCACATGCTAAAAGTCTGCCTCCTTCTACCGACCGCCCATAGCTCAGAGGTAGAATCGCCGACTGACACCAGTTTGGTCGGGTTTCAATCCTGGGTAAAACGCAATCGGATGTCTAACCGTACTGATCAGCTGTGATACAGCGGACCAGATCTGTCTGCGGATATATATATATATATATTACCTGAGCATATATATATGAGGAGGTTGTAGAGTATTGTTACCTTTTAAGCACCACCTCATATATATATATATATAAACTTATTTATAAATGGAACTTTGGCAGTGTGTGTGTGTGTGTGTATTTTCTTGAAAATTTACATAGTTGTACTATAAGCGTCTGCGAGTGTTCGTAGCTAGGTTTTGTGTCGAGGTACCCCCGATAAATATCGAAAATCGATAATCGAAAAAATCGGGTTATAGCAGGAGTGGTTCGATTTTAATCAAATTTGATTCACTCATAGACAAAGACATAAGAAACGATATTCAAAAGTTTCATGGTTGCAGTTCTTACAATAGTGCAGAAAATCGATAATATATATATATATATATATATATATATATATATATATATCGATACCAGGAAATCAAAATTTGACTTACATCCATTCATTTTTCTTTTGCTTTAACTGGAAACTTTTTAGTCTTTAGTGCCAACGTCCAAAGAGTCTGAGCTCCAGGACCATGGATTAGTTTTAAAGCTTTCATTACACCCGAGCAACGCTGGGCTACACTGCTAGTTTGTATATATATGAGGTGGTGCTTAAACGTTCTAATCCCTATCTATTTCACAAAATGAGACTACCTGATCAAACTTTAGAAGTTATCATTGTATCTTTCCTTTGTTGATGTGCGGACTTTTCAGTAACTGTAGCTGTAAGCAATGATGGAATTCTACTGTTTTACTAAAATTACACAGGTACACAGAACTGCTTCTTAATTCCCCGTAGCTTTTATAGCTTTCGATAAAAAAAATTAGCAAATATATTCCAAATTTCAAAATAAAAAAATAAACAGTATGTAAAAGAGAAAAATCTTTTTTATAGAAATCCCACAACTGCTGTAAGCAAGACGACCACCGCTAAAGTTAAATTTGAAAATAGCCTAGAAGCCCCAGTGTTGCAACTGAGAAAGTCCTCGATGCCCAAGGGGCAGTGTAATTATTCCCCAAAACACGACAAATAAAATACATTGTACGCATATGTGTGAGAGTTAAATAGTTGATTTTCTAGATGTGGCACAAAGCTCAACGTATGGGGTTCCCCAGTGAGCATCGAACTCACTTATAATACGTTCTAGCAAACAAGCTTGCTAACCATTGCACCACACAAAGGTGCCCATTTCCCAAGGCCGAAAGTATGGGGCACCCAGCGAGGATTGAACTCACTACTCAGTTGTAATAGCTTCTAGCATGACAAGCTTGCTAACCATTACACCACGCCGAGATGCCCAGATAGATAGATAGATAGATAGATAGATAGATAGATAGATAGATAGATAGATAGATAGATAGATAGATAGATAGATAGATAGATAGATAGATCGTCTTCTTCTTCTTCTTCTTCTTCTTCTTCTTCTTCTTCTTTCTATGTGCCAGTGATTCTGGCTCTCTCCATTGTCCTTTGTAGCTCTTAATATATTTTGTCTTTTTGTTATCTTTCCTAAACCTTGTTCCACTATCTGTTTACACAAGCTGGCTATGTGAGTCATACCTTGTTTTCCTCTGTCTCTCTTACCGTCAAACTGCCCTGTGAGTATCGATTTTCCAGGCTTTCTTTCCTCATTATCTGATTATTATTTCAACTGATATTAAATATAAGTGTTCTGTTTTGTTTTTTTTTTCCATTTTTCCTACAATTTTCTTCTTTTTCACACCAGCTGCCTATAGAATCCTCAGCATCCTTCTGTATAGCCTTATTTGTGTTGCTTCAAATCTCTTCTTTATCTTCTTGGAAATTGTGAAATTTTTACCGCAATCGCGGAGAACGGATATGTAAATATTCAGTGCTTTTTACTTCTTTCTCTAGAATTATTTTTTTATTTCTTAATAAATTGCATATCTTTTGAAAGTCCTTTTTCGCTATTATAATGCGCCTTCGGATTTCGGTGTCGCATGTTCTGTCATTTGTTAAAACAATTCCCAGATATTTAAATAGTTGTACTCGTTACATTTGACATCCCCAATTTGTAATTTGCACGTTGGAATGTTCCTTTTGCTAACAAACATGCTAAGTTTTAAGTTTTTTAAAAAGTATCGCCGTTTTTTGTTTTGTTTTTTATTTAATTTTTTTTTAAATGTATTCACTATGTTGCTTTTAAATTTTGATTAAAATACAGTTGGAGAAATATAAATATAATATTTTCAACTGCGGACATCAACAAAGGCTGTTATTAGTAGTCATACTTTTAACAATGTTAAGACTTAATTTAACCCTAAAATTCGACTCCTAATGAAATTATGTCAACAAAGTTGGCTATTATAAGGTTGACATTTAAAGTTACATTTCGAAGTTAATCTCTGGCAGTCAAATTTTTGTTAAATACCTCGCACTTAAAATTATTGATAGATGTAAATATCAGAAGTTATATTACGTATTTTACTCCATTCTGGGTATGACGGCATATCACGTTGAATACTGCTTATGGCATATTACGTTGAATAAACCGGTTCTCGTTCGATCACTGAAGTTAAGCAACGTAAGCCTGGTCAGTACTTAGATGGGTGACCGCTTGGGAATACCAGGCGCTGTGCGTTGTGGTGCAGTGGATTCAGCTTGGAAAGAGAAATCAGTGAGCCGAGTTCGAATTCCAGTTGAGTACCCTGCATTCACTTAAGCACTGATACCCTTGGGAAAGGTATTAATCCGTCACTTCCCTCCAGTTATGTGTTAAATAACACGATAGGGCCTGGAATGCAACCCATCCAGTGTTGGTGTCAAAATAAAAACACCCTTGGTAGCCCTGACGAAGCATGAAGTATTCAGCTATTTGACAAGATTATGAATTTCGCTATAAACTGCGCCAGGGTTCCAAATGCACAGGGAATACTGGAGGGGTGTAGTGAGTTCTATCTCGGGCGAGGCCGCAGAACGACGACGAAACTGCATCCGGGTCTTTGGTATAACTCCATCCGGCACTGATCGAGAGGCTTTGAGTAGCGTACAATTACCTGTTAGTTGATGGTGTTCCCATGCTTACCAAGACCTGGGGTGGTAGCACCTGTTATAGATCCAACTAGGGGTAAATAGTTATCCCTCAAGCTGGGGTCAAAACACTATGAAAGCATAAAAATTGTAGAAGAAGGGCCACTAACACAGTTTCATTTTCATTTAAAAGTAATACATTTTTATAAAAATATTAAAATGTATTACAAGCAATACATTTTTATTTAAAAAAAGATAGTACAAGGAATACATTTTAGTAAAATTATTCAAACTATTGTCTTCATCTTCGTTGTTTAGACTTGACACAAAGAGTTATCAGTTCTGTACCAGTCTACACCAGTGGTAAAGTAACTTACAGGGTTAGAGGGAGATAACTCATGACTTCTAGAAGATGCACTAATACGCAAGGAATGAAGTTCATATACCTCAGTGATTGTAATCAAGGATTCCGTTAAAAAAATCCTAGAACCTGAAGAAGGCTGGAGCGTACAACGGCCGAAACGTCGTACAACTGGCTACGAAGATGAGAACAATAGTCCGAATAATGTAAAAAATGTATTTTACTATGACTTATTAGTCAATCAAACAAGGCAGAACGAAAAGTAAATGGTATAAAACTGCATTTAAAATTAGTGTATCACCTTCTTTAGGTCATTGGTGCTCCCCTCCACAAGATTTTACTCGAGCAACCAGACTGGCAACAAGGTCCCACCCTTTCACAATTAAATCTACCAAATGCAACCGACACTTCTACTCTATCAACTTCTTTACTCGCATTTCCCGCATGTGGAACTCTCTTCCGTATACTTGCTTTTCTGACGGCTACAACCTCCAGGAATTTAAATGCAATGTCAATTCCCATCTCTTATCCACTTGAGCCCCGTCCCATCTTCATCACTCCCGTGTATCTTGTTCTTCTCCTTTTTCTCTCCCTCCGCAACTGTCTTTACACCTGTGTTCCCATATTTCTCTTGATCTTTCTCTGACACCTCCTGTAACTGGTTCGTCTTTCTCTTCACTCTCCTGCCTAAACATTTACTCTATTATGTAACCCACTGCGCATTAGTGGCGGTACCGCCTTGCTTGGTCTGTAACAAATAAAAATAAAAGTGTATCCTTTATTGCGCATTTCAAAGTTTAATCGATCATAATTTTTCAGTGGCAACATATTCTCCATTACCTACTGAATGAATCCCGAAAGCGTATTGCGGCTCTCGGGTTATTCAATAGGAGTAAACATATTTGCTTATTGGCTGATTTACACACCTTCCCGGCCTTTTGAACAGAAGTAGTGATTCATTGCTTCCGTTTTTTTTATAGGGTTTCCGGTTCTTTCTAAAGTTTTTCTTCGTTCCCTTTCACTCCCATTAGCGCCTTGTATATTAGTAGCATAGGATGTGCGTTGTGGTACAGTGGATTTCGGCTCGAAACGAGAAATCGGGGAGCCGAGTCCAAATTCCAGTTGAATTCATTGCATTCACTTACGCGCAAATACCGTTGGGAAAGTTATTAATCCGTCTCTTCCCTCCAGTTATGGGTTAAATAATAGGACAGATTGGGTTCTATAGCCTTGGTCGGCAACCAGTCTACCGCAGAAAGCAATGGCAACCTACTGCGGGATAATCTTCTGCCCAGTCAGTCATGTCTCTTTCGAGACATGATCGCCCAAGCGTGTTTCACGTATGGCACTTAACTGACTGATATTAGTAGCATAATCGCCTTGCTTGGAGTAAATTAATTAAAGAAACAATTTTTAAACATCTGTCCATTGTCGTGGTTTCAAAAGTCTAAACTGGCGACTGGGACAAATTTGACTAACATTAGCAAGTCACCAACCTAATCTTTTTTTTTTTTTTTTTTTTTTGAGTAGATAGACCAAACTATCGCCAAACTATCCACCCTCGTCTATTGAACAGGTGTAGAGGCTCATACTTTGTTCCCTATTTAAGATGTGGTTTCCGGCTTTCTCTTTTCCAATGTTTTCAGTCTTTTCTTTTACCTTTTTTTTTTCAATTGGAGTAGATAGACTAAACTCTCGCCCGGTTCACACACCACCCACGTCTATTGAACAGGTGAAGAGGCTCATCCCTTGGTTCCTTTTTAGGATGTGGATTCCGGCTTTCTCTTTTCCGATCTTTTTACTCTTACGTAGCCCCTGCGCATCAGTGGCGTTACAGCCTTGCTCGGGGGGTTATATGATTAAAAAAAAAAAAACTTGCAAGACGATAAAAATTGTAAAGTATCTCATTCAATAATAATGGATATGTGTGTTTATGTATAGAAACTAGAAAGGATCATTATAAAAAACTAGAAAGGATCATTATAAAAAACTAGAAAGGATCATTATAAAAAAAACTAGAAAGGATCATTATAAAAAACTAGAAAGGATCATTATAAAAAACTAGAAAGGATCATTATAAAAAAACTAGAAAGGATCATTATAAAAAACTAGAAAGGATCATTATAAAAAACTAGAAAGGATCATTATAAAAAACTAGAAAGGATCATTATAAAAAAAACTAGAAAGGATCATTATAAAAAACTAGAAAGAATCATTATAAAAAAAAACTAGAAAGGATCATTTTAAAAAACTAGAAAGGATCATTATAAAAACTAGAAAGGATCATTATAAAAAACTAGAAAGGATCATTATAAAAAAAACTAGAAAGGATCATTATAAAAAACTAGAAAGGATCATTATAAAAAACTAGAAAGGATAATTATAAAAAACTAGAAAGGATCATTATAAAAAACTAGAAAGGATCATTATAAAAAAACTAGAAAGGATCATTATAAAAAACTAGAAAGGATCATTATAAAAAACTAGAAAGGATCATTATAAAAAAACTAGAAAGGATCATTATAAAAAACTAGAAAGGATCATTATAAAAAAAACTAGAAAGGATCATTATGAAAAAAAATAGAAAGGATCATTATAAAAAACTAGAAAGGATCATTATAAAAAAAACTAGAAAGGATCATTATAAAAACTAGAAAGGATCATTATAAAAAACTAGAAAGGATCATTATAAAAAAACTAGAAAGGATCATTATAAAAAACTAGAAAGGATCATTATAAAAAACTAGAAAGGATCATTATAAAAAAAACTAGAAAGGATCATTATAAAAAACTAGAAAGGATCATTATAAAAAAAACTAGAAAGGATCATTATAAAAAACTAGAAAGGATCATTATAAAAAACTAGAAAGGATCATTATAAAAACTAGAAAGGATCATTATAAAAATAAAGAATTAATCGAATAAATGAGCCAAAAGACAAACGGATCTCGAATACAATGATCTCCTTAAATTAATTGATCGACGAATTTCGGAAACAAAATATATTAAGACCTACCAGTTATCTATTAGTAAACAGAAGGAGTCTTTGGCTGCTTAATGGTAATTGGCTTTTAACTAGTTTTAACCTGCCAGAATTTCACGGTTTTTCTTTTTGAAAATTTTGATGAATCCTAATTCTTCAGTTAATGATTGAATAACTACATGGCAAGTTCTTCGGCAATAAAAGATCTGTAGAAATTTCACTATTGCATTGTTAAATATTTAAACATAAGAACTTTAACAAAATATTGTAATAACAATTATACATATGAGTGCTGGTAGTTATTTAAAGAAGTGGGTACAAATGAAAAGATTTGAAATTGACAACTGTTTTCCATTTCATTAAAACTGTCGTTAAGCACTTTCTTTCTTTCTTTCTTTCTTTCAGAAATATTCAAATATTTATGGCGTATTAGTAGGAGAAGTTATATATTTCTTTCTTTCTTAAATAGTCCATTATTTCTGAGGAACTGACAGGACGTAATAGTCGGATTAATTAGTGAAGGAGATCGTTGTATTCCCATTACTCAACACTGAGAAAATGATTATTATTAATAGATTGACGGCTACTGATGTTCGATGAAAATGACCATATTGGATAACTCTCGTTAGAAATCTTCACTCTGATATACTGTTGCATAAGATTCTTTTTTCTTTCTTTGTGTCCTTTTGTCGTCGGGTGTCACAAGACGGTGATTCGCAGTTTTTAATTTCCTGTTTGCTATGCATCGCCACAAAAATTGATTTCAGGGTGGGAACAACTCCACACCAAAATATCATTTATCGGATTTCACTCTGAGGTAAGCATAAAAAAACATCATTGTTGTACCAAAATAACACACCTTTATCCTCTTTTTTTCCATATTACTGCGGATATTTATTGTCACAGTTGTTTCTCTCATTCTTGTCTATGAATAGACATCTATCTAAACTTATTTATAAATGGAACTTTTTCTCTGTGTGTGTGTGTGTGTGTGTGTGTGTGTGTGTGTGTGTGTGTGTCCGTTACCTATAGACTACGAAACGGCTGAACCGATTTTCTTGAAAATTTACACAGTTGTACTATAAGCGTCTACGGGTGTTCTTAGCTAGGTTTTGTGTCGAGGTACCCCCGAAAAATGTAGACAATCGATAATCGAAAAAATCGGGTTATAGAAGGAGTGGTCCGATTTTAATAAAATTTGATACACTCGTAGACAAAGACATAAGAAACGATATTCAGAAGTTTCAAGGTTGCAGTTCTTACAATAGTGCAGAAAATCGATAATATATATATATATATATATATATATATATATATATATATATAAGGCAGGATGTTTGTGTGTGTGTCTGTTTATCTGTCTGTATGTCCTTTAATCCACAATTTTTATACGATTCTCACCAAACTTCACTTTAATCTGAGTCTGAGCTCCAGGACCATAGATTAGTTTTAAAGCTTTCATTACACTCGAGCAACGCCGGACTATACTGCTAGTTCTAGAATAAGCGACTGGCTCATTGATTGAAAATATTAAATTATATTTCACATAACTACATTATGGAAGATTTACGTTTAAACTAACGAAATTCCTTAATGATTTCTCCAGTTGATTTGTTGGATCATCTTAACCAATTAATGTCCATCGTTCCATTTTTGGTGACAATAATTTATACAGAGTGCGATGTATAAATTGTTGTCTAAATTACGCAAATATGAAAATAACACAAACATCTTATTTTAACAGATATATTTAACAAAATTAGACAAAAATATCTTGAAAAACGAAATAGTAAATTTTTTCAGTAGAATCGCCATTGGTTTCA
Organism: Ascarosepion bandense; assembly: GCA_037127315.1. Classification (NCBI taxonomy): domain Eukaryota; kingdom Metazoa; phylum Mollusca; class Cephalopoda; order Sepiida; family Sepiidae; genus Ascarosepion; species Ascarosepion bandense. The sequence continues at coordinate 1,175,319 of JBBBDQ010000900.1, forward strand.
ACCACCGCCTTTTGACTTTGGAATCACTTGCATCTCTTTTGGATGGTCTCCTTGTTTAAATTTGTGAATACTGCTGTAATCCTTGCTCTCAGTTCATCTTTGGTGTTCCGAGGTTTTTTGTTGGTCTCTCGTTTTATAACACTATTTTGGTATGTGGAAAAATATGATACACCTTGGGTTTCCACGAAAAGAAAATGGAAAAACAAAGAGCTACTGTGAGACGCTGAATAACCACCGAGCGAGAACCAAAAAGAATCACGTTCAAAACGCTCAGAGAGAGAGAGAGAGAGAGAGAGAGATAAAAGAGCAGATTTCATCGAAAAAACGAGAAACGAACGAGAATCAACCCAGAGCAGGTACCAGGTAGGACACTTTTTGGTTTCTCCCTGAAATTGTTTTTGCTTGCCATTTTTCCGTAGATCGATTTCCTTCTCGTTTTTATTAATTGCTAATAGTATTGCTTAAATGTCTGACCACAGGGAGGAAAAGAGAATGACAGAGTCGGAGGTAGACGAGATGGAGCAACTATTGGATGCCAACGACGTCAAATCGAAACAACCCACATTTAGAGAGTTAAGGAGTTTGTTGTTTAAAATCACCCTGTCCGAACACTTTTACACACTACCGGTAGTGTGCAAAAGTAATAGGACAGGGGTGATTTTTCTAAAAACCTTACTGAAATTCAAATACAGTGTGAAAAGCCAAGTAAATTGCTAATAAATATTGATTATTTAAAACTAGGTCTAAAAGTAATGTATTAAAAAGAATTTATATTTAATCTTTTCTATTTTCTATTGAACAAGTTATTTTGAAACAAATCATTATTTTATTATCCTTAGATATGACTGACATTTTTCTTATTCCCCACTCTCGAATTGAGCTGTAAATAGTGTCAATATAGTTTACAGTTTCCTTTTAAAACTTTTTTTGGTAATAGTTAGCTTGTGATGTCAATGCCTGACAGAAGAAGGCTGTGATCAAAGCAAAAGGCTATTATACTAAATATTAAATTTATTTTGTAACAAGTATTTTTTTCTTGTTAAAGAATTTGTTGAGTAAATAAAATAAAATTACTTAAATTAAATTTATTTTCTGTCAATATGCCTCATAAAAGATAAAATATTCTTGTCCTAATACTTTTGCACAATACTGTATATATGCAGGACTTTTTGGCATCTTTATTAATATCTTTACTGAGAACGGAATACATGGCTAAGTGACCCACGAATGAAAATGTTAAAGTGACGATCGCTAAATTAAAAATTGGCACTATTATAAGCTACATAGCTGGGCTTGAGAACCACCTTTCAGAGCAGGTCATGTTATTTACTTTAGCCTCATATCATCAAGGAACCTTCTCGGTGTTTTTCTGAAATTTTTCATTTGTTGCAAATCATGTAAGCACCTGAAAAAATTTGGATCTTGGTTGTTTTCGGATTTATGCATATGACACAACGATTTAGTCCTTTCTGTTTTTTAACCATCGAAAATAATCTTTTCACCTTGCCATCAGCACAGGTGATGTTAAACTGCGGAAAGTAACAGCTCTTTTTTTTTAATCATTTCACTCCAAGCAAGGCAGAATCGCCACTAATGCGCAGGGGGCTACATAAGGGAGTTTAAGTTTTAGGCAGTAGGAGAGTGAGGAGAAAGACGAACCAGTTACAGGAGTTGTCAAAGAAAGGGCAAGAGAAGGATGTGAACACAGGAGTGAAGACAGGTTCGAAGGTAGAGAGAAAGGAAAAGAACAAGATACACGGAGTGATGTAGAAAGGACTGGAGTCAAATGGCTAAGAGATGGGAATTGACATTGCATTTAAATTACTAGAGGTTATTGCCGCCAAGAAAGCAAGTATATGGAACGAAGTGCCACATGCGGGAAGTGCTTGAAAAGAATGTGACAGAGTAGAATTGTCGGCTGCATTTGGCTGATTTAACTGTAAAAGGGTGGGACCATGTTGGCAGTCTGGTTGCACGAGTAAATTCTTGTGGAGGTGGCACCAGTGATATGTGTTCCCGGAGCAGAAGCCATGAAAATATATAAGAGACAGAGGGAAGCCACATCCCGCCGACGAGAAAGTGGCTGGAGTAGAGCTGCCAGGTCGAGACCAATCATATTACAGATTCCCCTTCCGAACCGGTCGAGAACACTGAGATGAACAGCAGTGGCGCCTGACCAGATATAACAACAGTATTCCATGCACGTGTTTTCCCCCTGACATTATATTGTATCAGTTGTTAGGTCTACTGCTGGGAGAGTTGAGTTATTGTCTCGTGCATGACATTTTTTCTCGTCAGAATCCGTCTTGCACATTTATAAATCTACTGGCAGTATAGCCCGACGTTGCTCGAGTGAAATGAAAGCTTTAAAACTAATCCATGGTCCTAGAGCTCAGACTCAGCCTAAAGAATATTTGTGTGAAGTTTGGTGAGAATCGGATAAAAATTGTAGATTTGTATAAAGGGCATACAGACAGATAAACAGAAACACACACACAAACATCTTGCCTTTTATATACATATATATGTATTATCGATTTTCTGCACTACTGTACAAACTGCAACCTTGAAGCTTCTGAATATCGTTTCTTATGTCTTTGTCTATGAAGGTATCAAATTTAATTAAAATCAGACCACTCCTTCTATAACCCGATTTTTTCGATTTTCGATATTTATCGGGGGTAACTCGACACAAAACCTAGCTAAGAACACTCGCAAACGCTTATAGTACAACCGTGTAAATTTTCAAGAAAATCAGTTCAGCCTTTTTGGAGTCTATAGGTAACGGACACACAGACACACACACACACACACACATACATACAAACACAGAAAATGTTCCATTTATAAATAAGTTTAGATCATTCACCGTGCATGAGATATGGCTGCCATATCTGGTCTATGACTTCTGCTGTATATCTCAAGATTTTTGACAAAAATCAAACAAGAGACTGTTACTCCATCATTACCTGCATCTAAACTTCTCACTGATGTGACGTGACGTGACGTGACGTGACGTGACTTCAATCAGTCTCTTGTACAAATATTTTTATGGGAAAGAAAATGATGAGCTTCCTCCCTGGTGCCTCGACTGCGTGAATTTAAGTTACTACATTGACAACTAGGTCACACAGTTTTACATTTGAACTAGCTAGATGCAACCGTTAGTTCTAGTATAATAGTTTTTTTCTCGCACTTCACACCTGTGAAACTGCCTCCCAATTTCTTATTTCCCCTGTCACTTACAATTTAAAAAGATTATCTGCAACACCAGTCGACATTTCCTGTCTTCCTGAATCCTGTTCGTTTATTGTCCATTTTCCACACTTCTCGTCAATAGAGTTTTCTCATTGACTTTTACTTCTTGTAACCGGCTGCGCCCTTGTAGCATTATCGCCTTGCTTCGAGTGAAATTATATATATATATATATATATATATTACGGAAATTAACGAAGATTAAAGAAATGGTCTTTAAAAAACCGACAATTTAAGGACAATTTCGTTAATCTTTATTAATTTTCGCAACATGTTTACATTTGTTGATATTACGATGCATTTCAGAGTAGATATGGTTATGACGGTGAATCGAAAATTGTGTTATATAGGCTTGATTTGACTTCGTTTAGACTGTTGGCCATTCATGGTCGAGAAGTCTAAGACGCGCCAGATCAATTGGTGACTTCCCCTATGTGGATAGGGATTGCAGGTTCGAATCCTACCAAATGACACATTTTCGTAACAAAAATTTATCGTAAAAAATTTATCGTAAATAATTAGGCCGGTAGAATATAATACTGTTTGATTATAAACAGAAAAATTTACTTAAATACGAGTATCAATCAAAATTAACGCTAAAACAAATCATTTCATATATATATATATATACTACCGGCCATAATCATTAGGTCAACCCAATTTTTTAAGTGGATAATTCTAAATGAAAATAGAATGGTTCTTTTGTTATTATAACTTTGCAAAATTTTACATGTCAAAGAAGCAAAGATGAACTCGTCCGAATCAGCATAAATTATCTTCATTCTTTCATTGATAAAACTGCAATATAGGTAATTATTAAATATTTGTAAATTCATTTGATGCACATGTTATTGTGCAGTATTAATAAAAGAACCATTTTCTTTTCCTTCACAATTATTCACTTGGCAATAAATACTAAAAAACAGTATGAAATACATAATTTATTTAAAACACTGGGGTTGCCTAATGATTATGGCCGGTAGTGTATATATATATATATATATATATATATATATATATATATATGTGTGTGTGTGTGTGTGTGTGTACAGTACTGTGCAAAATTATTAGGACAAGAATTATTTTATCTTTTATGGGGCATCATAATAAAGTTTAAAATCACCCCTGTCCTAACACTTTTGCACACTATCGGTAGTGTGCAAAAGTATTAAGACAGAGGTTATTTTCCTAAAAACCTCACTGAAATTCAAATACAGGGTGAAAAGCCAAGTAAATTTGCTAATAAATATTGATTATTTAAAACTTGGTGTAAAAGAAATGTATTAAAAAGAAGTTATATTTAATTTTTTCCTATTTTCTATTAAACAAGTTATTTTCAAACTACTCATTATTCTATTATCCTTGGATATGACTGACTTTATTCTTATTGCCCCATCTCGAATTGAGCTGTAAATAGTGTCAACATAGCTTAAAGATTCTTTTTGAAGCTTTTTTTTATAATAGTTAGCTTTTGATGTCAATGCCTGACAGAATGAAGGATGTGATCAAAGCAAAAGGCTATTGTGCTAAATATTAAATTTATTTTGTAACAAGTATTTTTTTTCTTTTTAAAGCATTTGTTGGATAAATAAAATAAAATTACTTAAATTAAATTGTTTATTTTCTGTCAATATGCCTCATAAAAGATAAAATAGTTCTTGTCCTAATACATTTGCACTGTACTATATATCTATATATATATGCAAGTTGACATGACAGTCATAAACCTAAATGCAATTGCGGAATTAAAAATGAGCGTCCTACGGGTGGAGAATGTATGACAGAAGGGGTGGTATATCAAGTTATGATATACCCAAAAGAAAATACAAACTTCAAGAAGTACTACATTGGTATTTCAGCAGGTGCTTGGAAGCAACGGTTATAGAATCATACACACTTCTTTTCCAACCCTGAATTGAGAAACCAAACATCTCTATCCAAATATCTCTGGTCATAGAAAGACAAAAACTTAACCCCTATGATTAAATGAAATATCATGAAAAAATCTAACACAGCCATCAACTTCAAAGATTTCTGTTGCTTATGCCTGGATGAAAAAATCACTATCATCAAACAAAAACCAACTGGACCTGCTGAATTTGAGGAGGGAACTAGTTTTTAAATGTCGACATAGGAGCCGTTTTAAGTTAAGTACTTTTAGCCACTCATTAATTTCTCTGAAGACTTTACACACATCACACTATACGGAATATATGTTGTTTATTTGTACCTTATTGTTCTATGTTTCGAATTTTTTTTATACAGGTTTATATATGTCTATGGTATTGCTTACATATTTGTTTTTGCAGGTGTATGGGTGTATATATATGTGTGTATATATACCTGTGTGCGTGTAAATATATATGCGCGTGTGTGCCTACGCAATTAAGTGTGTGTGTGAGTTGTATGTGTACATATATATGTTTTTTTACATTACTAAATTTATACTGCATTATAACTGTACCGTTGACCAAAAAATTTACCTACATTATTAAGTTATATTGTATTATTATTATTGTATTGTTAACCGAATAATTAGTATAATTTTGATTATATAGTGGCGTGGTGGTAATTGTGATTAAAACGGATTGATTAACTATTATATCTTAACTTTTTAATTTTCTTAGGTTTTTAAAATTCCAATTTCTTATTCTTTCACTAGTAATATGTAAATTTATTTTTAAGCTAAATAATTAAGTTTAAACAACTAAATTTAAATAGAATAATCAGGCTTACTTTTAAATTAATTTTTAAAAAATTTAAAAAATTTATATTGTATAATATTTGCTTTCTTGATTGTATAATTAGTATAATTTTGATTATATAGTTGTGTGATGATTTTGTGATCGCAAATGATTGATTAACTATTATCTCTTAAATATATTTTTAATTTTTTTAAAACTCCAATTTCTTATCCGCTCACCGTTAATATATAATATTTATGTTTATTTTTTTATTTTTATTATCTTCTATCATCTTTTCTTTCTATTTTAGATTTATTCCTCTCTTCTTTCTTCTTCCCCTTTCGTTTACGCTTTAAGATACTTACCCTTTCTTTTTAACGCTCTCTCTCTCTCACCTAACCCACTTTCTTTACGTTTCTAATCTACGGGTCAGCAGTCTAACTGACATGCTGAATGTATCTTTAGATTTTAGTTGACATCCGCTCTTACGCGTACTCTTTGATTATATGTTGCGTATATATATGCTTATGCATGAATATGTGCGTGTATTCGCCGAACTGATGTAATGATGTATTTTTTCTTAAATGTTCACTTTTAAGTGAGCGACCTTTATTTTTATTCGTTTTTTTTTAGGTCTTTGTGAATATCATTCGTGTAAAATCTTTTGTACAATAAAGACGGAAGCTGATGATGGTTCGCCTGAAAATAGACCTACACTTACGATTTACCATGAAATAACGTGTCTGCCTTAATTTTTCTTATCTTTGCTCTATATGCATTGATGTATATATATATATATATATTTAGAGCCCACTTAGAGAGTTATCCCACCACTGTATGTACAGAATACTCCGCATGCTGATATATATATATATATATATATATGTGTGTGTGTGTGTGTGTGTGTGTGTGTGTGTGTGTGTGTGTGTATCAGCAAGCAGTGTGGGTATAGAAGAATCCAAAGGAGTACCCTGTACATACGGTGGTAGCATAACTCTCTAAGAGAACTCTAAATATATATGTATATAAATGCATATAGAGCAAATATGAGAAAAATTAAGTCAGACACATCATTTCATGGTGAATCGGAATTATAGGCCTATTTCAGGCGAACCATCATCAGCTTCCGTCTTTATTTTGCAAAGGATATATATATATATATATATATATATATATATATATATATATTCTACAATTTCATGGGTAATACATATTTCGCAGCCAAACCTGTTGCTCGTTAGACCCAAATGATACAACACTTAATATTCAAAATCATCTAGAAAAGAATCATATAGAGACACTCACGTGCCCATATCGAGAATAGATATTTAACGGTAATCTATAAAAACATTTCCTCACTTGTTAAAAAAACAAATATATATATATATATATATATATATATATATATATATATATATATTTGGTTAGCAAACTTTCTTCTAAGCAACTTTTATTGAATACCACCAAAAAGAAATTGAATACCGAAAAAAATTTTTTTCCAGCATTCTGACTTTTTTTCTGTTTTTAGAAGTTAAAGAATGTAGAAGTTGTCCTTATTTTTTATTGCTCCAATAACGTTCGGCCTGTACTACAGCCATTCTCAAGGGCGTTGTATCCGGTATATTTATTCTTCGTGTGTTTTAATACATAGAAAGACATTTTATACCAGTTTTTTGACAAGATACTATAATCTGTAATTTATTTAATGTCTGCAAGAAAGTTTTTAATTTTGTTGCTAATCTTAACGTTTACTTTATTTAAACGCTAAACAGTCACTTTACATCTATCTATCTATCTATCTATCTATCTATCTATCTATCTATCTATCTATCTATCTATCATATTCATTATCTATCTATCTATCTATCTATCTATCTATCTATCTATCTATCTATCACAGTCCCAAATTCTAAATCTATCTATCTATCTATCTATCTATCTATCTATCTATCTATCTATCTATCTATCTATCTAAGCATATTCATTATCTATCTATCTATCTATCTATCTATCTATCTATCTATCTATCTATCTATCTATCTAAGCATATTCTTATCTATCTATCTATCTATCTATCTATCTATCTATCACAGTCCCTTCAAATCTATCTATCTATCTATCCCTATCTATCTATCTATCTATCTATCTATCTATCTATCTATCTATCACAGTCCCTTCAAATCTATCTATCTATATATCTATCTATCTATCTATCTATCTTGGTTAAACATCTCATCTTGCAGTGTCTTCTTTCGCACAAAAAACATGGCTTTCGTTTCTCTAGGTCAATTACAGGTGTGTCAAAGGGTTTTTTATGCGATTCACCATTCTCATCAAAGGCTTTAGCCTTTGATGAGAATAGTGAATCGCATGCTGTTGCTTTGGATATCCCGAAGGCAGTTGACATGATTTTTTATTCAAAAGAGAAAAATTATGTTATTTCTGGACGATTTTTTTTCTTTGAATCAATTTTTCTTATCTTAACGTTTATCATATTTGAATGCTAAATGTTTATTTTAACTGGATATTAAATTTCATGGTACCATAAAAAAAAGTTCATTTTTTTAATATTTAATTGCCCATAAATTTATTTAATGTCTGCAAGAAAGTTTGTAATTTTGTTGCTAATCTTAACGTTTACTTTATTTAAACGCTAAACAGTCACTTTCTATCTATCTATCTATCTATCTATCTATCTATCTATCTATCTATCTATCTATCTATCTAAGCATATTCATTATCTATCTATCTATCTATCTATCTATCTATCTATCTATCTATCTATCTATCTCAGAATCTTCATATACTATCATATCTATCTATCTATCTATCTATCTATCTATCTATCTATCTCAGAATCTTCATATCTACATATCTATCACAATTTCTTCACATCTATCTATCTATCTATCTATCTATCTATCTATCTATCTATCAAAATTTCTTCACATCTAGCTAGCTATCTATCTATTCATCTCAGAATCTTCATATCTACTTATCTATCACAATTTCTTTACATCTATTTATCTCTCTATCTATTTATCTCAGAATTTTCACTTACGCACGAATACCCTTGGGAAAGGTATTAATCCGTCTCTTTCCTCGAGTAATGGGTTAAATAATAGAACATATTTGGTTCTATAGCCTTGGCTGGCAACCAGTCTACCGCAGAAAGCAATGGCAACCTACTGCGGGACAATCTTCTCCCCAGTCAGTCATGTCTCTTTCGAGACATGATCGCCCAAAATGTGTATCACGTATGGCACTTAACCGATTGACTCTCCTCGGGTTAAGAAAGTTGCAACTCAGAATCGCAGATTGGATGAGAGAGTTATTAATAATAATACTCTGACTTCGAATCCGAAGTTATCTCCATTTAACCCTCTCTTTTGAGGCTTAGACGTGGGGCTGCTTGATCCTTTTCACCAGGACTCTCGTTTGGGGAAGCGTGAGCAAGTTTTAAGTCCGAAGATTTTGGTCCAGAGAATAATGTTTGGGAACCACAAGCCTAAAATTTTTCCAGTTTCTCGATCTCCCTTAACACCACAAGCGCTACCTGGACAAGATTCTTCTTAGTGCGTAGGTTGTACTTATCAGGACAACTTTTGTATATCCCTTAAGCTGGGATTTCCAAAGAGCCTTCTTCTTCTTCTTCTTCTTCTTCTTCTTATTATTATTATTATTATTATTATTATTATTATTATTATTATGTCATTTTTCATTATAAATCCGTTTCTGCTATGATCGCACGACCTACCAAGTCTGCAGGAAGACCTAAGGCAGGTCGTCGTGTGTTGTTATGGCTCTATTTCATTTTTTTTTTTTCATATCTCCCTAGCGTTACATAGGCAAAGTTCACCTTAGTGTGTGGACTGTACTTAACAAAACAATTTTTTGTATATCTCTTAAACTGGGGTTTCCAGGGATTCTTTCAATGTGTTGTTTTGTTCCAGTTTTTATCATTCCAAGTGCATTCACTATCACTGGTACGATACTTGTTTTCAATTTCCATATTTTTTCTCTTTCAATTGCCAGGTCCTTATATTTTGACAGTTTTTCGAATTTCTTGGTTGCTATGTTACAATACGCTGGACAAGCCATATCAATTAATAATCAAGTTTTTTTCTTTTTTTGGTTTTTTAACAATAATGTGCGGCCTATTTGCTTCGATTTTTCTGTCTCTGTAGATGGTGTAATCCCATAGAATGATGACTTCTTCTATTTTTGTAACCGGTGCTGGGTGATGTTCATACTGATGTTTCTTTACATATTTATCCATAGTGTTTGCACATATTATTATTATTATTATTATTATTATTATTATTATTATTATTAAACTTTTTCTTTCCTTTCTTTATCATCACCCACTTATTTTTTTTTTCTTATTTTTTTTTTACTTCGTTATCATATTTTTCCTACTGCTAGTGCCACCTATATATTTATACAAATACATTGTTTTGGTTAATCCAGCGGATTTTAACCCTCTAGGGCCATTCGTATCATATTTGATACAGTATGAAAACAAGCCTTGAAAGAAATATTTTCCTGAAAAATTTTTTAAGAGAAATATTTTATAAATTTCAAATGAAAGCAGTACTGACTGCGCAGTCAATGAATACCAAATGTTTCCTTATAGGGAAATACCAAATGTTTCCTTATAGGGAAATACTGTATCAAATATGATACGAATGGCCCTAGAGGGTTAAAGTTCTTTCTTACATCAGTTTATGTGTTTTGATTTGTTTTTATTGTTTTGTTTTGTTTTTCTGTTGTGCTACTTTTTTTTGTGTGCTTGTTTGTTTGTTTTTTGTCTTTGCTTCTCTTTTTAAACTTTCTCTTGTTTCTTTCCCCGTTCATAAATCAGCGTTTCGTTAACATTAATTTTACATCATGTTTATAGATTTAACCAGCATTTCCGATTCCGTGTTTTTTGTCCGTTCAGCCCCTCACATTGTTTCCCCTTTGTGTTCGCCGTTGTGTTTTGTTGAGACGTGGTGTCATTTCAGTTTTCCATGACAGTTGTCACATTTTACTTGTACTGTTCAGTGACGTTCTTCCATTTTATCACCCACTATTTGGTATTCAAGTTTTATTTGTTTTTTGTTGTTGTTGTTTTTTTGTTTTTGTTTTTTTTTTGTTTGTTTGTTTATTTATTATCTATGCGTTTTTTTTTGTTTTTTTTTTTTTTGTTTGTTTGTTTATTTATTATCTATGCTTCTTCTTGTTGTTTTAATGACAGCTTGGTACGTTTGAGTCGATCATGTTTTGGCGGTGACAAATTATGGCTTCAGGCCAGTAAGAAGATAATTCGTTTCAGGTTTTGTGCGATCAGGTTTTTACAAGCCAGCAAAAAACAATAACTAGTAAGTAAAGTATTAAAAAAACACACAGTAATAGAATCTTTGTTTGGTAAGTACATTATCGATAAGGATAGTATTGATGATAATGATGATGATAATAATGAAGAAGAGGTAGAGAAGATGGTGTGAGCCAAAAGTAAATATCTGAGATGAACAAAAGGACGACGAAAGAACTAAAAAATACAATAAAGTAGAAACTTCAAATTTTTTAATCGTTTCACCCTAAGCAAGGCCGAAACCCACTGATACGCAGGGGGATACATAAGAAAAAAAAGATTAGAGAGGAGGAGCGTAAAGAGAAAGACGAACCAGTTACAGGAGGTGTCAGAGAAAGGATCAAGATGGGACTGCAGGTGTAATGACAGTTGCAGAGGTAGAGAGAAAGGAATAAATATACAGGGTGAAGTAGAAAGAAATAAAGTAAAGTGATTAAGTGGTGGTTACTGATATTGCATTTAAATTCCTGGAGGTTGTAGCCGTCAGGAAAGCAAGAATATGGAAGCGAGTTCCATAGGCGAGAAGAAAAGAATTTGATGGAGTAGAATTGTCGGCTGCATTTGGTTAATCAAAGTGTGAATGGGTGGGACCCAGTTGCCAGTTTAGTTGCACAAGTAAACACTTGTGGCAGGGGCACCTGTGACTTAAGTTCGTCGGAGCAGAAGCCATTAAAATATTTGTGGAACAGACAGAGGGAAGGTACATCTCGGTGAGAAAGTGGCTGGAGTCGAGCAGCCAAGTCAGTATATATATATATATATATATATATATATATATATATATATATATATATATACACGAAAAAATCGCAAGATCGCCAAGACCTTGCGAAAATTACTTGTGTAACATTTTAAGATTTGAATACGTACAGAGTCGATTTTATTATTATTATTATTATATATATATATATATATATATATATATATATATAAATACGGTCATATCACTTTCAATACACCAGTTCCCGCTCGATCACCGAAGTTGAACCTGGTCAGTATTTATTTGATTTGGGGATAAATATTGGTTGTTTATACTTTAGTCTATAATCATTTACTTGTTTCCAGGATAGATAAATATTTATTGTGTATATTTAAATCTATAAGCATTTATTTGGTTTAGGGATGGAGAAATAAATATTAGTCTTTTTGATTAAACATGGAGAATTTATTTGGTTCGGAGATAGAAATATTCACTGTATATATTTGAATCTATGAATTTATTTGGTTCATTTATTTTGGAAAATAAGGAAGTACTGCTAATTTATATGCATTTAATTAAAGAATAGGCAAATTTTGGTTGATCATACTTTAATCTGTAGCATTTACTTAGTTTGTGAATAGGTAGATATTAGTAGTTTTATATAATACAACAATCGTTTATTTGAGAGGTGAGTTGGCGTTTATTTCGCGTGAGTTTTAAACATCTTCAAAGACGCATTTAACTTAATTCCCGCTTAAATAAAGCAAGGTCGAGGCCCAGCTTAAATTATTTTAGATAAAGAAACTTAAAGGCAGCATTAACAATGAGATTTACTTAGAATGACGATGGTAGCAATTAGATTTTATTTCTAATGGAAGCAGACAGTTGCTTGCATGTGTCGGGGCATATAGATAGATAGATAGATAGATAGATAGATAGATAGATAGATAGATAGATAGATAGATAATGAACAAACTGGCTTAGATAGATAGATAGATAGATAGATAGATAGATAGATAATGAACAAACTGGCATAGATAGATAGATAGATAGATAGATAGATAGATAGATAGATAGATAGATAGAGTCATCCGCAGACAGATCTGTTTCGCTGTATCACAGCTCATCATTACGCTTAGACATCCGATTCCTTTTTACCCAGGATTGAAACCCGACCGAATCGGCGTCAGTCCAATTTCAGTTGAATACACTGCATTCACTTACGCACTGGTACCCTTGGGTAAGGTATTAATCTGTCCATTCCCTCCAGTTATGGATTAAATGACCGAGGTCTGCTGTATATGTAATCTGTGGCCAACTCCTGCACCGATTGTTTATTATTAGCAGTTCCAAAAAGTGTGGATGGTGCTACACAAACCTTCACCACTCTAAACAATTCTTTGTGTGGCAGTCTAACTGGGTTAGACACTCATACGTCGAAATCGACGGGAGAATCCATAATATATATATATATACATATATATATATATATATATATATATATATATATATATATCCCTGTCAGGCTAATGGAAAGAAAGACAATAGCGAGCCAGCGTCGGCTCACTACATTCTCTTTACTACCAGTTATTAAACTTTACTACCAGTTATGAAAGCTCATGCTGCATGTTTGCTCTTTAACAGTGCCTTATTCTTTTTTTTTACAATTATTATTTTGTCGTGTAGTGAAGAATATATATATATATATATATATATATATATATATATATATAACCTAGAATAATTGGAATTTTTGTCAGGTAAATTTCAATAGAGATAAACTCAAAAGAACTCGATGTTAATTTTTTTTTTAAATTTAACGGAATAATATAATCTTGAAAAAATTTTTGGATGTTCTACAAATCCATGGGTAATAACTATTTCTCAGCTAAAAAGCCGCTCCTCAGACCCAACTCATACAACAGTTAATGTTTAAAATCGTCCAGAAAATTATCACGTAAAGACATTCACGTGCCCATATCGAGAATAGATATTTGTCACGGCAATCTACAAAATATTTTCCTAGCTCATTCAAAAAAAAAAAATTAGAGTAAAATTTGAAAGAAAAAAGAGAAAGAAAAAAAAAGAGAACGAAAGGTATAAGGTGAATAGAGGTTAAAGTTAACATCTTAAATCGAGACATAGCGTCTATATATAACTTATATACATTAATGAAAGCAAGAGTATTAACTGGAATTTCAATTCGTCTGTCTTCTCGAAAAAAACATAACATGGAAATTTAACATTACATTTAGTTTAAAAATAATTGGTTGTATCTATTGTCTAAAAATAAATGGTAAATTTTACTTTTTAATGCAAAATATAATATTAGTAGTATTATTATATTATAAATATTGTAATAACATAAAAAATATAATCTATAAAAATATAACACTAATAATAATAAAAATAAAATATTAATAATAATTATTATAATTATATTAATAAAAAGAATATATATAAAAAAAAATTATATTATAAAATTATAATAAAATAATGATAATAATTATAAATATAATTTTAAAAAATCCCTAGTCAAGAGGATTCACTAAAAAGTATGTCATATAATACGGAATAAGACAAAACAATAAAATTATAGAAATAAAATATGCATGCATACATACACACACGTATATATATATATATATATATATATATATATATATATATATATATATATATATATATATATATACATACACATACATACATGCATATTCATACACATATATACACACATACACCAACATACATACATATGCACATGTATACGTATTCCATATATATTTTTATCCTTTACATATACACATGTATACATATACATATAAGTACATACTCACATATTTATACGCACATATACATACACTATTACACTGTAATAATATTAATATTATATAACTATTACAATAATACAAAATAACTCTTGAAATAATTTTTTTTATTTTTTGTGGGTATAATATTTCCAACGACGAATTCCAGATTTTTCTCCAAAAAGAAACCAAATTATTAAGTTTAATTTTTATTTTGATCTAGCTAAATGATTTTATACTTATTCTTATGCCTGCATTTAAATATCACTTCGTTTCGTAGGTTCAAGAGTTCCTTTCTATTATTGTATTTGATAATTTCTTCTCCAGGCATAAATTACATCGGTCCCTGCAGTTTTTGGGAATATTAGCATATTTCATTATCCTCCATTTAACCAATGGGGTAAATCCCCCATCTTTTATATTCCAGCAATATTTTGATAGGGTTATTTGATGTTTCAAAGAGGCGTTGGAAAACGAGTGTCTGTGATAGTTTCACTTTTATTAAAGTTTTTTCCAAGAGAATATGAAAAAATAGCAAATCGGGGTATGATAAGATTTGAGATGACTTCTTATTGGTCAGATAATTACTTTTTTTAAATGTATGTTCGTGGAATATTTTGGATGGAAAAGTGTATGATAGTGTATATTTGCGTAGAAAAGCTGGTCTGTTTAGGTGTATGTTGGGCTGTAATGTTAGTTAATATAAGTGTATATGTGTGAGCGTATTAATACACGTGTCAGGTGTATTAAAGCAACGGAAATTTTAAAATATATGTGAGAGGAATATTTTGGACGGCAAGGTGTCTGATGGTGCATGTATATCTTGATGTAGAAACGCTTGTCTGTTTAGATGCATGTTGGACGGTAACGTTAACTAATATAAGTGTATATTTTTTTTAATCATTTCACCCCGAGCAAGGCGGAAACGCCACTGATGTGCAGGGGGCTACATAAATGTAAAAAGATTAATTAGAAAAGAGGAGTACAAACTAGTTAGAAAGGAACAATAGAAAGCTGAGAAAGCAGGTGCGATGACAGATACATAGGTGGAGAGAAAGGGAGGTTTATACAGGGGTGGGGAGAGAGCTAGAGTCCAATGGTTAGTAGATGAGTATTGACTTTGCATTTAAATTTCTGGAGGTTGTAGCCGTCAGGAAAGCAAGAATACGGGAGCGAGTTCCACAGGCGGGAAGTGCGAAAGAAGAAGCTGCAGGAGTAGAATTGTCGTCTGCATTTGGCTAACCTGACTGTGAATGGGTGGGACCCAGATGCCATTCTGATTGCACGAGTAAACACCTGTTGAGGAGGCATCAGTGACTTAAGTTCGTCTGAGCAGAAGCCATGAAAGTATTTATAGAACAGACAAAGGGAGGCCACCTTTCGACGATGGGGAAGTGGCTGCAGTTGAGCCGCCAGATCAGTACCTATCACATTACAGACTCTCCTTTGGAGCCTGTCAAGAACACTGAGGAGAACGGCAGGGGCACCTGACCATAAATGGCAGCAGTACTCCATGCATGGATGGGTATGAAAGAAAAGATCTGTAAATATGTATGACGTGACAATATTTCGCGACATACTTTAGAGGGGGATGCGTCATACTTTAGAGGGTCACAAGATACACATTAGAGGGTTGCGGAACGGCGGTTAAGTATCACTTATTAGTTGAATCCCTACAGTGAAATCACGTTGAAAAATCGCTTTCCCGTACGATCTCCGAACTTAAGCAACGTTGTACGTTGTCAGTACCTAGATGGATAACGGGCATACCAGGTGGTTTAGTGGATAATAGCTCAAAACTGGTAATCGAATAGTCGCGTACCAATTTCCGTTGGGTTCGTTGTATTCACTTACGCAGAAATACCGTGGGAAAAGTTATCAACCTACCTCTTCTCCTCAGCTATGTAAGACTTATTGATAAGCCGTAGAAAACGAACGCTTGTCGAATTCTGCTTCGCAATGATAAGAAAAGCCGACATCGAAGGGTCAAAAAGCGATGTCGTTCAGAAAGCTTCGTCACCACAAGCTAGTTATCTCTGTGGTACTTTTTTCTGCCACCACTCGGCGGAACGGAGCTCTCCGATTGGAAATGGGCGGTGTAATTTGCCAGTGCCCAGAGAATGCGTCAGTTTTGAAGATTTAAATTTGTGTAAAAGGTCTTCGAGTGTAAGAATAAGTCACCTTTTGGATTTCTCTTTTTTATGTTTATGTTGTGGATCTTCGTCGCCAGTTTCTTGTTAAGTTGTAGTTGACCGGTCTGGTCGGAAGTAAGACACGGAAAGTTGTAGTGACCAGTTAGATCGAAAAAGAACACGGAAGACAAGAGGCAGATTCAAAACAGTATATTAGTATAACAAGAAACAAGATATTCAAAAGAAGTGTTAATAATAAGTAATATAGAAATAAGTCCGAAACTATTATTACTACGCTGCTTATTGCCCTGACTAGTAGCTGTTGTCAACTGCTGTTAACTGCCTTTGTTAACCTGTCTTCGTTTAACTGCATCTTTTGACTACTTCTTGGGAGTCACGCAAGATGAAGAGTCCATTCCTCGTAGGAGGGCATCATAACAGGTAAGCTATTTAATTATTAATTTAGTTTTTTTTTTTTTCGAAGTATACCATGGAAGTACGCAGGGTGTGTTACGGTTATTCCGACTAGACTCAGCTTTTACCATTTCGAGTAGTGTTCTCGGAATTCTCAATTCTGTATCGAAAGTGTATGATTCATGTGCAGAAAGTCATGAGACGAGCCTAAAGATGAAAGTGTGGATAAGTTTCACTTACCTACTGTTGTGGAGTTTGTGTGGCGAAATCTTCGTCGCCAAATTGTTGTGACCTTGTTAGGGCTTGGAAGTAAGACACGGAAACAAGAAGGTAAGTGCAAACAGTGCATTAGAATAACAGAACAATATATACGATAATAAGTGTTAACAATCAGCAGAAAGTGTATGTCCGAAGGGTATAGTTACGCTGCGTCTCGACTGTCTTACGACTGCCTCATAGCTGCGTCCCCAGAAGTCACGCAGGTTCGTATTTATTGACTGGGGAAGAGTTCATTCCCTGTAGATAGAGCTCCATAACATATAAAGGGTCAACCTTTTCACTGCGACAACAACTAGCAAAATATAAAACATCTCGTTTATTTTACGTCTCCCGGCGCAATTTTTGTATTTGCACTGATAGAGGCTTGACATAGACCCGTATACGTACTCTGGTTTTGTTTGGTTTGTTTTACGGCATATCAACCTCAATGGGATTTTTAATGTCGATAAGATTATAACAATAGATTTTTATGAATAGAATATATATTCTTTGTAAGAAATAAGTTTGTAGATGAGCTTTCTCTGACGTATTTTTTGTTGAGTATTGCTGGTATGTATTTTTTCAAAACATTTATTGCTGGTAATATATTTTACCTTCAAAAATGTATTGCTGGCGATATCTTTTACCTTCAAAATTGTATTGCTGGTGATATCTTTTTCTTCCTTAAAAATGCATTCCTGGAATTTTTACGATAGAAATATATTTTTATACTTTCATAGTGTTTTAAACCCAGTTTGGGAATAAACTATTTGCCCATATCTAGGACCCTAACAGTTGCTAACACCACTGGTTAAGTTGGACCTGTGAACAACAGCAATTAAGAGGTGGTTCCATGCTCCTCACAATCTCTCAATGAAAGGCCTTGCTGCCAGATACAGTTTATTGTCATATATAGGACCACTGTCTGGTTTCAGATGTTTGAAAGTTTGAATTTGAGTTTTATTTAATGGCATATCAACAACTCTGTGGGTTATTTAATGCAAAAAAAGATGGAGTTGTAAGGTATTTTTTAATGTTCGGTTATAGTAAAAAAGTTGATTTAGTCAGATTTTAATGAATCTTTTTTGTTTTTATTCATTTTATTTTAGAAAACCAAAAATGTCTTCTAGTTTTGTATTAAAAATGTTTTTGCTAAGAATATTTTTTCCTTCAAAAATGTGTTATGATAATAATGTTTTCTACAATAATGTATTGTCAGTAATATTTTTTCTTCAGAAATGTATATTTTTCCTTCAGAAATGTATATTTTTCTATAAAAATCTATTTTTATGTATATATTTCTATAAAAGTATATTTTTATACTTTATGTGCGTTGTGGTGAGGATGTGCGTTGTGGTGCAATAGATATCAACTCGGAACGACAAATCGGGGAGCCGATTTCGAATTCCAGTTGAATTCATTGCATTCACTTACGCACAAATACCCTTGGGAAAGGTATTTATCTGTTTTTACCCTCTAGTTATGGGCTAAATAATAGGACAGATTGGGTTCTATAGCCTTGGATGGCAACCAGTCTACCGCAGAAAGCAATAGCAACCTACTGTGGGAAAATCTTCTTCACAGTCAGTCATGTCTCTTTCGAGACATGATCGCTCAAAGCGTGTATCACGTATGGCCCTTAACTGACTTCGGGGTTTAGCTATCTGCCCATAGCTGGGACCCTAACAGGTGCCACCATTCCGGGCCCGTGTGGGCTTCAGAACAACAGCAATTAAGAGGTGGCTCCATGCTCCTCACAACCTCTCAATCAGAAGCCTTGCTGCCGGATGAAGTTTATCGTCGTGCCCAGGACCTAAATGTTTGAAAGCTCACTTTTATTTCTATCTTTTTTATTCTATCGATTGCTGAACGGCCGTTCCCAGTTTGTCTTTTACCCCGTTTATACTGAAGTTCAATTATTATTGATCTCTTCTATGAAAGTTTGGTTTAGAATTCATGTTTTTCTGATCGGTACTTAGCATTGACACCAACCAGAAATTAGTCCTGTACTGATGGTTCCTTCTGCTGAAAGTCGACATGTTCCGTTAAATCACGCAATACCTGAATATAGGTTTCCATATTTTCACCGGGTTGTTGGTTTCTCCGGTGAAACACATATTTTTCTTGCATAATGTTGACTTTTGGGTTAAAAGGATAGAAGATACTCTCAATGACATTGTTAAAGAAGTCTTCCGATGGGCCAGGGTCTACATCAAGGTTGGGTGATCCATATGTTTACTTGACCTCAGTTTCCATACTGTATATGTGTGCGCTGATTTGGATATCCAAAGTGTCCTTACGTAATTTAAAAGTAGTTGGATAGCGGAAAAATCGTTGCTTCCACACGGGCCACTGATCGGACAGTGAGAATGGAAAATCTGCCACTGGATTAAATGCCATTTCCTCAGTTTGGTTCGCTTTGTCCACGTTATCCTACCTTCCAAAATGTAACGAACAGGTTCAATGTTTCATTGACAAAAACGAGGAAATTGCAATTGAACTTTTTTTTCTTCGTCTTTATAAATACGAATTTTCTTTTCGTTCTTATACCATTTGGCTACCATTAATAATAAGGGGTGCATGTATTGCAATAATAATAATAATAATAATAATAATAATAATAAGATGATGATGATGATGATGATAGCAGAGGCGATAAATAATATTGATACGAGGAGGAAATAGATGATGGTGAATAAAATGGAGAAGCAGAAAATGAAGAGATGAGGATGAAGAAGAAGGGAAATTCAGAGGTAAATAATAATAATAATAATAATAATAATAATAATAATAATAATAATAGGAAGAAGAAGAACATGATGGTAAATAAGATGAAGAAGTAGAAAATGGAGAAAAGAATTATAAAAAAGCGAGAAAAGGCAGAGGCGAATAATAATAATAATAATAATAATAATAATAATAATCCCTTACTATTCTGCATATCATTAATAGCACTAACCAGTCAACTTAACAAGACAGAATGTGGTTATAAAATAGGCCAAAAGAAAATAAGCCATCTATTTTACATGGATGACTTGAAGTTATATGCTAAGAATGATAATGAACTGGAAGGTCTTCTGCAAACTGTAAAATGCTTCAGCGAAGACATTGGAATGAAATTTAATTTGAATAAATGTGCTAAAGCTACAGTTTTACGTGGATCAATACAAGAAACATCCTCAATTAGCCTAGACCCTGCTGTAACAATAAAAGAATTGAAACCAGAAGAAGCTTATAAATACCTAGGTGTAAATGAGAGCGAAAACATTCACCATAAAAAAAATGAAAGAAATAGTGCGTAAAGAGTACTATAGAAGGCTACGAATGATATTAAAAACTGAATTAAATTCACAGAACAGAGTTATGGCCATTAATAGCCTTGCAATCCCACTTGTCCAATATAGCTTTAACATCTTAAACTGGACTCTAAACGACATCAGGCGAATGGATGCTAAAACAAGAAAGCTTCTTTCTAAGCATAAGATGCATCATCCAAAGGCTGATGTAGATCGTCTATACATACCCCGTAAAGAAGGTGGAAGAGGTCTTATTCAGCTGGAATTGTCATACAAGACAACAACTATTGGCTTACTAACATACATAGAAACAACAAAGGATTGGATGTTACAATTAGTAAGGCAACATGAAGAAAGAAAGAAAAAATATTCAATAATAAAAGAAGGCAGTAAATTCAAACAAGATTTAAAGTTAGTAGATTCTGTAGAAAAGCAAAACAGAAGCCAAGAACCAACTATTGCGGCAAAAAATATGAAAATGAAAGCCAAAGATAAAGTTCTTGAAAAGATGAAACAGCGCTGGCAAGACAAACCTCTGCATGGCTAATATCCAGTACGTGCCAATAAATCCAATGTTGATAAAGTTAATACTCATCGATGGTTACGTGCATCTGGATTAAAGTCTGAAACTGAAGGATTTATACCTGCAGCACAAGACCAAAATCTTTTCACGAGAAACTTTCAGGCAAATATTATGCATAATAATATGGATCCAAAATGCAGGTTTTGTGATAAACACCAAGAAACAATAGACCACCTAATCTCAGGCTGTTCTGTCCTTGCCCCAAACGAATATAAAAATCGCCACGATAGAGTTGGGCAATATTTACATTGGGCAATGTGCAAACATTATGGAAAAGCTGTAAACAAACAATGGTATGAACATCATCCAGCACCGGTTACAGAAATAGAAGATGTAACCATTCTATGGGATTACACCATCTACACAGACAGAAAAATTGAAGCAAACAGGCCAGACATTATTGTTAAAAACCAGAAGGAGAAAACTTGTCTATTAATTGATATGGCTTGTCCAGCGGATTGTAACATAGCAATCAAGGAATTTGAAAAACTGTCAAAATATAAAGACCTGGAAATTGAAATAGAAAAAATGTGGAAATTGAAAACAAGAGTTGTGCCAGTGATAGTAGGTGCACTTGGAATGATAAAAAATGGAACAAAACAACACATTGAAAGAATCCCTGGAAACCCCAGCTTAAGAGATATACAAAAAATTGTCTTATTAAGTACAGCCCACACACTAAGGAAAACTTTAGCTATGTAATGCTGGGGATGATAGGGAAGATAGAAAAACATGAAATGAAGCCATAACAACACGCCACTACCTGCCTTAGGTCTCCCCGCAGACTTGGTTGGTAGTGAGACCAAAGCAGAAATCGAAATATGATGAAAAATGACATAATAATAATAATAATAATTGGACTCTAAACGACATCAGACGAATGAATTCTAAAAAAAGCTTCTTTCTAAGCATAAGATGCATCATCCAAAGGCTGATGAAGACCGTCTATACATACCCCGTAAAGAAGGTGGAAGAGGTCTTATTCAGCTAGAATTGTCATACAAGACAACAACCATTGCCTTACTAACATACATATAAACAACAAAGGACTGGATGATACAGTTAGTCATGAAAATAGAAAGAAAAAATATTCAATAATAAAAGAAGGCAGTAAATACAAACAAGATTTACAGTTAGTAGATTCTGTAGAAAAGCAAAGCAGAAGTCAAGAACCAACTATTGCGGCAAAAAATATGAAAATGAAAGCCAAAGATAAAGCTCTTGAACAGATGAAACAACGCTGGCAAGACAAACCTCTGCATGGTCAATATCCAGAACGTGGCAATGAATCCAATGTTGATAAAGTTAATACTCATCGATGGTTACGTGCATCTGGATTAAAGTCTGAGACTGAAGGCTTTATTCTTGCAGCACAAGACCAAAGTCTTTTCACTAGAAACTTTCAGGCAAATATTATACATAATAATATGGATTCAAAATGCAGATTTTTGATAAACACCAAGAAACAATAGACCATCTAATCTCAGGCTGTTCTGTACTTGCCCCAAATGAATATAAAAATCGCCACGATAGAGTGGGGCAATATTTACATTGGACAATGTGCAAACACTATGGAAAATCTATAAACAAACACTGGTATGAACATCACCCAGCACCGGTTACAGAAATAGAAAATGTCTCCTTTCTATGGGATTACACCATCTACACAGACAGAAAAATTGAACAAATAGGCCATGCATTATTGTTAAAAACCAGAAAGAAAAAACTTGCTTATTAATTGATATGGCTTGTACAGCGGATTGTAACATAGCAACCAAGGAATTGTCCAAATAGAAAGACCTGGAAATTGAAAAAGAAAAAATGTGGAAATTGAAAACAAGAGTTGTGCCAGTGATAGTAGGTACACTTGGAATGATAAACAATGGAATAAAACAACACATTGAAAGAATCCCTGGAAACCCCAGCTTAAGAGATATACAAAAAATGGTCTTGTTAAGTACAGCCCACACACTCAAGAAAATTTTGCCTATGTAACACGAGGGATGATGGGGAAGATAGAAAAAACATGGAATGGAGCCAAAACAACACGCCACGACCTGCATTAGGTCTTCCCGCAGACTTGGTTGGTAGTGCGACTATAGCAGAAATCGAAATATGATAAAAATGACTTTATAATAATAATAATTGGAAATTGAAAACAAGTATCGTACCAGTGATAGTGGTTGCACTTGGAATGATAAAAAATGGAACAAAACAGCACATTGAAAGAATACCTGGAAACCCCAGCTTAAGATATATACAAAAATTGTCTTGTTAAGTACAGCCCACACACTAAGGAGAACTCTGTCTATGTAACGCTAGAGATGTTAGGGAGATATGAAAAGCATGAAATGGAGCAATAACAACACACGACGACCTGCCTTAGGTTTTCCTGCAGACTTGTTAGGAAGTGTAACGATAGCCGAAATCAATTTATAATGAAAAATGACTTAATAATAATAATTCTAACAAATACAGCGCGTATTCTGTAAAAGGCTTTCTTCTTTTTTTTTTATTGGTGTCTTTTATCAAATTAAGTGAAAACAGCAACAATAAGTAAATAAATAAAGTTATATCCATTGATTGTCTAAGATCATTTATTTAACGCAGAATAAAACAAATGAGAGTCAAAAAGATTTTTTTTTTTTGGGATTGGGAAATTGATGATGAATAAGATTAATAAGTAGAAAATGATGATAAATTTAAAATGAAATAAAAAGTGAATAAAATATATACCCCATAATAACTTCCAAGGATATGTGAAGTACAAAATAGAATGCTAAGTTAAAGCGTTATCATTTGATTATTATTATTATTATTATTATTATTATTGTTGTTGTTGTTGTTGTTGTTGTTCTATGTTCCTTCAGGATCATGGACTTCCACTTGGCTCTGTCTCTTGTCGCTCTCAATATATTTTCTCTTGCTATCTTTTCCGAATCCCGCCCGCCGTCCATTTGCTCACGCCTGTCAAGTAGATCCCGCGCTGCTTTCCCCTGTCTCGCCCTTCTTCTATCCATCCTTTGAGTATTAAATTCTCCTGGTCCCCCTTCTTCATTTCTTGCCACAGGGAGCTCAACTATCTCTTCCTAATGTTAAGTGTGAGTTTTCATTTTCTCTGATCCTCTTCCTTTGATTTGTGAGGGAACCAGACGAGGATCAACTGAAAGGGTAGAGTCTCGCCTGGAAAAAAGCAGACATGAATTTCTATCCGCGATTAAGGACTCGGTGTTCCCATGGGAATCCGCACATGGGTGGAGGTGGTTGATATCTTAATCGAGCATCAACCGAATTGCAAATAGCAGCAGTCGTATCAGTTACAACCGAGTAGCAGAGCTCAGTGTTCACAGTGTGATATAGTGAGTAGGTTAGTCAGAAGGTCTCAGAGAAGATACTACGTATTATCAGAAGGAATCTCTTAATGCAGTACTATATATATATATATACTGTAAACCACACATATACCATAAACACACACACACGCACGCATCCATGCTCTAACACACTTACACACACACAAACACACAGTAAAATTAATGCAGCACCAGCAGCAGCCATTCCTTGAAAGGCACTGACTCACTCGGACAGACACACGCTCCTCTGCCATTCTGAAGATGACATTTTGATCTCGAAATATTAATGTAGAATAAATAGGTAATAACCAACAACTTTTTACCTCCCTTTATTTTACTAGACGCATTGTGACAGCCTTCAAGACCTAACTATATATATATATATATATATATATATAGTACTGTGCAAAAGTATTAGGACAAGAACTATTTTATCTTTTATGAGGAATATTGACAGAAAATAAACAATTTAATTTAAGTACTTTTATTTTATTTACCCAACAAATGCTTTAACAAGAAAAAAGTACTTTTAACGAAATAAATTTAATATTTACTATAATAGCCTTTTGCTTTGATCACAGCCTTTATTCTGTCAGGCATTGACAACAAAAGCTAACTATTATCAAGATAAAGTTTAAAAAGAACCCTTTAAACTATATTGACACAATTTACAACTCAATTCGAGAGGGAGGAATAAGAAAAAATTCAGTCATATTCCAAGGGTAATAGAATCATGAGTAGTGTCAATATAACTTATTTAATAAAAAATAGGAAAAATTAAATATAACTTATTTTTAATACATTTCTTTTACACCTAGTTTTAAATGACCAATACTTATTAGTAATTTACTTGGCTTTTCACCCTGTATTTGAATTTTCAGTGAGGTTTTTACGAAAATCACCCACGTCCTAATGATTTCGCACGCTACAGGTTGTGTGCAAAAGTGTTAGGGCAGGGGTGATTTTAAACTTTATTTTGATGCCACATAACAGATAAAATAGTTCTTGTCCTAATACTTTTGCACAGTACTATATATATATTATTATTAATAATCAATAATATATATATATATATATATATATATATATTATTATTAATAATCAATAATATATATATATATATATATATATATATATATATATATATTATTGATTATTAATTAGAACATGTACAACCTAATACAAAATTGTTCATTTTGTTTGGACATTGAAAGAACGGTCCTTACGTATTATCGGGAGGACCTTTGATTTTTACTTTTTCTTTTTTTTCCCCGCTTATAACACCAAGGAACTGGAAAAATCAGGCTTTCATCACCTCAACGTCAACCACAAGTACAACTTTGTGGATTCGAACACCGGGGCTCATACGCAGACAGTGGAACGCCTATGGGGATCGACAAAGTGGCGAAACAAGAAGCACTGTGGCACTGCACGTCACCATTTGGAGTCGTATTTGGCCGAATTCATGTGGCGGAAGCATGTTGCCTGTACTGATGTCTTTGAGTCACTTTTGGAAGCAATTGCGACGTTCTGGCCTCCGGAATTACAAATGTAATGTTATTTTATTGTTTTAACCGTTTCAATAAATAATTTACTTTAATTTTTGAGTCGTTTTTTTAAAGGTCCTCCCGATAATACGTAAGCACCGAAAGAACTATGTCTCATTAGTAATGTAGTTAGTAATGGTGGTAACTACCTGATAAGACATCGTTCTTTCAATGTCGAAACAAAATGTACATTTTTTTACTAGTTTGTAGTTTATACCAGTTCTACAGTAATAATTAATAATAAATATTCATTGCACTATTTCTATATTAAGCAGTGTTTTAAATTAATGTTTTGAACGTTCCAACTATTTTCTTCGGTATTATTAATTTTGGATTATATATATATATATATATATATATATATATATATATATATATATATATATATGATGGACTCTCCCGTCGATTTCGATGTATGAGGTCTAGACAACTGTTCAATTCGACATAGCTTGCCTGCACTTACTCAATCGTAAATGGCATTTGAGTCCTGCAAGAGACTTGCAAACAAGCCCACAATGGAGGCAAGAAGGAAGATTGCACAAATGATCGGCTGAGACACTTGCAGATGCTTTGGTTCTCTCACGTCTTCCGCGCAGTTAGTCAATCTCGGTCTCAGAGAACTGCTTAATGCCCCTCTGGCAGGCAGATCTCCATTCATTTCGTTGAGAGGCAATTCGTTCAAAATCACGGTGAGGAATATTTGTACATATCAAATTCATTTCCAGCTTATCCTTAAAGCGAAGCAGAGGTCTACCCACATTCCGCCGTCCACTGCTGAGCTCACCGTACATCATTTGCTTTGGTATCCGGTCATCTTCCATACGTAAGACATGTCCTACCCAACGCAGCTGTGATTGCATCAAAAAGCC
The DNA here is from genome assembly GCA_037127315.1 of Ascarosepion bandense. Lineage (NCBI taxonomy): Eukaryota > Metazoa > Mollusca > Cephalopoda > Sepiida > Sepiidae > Ascarosepion > Ascarosepion bandense. The sequence continues at coordinate 1,202,577 of JBBBDQ010000900.1, forward strand.
TTCAATTCCGCTAATACCGCAGCGCGTGAACAGATCCGCATTAGACATCCGATTGCCTAGGGTGAGACCACAAATTGTTCTAAGGCAATTTTTGTGGATGACATCAAGTTTCTGGATATGATTATGATAGACTGTCCAAGATTCCGATCCATAAAGCAGCGTCGTTAGCACAATTGCTTTATACACAAGTACTTTAGTCCTTAGGCTAATCCCCCTATCATCCCATAACCGATGGCGCAGTTTCCCAAAAGCACTAGTTGCTTTCGCAATTCGATTAATGATTTCATCATCAAGAGAAGCATTCCAATTAACCTTACTTCCAAAATAGGTAAAGTTTTTCACATATTTCAGATCTTTACCATCTACTCGGGTTGGTATATCGGTAAAGCTGTGTACTGGTTGCCGCTGCTTTACACCCAGAACTTGCTTTGGTGTGGGGCGAGGTTGGTGAATCACCTCTGTTTTCTTGATGCTGACTGTCAGACCAAAAGCCTTGCAAGCAGCGGAAAACCTATCTACAAGCAGTTGCGCTTCCTGAACAGAGGGAAACGGGCGCCATAAGAGAGGATGTCACGTGACTGCTGCAATATCACATGCCCACATAACCGGGAGAAGCAATCTATACACACATATTTTGCTACTCTTATTTTATTTATTTATTCATATTTGTGTTGCTTGATCCGCGGAGAGATAGGCTCCGCCAGGTTAAAATACCCAAATTACGCCGCATGATGAGCACCCCAAAAATCATTCTGATAAAGAAAAAGGTAAACAAGGAGGAGAAGAAGAAAGAACTTTTTTTTTCTGTTCAATGATCACTGAAGTTAAGCTTCAGTTTGAGTTTTGTTTAATAGCATATCAACCTCTGTGGGTTATTTAATGCCAAAAAGGTGGGGTTTTAAGTTATTTGTTTTTTAATGTTCGGTTACAGTGAGAAGGTTGATTTAGTCAAATTTTAATGAATTATTTTTGTTTTTTGTCCTCTAGTTTTGTATTCAAAAATATTTTACTGATATTTTTTTCTCGTCAAAAATATGTTATGGCAATCATTTTCTCTTAAAAAATGTTTTGTTGGTAATATTTTTCCTTCAAAAATGTATATTTTTCTATAAAAGTCTATTTTCATGTATATATTTATATAACAATGTATTTCTATACATTCATAATGTTTTAATCTAAGTTTTGTGGTGGTTAACAATTTGGCCATAGCTGGGACCCTAACAGGTGCTACCACTCCGGGTCAGAGTGGATCTGGGAACAACAGCACTTAAGAGGTGGTTCCATACTTCCCACAATCTCCCAACCAGAGGCCTTGCTGCCGGATGCAGTTTACCCCAGAAGTTAGGCAACGTCGTGTCTAGTCTAGATGAGGGAGCTATAAGAAAAACCGTGCAGTGGAGGCAACCTCATACAATTCAGAACATGATTTGGCTTTAAATGACCCGCAAGGAGATGGTAAGCCGAAACAAAATCAATTAATTGTTCGATGATCAGGGCGTAAAACTGTAAGAATTACGCCCTGATCATACTTACTTTAACTTTTAAACTGTGAGAACATTGTAGTTGTCAAGAATTTTTCATGGCTCATTTCGACCAGAATTCCGTCAGACATGAGTTCGAATCTCATCAAGAACTTATCCTTTCCTTTCGATCCGTGCTTTCCATATACTGCTGTAGACTGAAAGTTTCAGTAAAAATAAAATAAAATTAAAAAAATATAACTCCCAATAAAGAATTAAGAATAGAGAGATGTATATCATGTCGGTAAGGATATCCGTCACCAAACGTTGCAAGCGTATAGTGACGGATGTGCATTCTGGTGCAGTGGATATCGGCTTGGAAAGAAAAATCGGTGAACCGAGTTAAAATTCCAGTTAAGTACCCTGCATTCACTTCAGCACTGGTACCCTTGCTGGTCACTTCCCTCCAGTTATGGGTAAAATAACAGGATGGGCCTGGAGGAAACACATCTAGTGTTGGTGTCACAATAAAAACACCCTTGGTAGCCCTGGCGAAGCATCAAGTATTCGGCTATTTGACAAGATTATGAATTTCGCTATAAACTGCGCCAGGGTTCCAAATGCACAGGGAATACTGGAGGGGTGTAGTGAGTTTTGCCAAAGCCGCAAAACGACGACGAAGGATATTTTTACAGCCTTTAAAACCTAGAAAGTGTGCACACGTTGTAAAACTATCATTTGATATTTTGTTATACAAAATCTGTGCGTTGGCCTGCACGAAAAAACTTCAACTGTTTCAGCCACGAAGCAAACAGCGGCTGAAAGGACGAAATCATGGCGGCGACTGTGTTACTTTTATTAAACGAAGAACGTTTGTTGCAAGAAGATATGAGAATTGTTTGTTATGAAACATTTTGAATTGGATTAAGCGTTACGGCCATAAATGTCGAACTACCAGAAAAAAATCAGATGATCTCCGCTAATTTTAGATAAGCTGACAAGTTCCCGGTGGAAAGTTAAATCTAAAAATTGTTTTCCTCATATTTTAATGTCTTTGCAACGAGATGATTTATTAACGCAAAATATTCTTTTTCTTTTTCTCCGACAATAACACCTAAACGAAAACACACAATCGAAATATATGCTTTAGACTTTAGTGGCGATCGTTAAAATTATCTACCTAAAGCGAATTTCATGATTAGCTAGATCCGGAATACGATATATATATATATATATATATATATATATATATATATATAGTATTCCGGATCTAGCTAATATAATATATCTAATAATATATATATATATATATATATATATATATATATATATAGTCATCCACAGACAGATCTGTTTCGCTGTATCACAGCTCATCAGTACGGTTAGACTCCGATAGCTTTTTAACCCAGGATTGAAACCCGACCGAATTGGCATCAGTCGGCAATTCTACCTCTGGTAGAAGAAGGCAGACTTTTTCGTGCGTATATTATCATTATGAACGCCCAATAGCCAGACTGCTCTAATTTATTATTGAATGAGCAATGCGTACATGCCAGAGTAGTTGCTGTTTTTCAAAGTCTCCCATTCTTCCAGAGTGCTCAATCAGGGTGTGAAAGCGTAAATAGTCATCCGCAGACAGATCTGTTTCGCTGTATCACAGCTCATCAGTACGGTTAGATTCCGATTGCTTTTTAACCCAGGATTGAAACCCGACCGAATTGGTGTCAGTCGGCGATTCTACCTCTGGGCTATGGGCGCTCGGTAGAAGAAGGCAGATTTTTAGCGTGCATATTATCATTACACACGCCCAATAGCCATTATTGAATGAGCGATATATATGGTAATTATATTAGTAATAAAATCTGCTTTTATAATATACTCTATGATATATACTTTTGTACTGAGCACTTTTAAAAGTAAATACCTAACTGCGGAATGTGCGTCAATTAGTAACTATTATATATATATATATATATATATATATATATATATATATATATATATATATATATAAATGGCTAAAGTGAAGGAAATGACAGGGTAGAGCGATAAGATCAGTCCGGGAACAGATTGCAAAACAAGTTGTAGTTGATGTTTAGTCAGATTAAGAAAAAACGGTTACCTTTTTACGATCGCGTAGTACATATATATATATATTTTTTTTTTTTTTTATTGATAACTCGTTCTGTCTTTAAAATGTAGGCGTTTTCAGGTGAGAATTTAATATGAATAATCATAATGAACGTAATAATCATTTTTGCTACTTTCTTTACCGTCAGTTTATATTCGGTTGTCCCAAAAGTTCGTAAACACTTGCGAAATGAGTCTATCTGGTCCAGCACAATCGAGACAAGCGATGGGTTCAGAAAGGGCAAGAAACACCGTCAGTTCCAAAACAAGATCGATTCGGCAAGAAAGTCATGTTGTGCGTTTGGTGGAACTTTGAAGGAATCGTGCATTTTGAGGTGGTTCCGAATGGTCGTGCCATCAGTGCCGAACTTTACTGTCAGCAACTACGAAAAGTTTTAGCAAAAGTACCCGGCTCTGATCAACCGAAAGCGCGCTTTGATGCAGCAAGACAATGCCAAGCCACGCACCACCAGGAAGACCAAAGACACGTTTGAAGAGCTGGATAGCATTGAGGTTCTGCCACATCCAGCCTACAGTCCTGACTGTGCTCCATCAGATTACGGCCTCTTCCGCTCAATGCAACACTTTCTGAATGGCCGCCGATTCGCCTCGTTTGATAAAGTCGAGGAAGCGTGTCAAGAATTCTTTGATTCGAAGCCGGCTGAATGGTACTTTGACCAGATCCGAAAGCTTGCAGATTGATGGCAGAAAGTGTTGGAAAATGATGGTCGTTATTTTGAGCAATAATTTTTGTTGTTTTTGCGAGTAAAATTTCAATTTTTTGCAAGTGTTTTCTGGTAACCTCAGGTTACTTGACGAGTAAAATTTCAATTTTTTGCAAGTGTTTTCTGGTAACCTCAGGTTACTTGGCGAGTAAAATTTCAATTTTTTGCAAGTGCTTACGAAGTTTTGGGACAACCTAATATAAGAGCAGGATCAATGTATCGTCCTCGAAATTCACTATTTGAAAAGTAATTTTTATTTATGCAGAAATTACGACAAAAAATGTTAAGGGAAAGAGTCTGTTACCGTTGTTCTCCTCAAGATTTGTCTGGGGCTGATATATTAATCAGTTATCCTATTTAATTTTCGTTAAATTTTATTTGAAAATCTCTGAAGATATTTAGCCACCACCAACTCTAAACGCACAACACTAAATTAGATGCAGAATGGATATGCATCACGTGGAAATACGGCATCTCTTCTGGGATCCAAACTGGTAGGTTAGCATGTTCAAAGAACCAACGAGAATCTTTTCCTGGAAATCTGACAATCTCGTTGTATGCTTTCAAGATGGAAGAGATAAAACTGAAAAAAAAAAAAAACGTAACTTACTTTGTAATTTGTACGCTCGTCTTTTTTAAAAATTAGATGTCAATTAAAAAAAAAATTAAATATCATATTTTGGGTCGTCCGGAAAGTTTTGACTGATTTTTAGTTGTTCATATTCCAACACGTCAAATTTATCGACAGATATAATATGCTTATATTTCCGATTAAAGCACGTACCAAAGAATCTCTTGAAAAAGATGGTCTAAAATTACTTAATTTCTGTAAAATTTGCATTTCAAGCTGCTGTTGTATGTCAATTCAAGGAACGACGAAGATTAAACTGCAACCAAAATTTCATATGTTCGTTGTTCTTCTCAATCAAAATAACGCAAAAATAAACTGAACCCAAACTGACTTGATTTTTCACAATGATAAAATCGACAAACATCAACACAGGTACATAAATAAAAACATAAAATAATTTTATTTGCATCTTTTTCGGTGATAGACTCGTTAAGGGGATTCCTAATAGCTCATGCCTTAAAGAAAATTTGGTTGTCCTGAAAGTTCATGTCAATTTTTAGTCTTTCATATTCCAACACGTTAGAACACGTCAAATTAATCTACAGATATAATATGCTTACATTTTCGATTTGAGTACACTTCAAATTATCTCTTGAGAAAGAAAGTTTAAAATTACTTCAGTAGTGTCAATTTTGCATCCCTATAAAAATGAATGATTATAAGATGTATTTTAGACACTTGATTTTTTATTACCATAAAGGCAACAATGCTTCGCAAGCAATAAAAATATATATATTGTGTACTGTATAGATGCGTTAGCAGTCATAACTGTATGAAGATGGGCACCTCGGAGTGGTGTAATGGTTAGCAAGTTGTCTTTCTAGAACCAATTACAAATGAGTAGTGATTATGAACCTTACTGAGGGTCCCATACTTTTAGCTCTTCTGCCACATTTAAGTGGTGCTTAGAAAATTGGGCACCTCGAAATGGTGTAATGGTTAGCAAGCTTGTCTCGCTATAATTATTATAATTGAGTAGTGAGCTCGATTCTCACTGGGTGTCTCTTACTTTCAGCCTTGTGCCACATTTAAGCTACGCTTAAAAAATCACCATAACGTTACAAAGGTGATTCACTAAGTTTAGAATTAGTGATTGTAGCTTTATATATGAAGAACGCTCAGGCAGACCCTCCCCTACAGATGACGACCAAATCAGGACATTGATTTAGAATAACCCGCATTACACAACGCGGGAATTGTATCAAATGTATAAAAATCCACCATCCATAATCAGTTAGGGAAGCTTAGGTGCTCGGATTGCTTGGGTGCTCTGAGTAAAAATAATCTTTTGAATTGCATTTCTATCTGTGATTTGCTGTATAAAGGCTGAAAACCAGGTTAGACAAATTCATATAGTCTTTTTTTTAATCGTATCACCCCGAGCAAGGCGGTAACGCCACTGCTGTGTAGGGGCCACATAAGAGTCAAAAAATTATATAAGATGAGAGTAAAGAGAAAAACGAACCAGTTAAAGATGGGAATACAGGTGTGACGACAGTTGCAAAGGTGGAGAGAAATGAAAAGGTATACAAGATGGTGTAGAAAGAACTAGAGTCAAGTAGTTAAGAGATGAGTATTGACATTGCATTTAAATTCCTGGAGGTTGTAGCCGCCAGGAAAGCAAGAATAGGGAAGCGAGTTCCACAGGCGGGAAATGCGGGAAAAGAAGCTGATGAAGTAGAATTGTCGTCTACATTTAGTTGATCTAACTGTGAATGGGTGAGACCCAGTTGCCAGTCTGTTTGCACGAATAAACACCTGTTGCAGGGGCACCAGTGACTTAAGTTCGTTGGAGCAGAAGCCATGAAAGTATTTATAGAACAGTAAGAAGCCACATCCCGTCGATGGGGAAGTGGCTGGAGTCGAGCCGCCAGGTCGGTACCTATCACATTACTGATTCTTCTTTGGAGCCTGTCAAGAACACGGAGATGAACAGCGGGTGCGCCTGACCATATAACAGCAGTATATATAGCCTGACCTATAACAGCAGTACTCCGTGCACAGTCTCATTATCATACTAGAATTTACCCAATAAAAAAACTACAGAACAACTATAGGTAATGGGTTACTGTGGGTAATGTGATAAGAAAGAGGAAACGGCAGTAAGTGAAGAATGTGAGAATAAGGTGAATAGATAACGATTTTGACTTGATTTGAAGAGGTCAAGAAATTTTCAGCGAATCAGAACCATTCATTCGTGAATACAGTCGCCATTCTGGCCAGGTGCCCCTGCTGTACTTCATATTGATAAAATCTAAAGAAGAATCTGTCATCTATTCGACCCTGATAAGGCATCACTTCAGTCACTTTCTAACCGGCATGAAGTAGCTTTCTTCTGTCTTTTCTACAAACATTTTCATGACAACTACTCTAACAGTTTCTTTTCCCGCACTTCCCACCTATGAAACTCCCTTCCATTTTCTTGCTTCCCTAATACCTACAATCTTCCATTGTCTTATTCTCTCTTTATGAACACTGTTCATTTTTGTCCTGCCCTCAATCCTCGCCATTATCAGTTTTCTCATTCTCTTTCACTTTTATTCCCTGTAAACCCCTGCGTTCTTGTTTGGCGTGAAACGATTTACAAATTTTAAATCAGTTTTGTGTCCACTAAATTTCATCCAGCAAAGAATGACAGTCTCAATGCTTATGACATCTTCTTTTAAATGCTGTGCTCCTTTAACATCTAAGCAATCATGGGTCTCCACTCTCTCCTAACATCTAGATAGACTAAACTATCGCCCGGCTCACACTCCACCCACGTCTATTGAACAGGTGAAGAGGCTCATCCCTTGTTCCCTGTTTAGGATGTGGTTTCCGGTTTTCTCTTTTCCAATCTTTTTACACTTTTTTTCTTTTCCAGTTGGAGTAGATAGACTAAACTCTCGCCCGGTTCACACTCCACCCACGTCTATTGAATAGGTAAAGAGACTCATCCCTTGTTCCCTGCTTAGGATGTGGTTTCCGGCTTTCTCTTTTCCAATCTTTTTACTCTTTTTTTCTTTTCCAATTGGAGTAGATAGACTAAATTGTCGCCCGATTCCCAGAAATGTCAACTAAATTTTTCTAATGTGCTTTTTATGTCCATTTTCCTTATAACTTCTATGTTGCTCACACTGCACCTCTTCAGGTTAACTCTCACAACAGACCTAAAGTGGAATGACTATATAGAATCCATAGCTAAATCCGCTGCTAAGAAAGTTGGTTTTCTGTGTAGAGTTAGGAAGTCTTTCTCGTGTGAGATAATCCTGCACATATATAGATCTACTATTCGCCCGCGCATTGAATACTGCTGCCATATCTAGTCGGGTGCCCCTGCTATCCACCTAGGGGTCCTTGACAAAATCCAATGGAAAATCTGTAATGTGATCGATCCCGACTTGGCAGCTCAGATACAGTCACTTTCTCACCGGCGCAATGTGGCTTCCCTGTGTCTCTTCTATAAATACTTTCACGGCTTCTGCACCGATTAACTTAGCTCACTGTTGGCCCCTATATATGAATTTACTCGAGCCACAAGATTACCAACTAGGTCCCACCCTTTTACTGTGAAACCAATAAAATGCAAACACAAATTCTACTTCAGTAGCTTCTTTTCTCGCAATTCTCGCCTGTGGATTTTCCTTCTGTTTACTTGCTTCCGCGACAGCTACAATCTCCAAGAATTTAAATGTAAAGTCAATAGTCATCTCCTATCTCACTGACTTGCATCCTCTCTCATGCTCCTTTCTCCGTCCACACCACTTTCATCAGTATTCTCATCCTTCTCTTACCCACTTCCTGACACCCCATATAACCTGTTACTCTTTCTCATAACGTTCCTCCTATGTAACCCCCTTGCAAAACAATGGCATTAAAATGCATTGCTTGGGGCAATATGATTATAAAAAAGAACATCTTCCGTACATGACATCCTTCTGTAGCCCTTTATCCATCTCTGTTTTCTTTTGTTTCCTCTTCATCTTGTGAAAATTATCCAACATTGACCACCATAAAGATTTATATTACATAACATTTTAGTAGGTTTATTCTTTGTTTCTCCTCATTTTAAATTCAATTAACTGGCAAATATTCTTCATCCAGGGGTTGTGTCCCTTCAGGGCGTGGGCGATCATGCCTTCTACAATTTTCTTCTCTTAGTAGTTCTAACCAAATGGTTGTCTCCACATTATTCCTTGCAAATAATGTTCTGTTATACATTTACAAAAACTCGTTAGTTAGATTACTTGCTATTTCTTTTGTCGCTATTGTTTTTTCTGTGAGTATCAAAATCTCCAAGCCCTCTTCCTCATTATGCATCCAAGAAATTTCAACTGTCTTTTTCAGATTCTAGGTATCAGTATCTCTTTTGCTTTCATTTTTATTAAAACTCTGCCATTTCTCACGCTGAACTTTCAAAATGATTTTTGATCATAATGATCCATGAAATAGTTCATTTAACTATTTTTCAGTCAGCACTCGAATAGATGTGGATTTTTCTCCAGTTTTCTGAAGTTGTTTTTTCTTATAGCTAAATATAATAAAATTGCGATGCTTACATAGATAGATAGATAGATAGATAGATAGATAGATAGATAGATATAATAAGATAGATATACTAAGCACCGATTAGATGTGGCAATAGGTCAAAGGTACGGAGTACCCAGTGAGTATCTGACTCACTACTCAGTTGTAAAAGATTCTAACGAGACAAGCTTACTAAGCATTACACTATGTCAGGGTAGCCTAAAATAGATAGATAGATAGATAGATAGATAGATAGATAGATAGATAGATTTACTAAGCCCCGATTAGATGTGGCAATAGGCCGAAGGTACGGGTACCCAGTGAGGATCTAACACACTCCTCAGTTGTAAAAGATTCTAACGAGGCAAGCTTACTAAGCATTACACTACGTCAGGTTGGCCTAAAATAGATAGATAGATAGATAGATAGATAGATAATTTACTAAGCGCCGATTAGATGTGGCGTAAGACCGAAGGTATGGAGTACCCAGTGAGGATGGAACCCACTACTCACTTGTAATAGGTTCTAACAAGACAAACTTGTTAAGCATTACACTATGTCGGGGTGTCCTTAGATAGATAGATAGATAGATAGATAGATAGATAGATAGATAGATAGATAGATAGATAGATAGATAGATATGGACAATGGCGAAAGTTTGGCGGGAAAATAAAACTATTCGTGAATCAGGAGGAGGTTGAAAGGAAATGTGAGAATCTGAGTGACAGATAAAAACAAAAGAAGGCTTTAATGAACAAAGCAAAGAATTCGCTCATGACGACAATTAAAGTCGCCTGACGAGATGCTATTCCTGTCGTCATTAGTTTATAGTTTGGTGCTTCATCATAAATCTTTTTTTACTTCAGTCATAAAAATAGGAACAGAATTACAAATAGGGTCAGAAACGAAAGCGATCGATTTGAGCGGGAGAAATAGTCAGAAATTAGACACGTCATCAAAATGTCGGCGGAGCTCAAGAATAAAATAAAACAAAAAAGACGTGTATCTTTTGTGAATAAACATTTTGACTAAAAAGAGGCCATATAGATGTCATTATTTATAACATTCACTATTTACTTCGAAGGCTTCTTTCTTTCTTTTTTCTTTTTTTTTTTTTTTGAGGTTTACAGAAAACAAAGAGTCATTAACATGGTAACTTTTGTCCGTAATGTTTGTACTCCTCAGTCGTCCCTTAACGCATCTCGTTCAGTGACGCAGACCGAAGAACTGGATCGACCAAAATATTGCTCACAATATCAATAACCTGAAGAAAGTTTTCCATTAACGTACAACAGTGGGGAAATTGTTTATTTTGTGTCATGAGATATCACGATTAGAATTAATGAAAATCTTATGGACGAATTATTGATACAAGGAGTCTGACCGGTTATTTTAAGAAGTGGATACAAATGAAAATATTTGAAATTTACAACTTTTTCCATTTCACTGAAGCAGCCGTTAAATCTTTCCTTCCTGCTTTCCTGCCCGTTGGAAGTCTTCCTCTGTAGTTCCTATATTTAAGAATACTGGAGAACCCTTGGACCCCGCTAATTACCGCCCTATTAGCCTCCTTCCGATCTTTGGCAAAGTGTTCGAAGCCATTATTAACGCCGAGGTGGTTCAGCATCTCACAGCCCAGACGCTCCTCTCTGACAAACAGTATGGTTTCTGCTTCACCAAGTCTACTGCTAATATGCTAACGACTATCACTGAGTATATATACCAGGCTCTCGACAAGAATGGCGAAGCTCGAAGCGTTGCCTTGGATATCTCCAAAGCGTTCGACAGAGCCTGGTATGCTGGCCTTCTGCGCAAACTGTTGAGCTATGGTATAACTGAACATTTGTTTGACCTAATCCAGTCATTCCTCTCTAATCCTATATCGAAGGTAGTATTAAATGAACATGCCTCCCAAGACTACTATACGAACGCGGGTGTCCCTCAAGGCTCTATCCTAGGTCCTACGCGCTTTCTGATCTACATTAATGATCTCCCCGATGCTATAAGATCCCAAGTAGGCATGTACACCGATGACACCACAATTTGCTCTCGCCTCCATCAAAAATCTGCTGTGGGCGAAAAAGCGAACCTCGCTACCGAACTTGAGAAGGACCTCCAAATCGTAGTAGACTGGAATAAGAAATGGCTCGTAAATGTTAATGCTTCTAAAACGAAGCTGCTATCAATTAACCATCATAGATAATCGCTCCTACCTCTCATTAGCATGGAACAGGCTTTCCCGCCTGAGAATAAAACACTACGCCTCCTTGACCTCACATTCTCAGCGGACCTCAAGTGAAATGACTATATCGAATCCATTGCTAAATCCGCTGCTATGAAAGTCGGTTCTCTGTGCAAGGCCCGGAAGTTTTTCCCGCCTGAATCCAACCTGCACACATATAAATCTACCATCCGCCCGTGTATTGAATACTGCTGCCACATCTGGTTAGGTGCGCTGCTATTTTCTTCTCGGTGTTCTTGAAAAATCCAACGGAGAACACAAATTCTACTACTTCATCTTTTCTCGCAATTCCTGCCTGTGGAATTCCCTTCCACTTCCTTGCTTTCCTGACAACTACAATCTCCGAGAATTAAAATGTAAAGTCAACAGTCATCTCCTATCTCACAAACTTGCATTCCCCCCCTCTCTCTCTCTCTCTCTCTCTCTCTCATGCTCTTTTCTCCGTCCACCCCACTCTCATCAGTATTCTCATCCTTTTCTTAGTCACTTTCCTGACACCCCGTGGGACCTGTCACTCTTTCTCGTAACATTTCTTCTATGTAACCTCCTTCACAACAGTGCTTTGCCTGGGGCCACACGGTTATAAAAAAAAAAATTAGATAGTATCGTGAAATGAAAGTAATTCTGAACGACCATTCTTCCAATTCCTTTCCTACAAATGCTTGTGTCGCCCATGTCTCCATCTCTGACCCTGCTTTGTTTTGGATTTTCATACATGACCTTCTGGCTCTGAACTTGAGGAAACAACCATTTACTTTTGTGATAGTTACCCTGATCAATTCGATAAGATCAAAATGACACTTAATATCCAAAAAGATCTTCAGTCTGATGGTAACTAATGAAAAGATGACTTGTTAATTTTAACGCTACCAGAAATAAACTGCTCACAATTAATCATCTGAGACAACATTTTTCTGACACACTGTACATTCATGGGCTAGCGTTCTCGGCTGATATGCAATGAAAAGACTATGTTGAATCCTTTGAGAGTTTAGCTGCCAGGAATATTGGTTGGCTGCGTCTTGTTAAACGCTTTTTCCCTCCAATGACCTTACACATTCGTCCATGCTTAGAATATTGCTGCTATATACGGTCTGGCGCCACTACTATTTACCTTGAGCTCCTTGATAAAATCCAAAGAATCAGCAATATTATTGGCCTCGATTCGGCTTCAGTCACTCTTCCCTCACCAAAAATTACCTCCCTTTGCTTTTTCTATAAATACATTCATGGTAATAGACCTGTCCGTCTACCTGTACACACACACACACACACACACACACACACACACACACACACACACACACATATATATATATATAGTGCATCGAGGTAGCAGATAATTTTCTAAACATATATTAAATATAAGAGACAATGGATGTCTATTATGTTTAATCATAAACCGTTCTAAACATCGTATTTTGGCTTTAATTTCAGGTGAAAATAAAGACAAAAATTCTCCAACATTTTGGATATTTCTTTATTATGTTCATTCTAAGCTTTCGGCTCACATGAGCCATCTTCGGAGAGGTTACAGGGACGTTAACATAAAAACATCCATCATCAAAGATGATTTTATCTTGTATTGACATAAGACTTTGCTAAGCAACGATAACTGTTACCAAATAGCAGACGCAGTTCATAAATTTGTAATGCGGTTCTCTGACGTCACACCACGTGAGAGCTCGAAATGTTAACAGAACCATGTATTTAAATGAAATGTAATTTGTTATGAGCATATATATATATATATATATATATATATATATATATATATATAAAGAGAGAGGGTGAGAAGGAGAGAGAAATATGAGTTTTAGAAAACTAAAATATTTATGTTTTCTCAGATATATTTGCTGGAAATGTCTTTTTTCAGTGGCTTACATTTGGTTAGTTTGTTGTTTTGTTTTCATGGCATATCAACCTCAGTGGGTCATTTATTGCCAACTAAATTTTATTTATTTATTGCTGGTAATACCTTTTTGTTTCAAAAATTTATTGTTGTTTTTATATAAGTTTTGTGTCTAGTAAATAATTCGGGTATCAAGATTCATTGAGATTTGTATTTTTTAAGTGCAGGGTCCCCAAGTCCTACCCTGTTATTTAACCCATAACTGGAGGGAATGGACGGATTAATACCTTTCCCAAGGGTACCAGTGCTTAAGTGAATGCAGGGTATTCAACAGGAATTCGAATTCGGCTCACTGATTTCTCTTTCCGAGCCGATATCCACTGCACCAGAACGCACATCCGTCACTAAACGCTTACAGCACCTGGTATTCCCAAGCGGTCACCTATTTAAGTACTGACCAGGCTCAACGTTGCTTAACTTCGGTGATTCAGAACCGGTGTATTCAACGTGATATGGCCGTAAGCCCGCTTGCATTTGGCGTGGGTAGGGATATTCAGGTGCATGCCTGACCTGACTGTATGACTGTTTTATAAATGGAACGACAAAAATCATCAAGTCAGCATCAGGCCGAACAGATTTCTTTAAATACTGAGTACTTCTGTCGGATTATTCTTTATTCATAAACCTTTAAATCTCTTCTGATATATTCATGTTCAACGAGTTGTAGCTTATGATCCTGACGTCTTATAATCTCAAAATACCAATCTCTGGTTTATATCTTTTTCTTCATGTGGTCATGTGGTCTGTTCTTTCAGGACGAAAGCGATTTTTGACTTCCACTTGACTCTGTCTCTTGTCGCTCTCAATATATTTTCTCTTGATATCTTTTTCCAAACCCGGGTCCGCCATCCATTTGCTCAGACCTATCAAGTAGGTCTCGCACTGCTTTTCCCTGTCTCACTTTTCTTTTATCCGTGAGTATTAAATTCTCCAGGCCTTCCTTCCTCATTCAGTTAGTTAAGTGTCATATGTGATACACGCTTTGGGCGATCACGTCTCGAAAGAGACATGGCTGACTGAGCAGAAGAATATCCCGCAGTAGGTTGCCATTGCTTTCTGGGCTAGACTGGTTGCCGACCAAGGCTATAGAACCCAATCTGTCCTATTATCTAACCCATCACTGGAGGAAAGAGACGGATTAATACCTTTCCCAAGGGTATTTGCGCGTAAGTGAATGCAAGGAATTCAACTGGAATTCGAACTCCATTCCGAGTCGATATCGACTGCACCACAACACACATAAGTGACCGAAAAACCTCAGCTGTCTCTTCCTGTTGTTAAGTATCAGTTTTCTTCTCGTTTGCATCCTCTCCAACACCTCATCATTGTTCCCATGCTCCATTCATGGTATCCTCAGCATCCTTCTGTCAAACCGCATTTTTGCTGCCTCAAGCCTCTCTTTCATCCTTGAAGAGATCGGCCAACATTTACTTCCATACAGGACATATATCACATAGAAATCCAGCACTCGTTTCTTTTACGTTTCTAATGAAATTCCCCTGTCTCTCAGTACTCTGGTTAGCTTCTGAAATGCGTCCATGGATCTCCATGTCACACTTTTTACCCTCTGTCAGAACATTTCCCAGGTATTTTAAATTTATTCATTTGTTTTATTTCTTGTGTAAAAGGAGACATAGGTATATAAATTAAAAAGATTTTAATAAAATAATTTTTTCTCTTTCGCAGAAATTTTATTTAAATTGTTTACGTCAGACCTCGATGTGTTAGATTTGTAACACCACAATGCCAAGAGTCCTGAATCTCCTCACTTACTTTATAACATCAAAAATCTAATAATATTTACTTTGCGCCGTCAGCTTTTTGTCATGCCTAAGTAACACTACATCAAATCAGCGCCATGTTTTTTTTTCTCTTCTTTGACGCACTTCTCGTCAAGAGAAAGTTTACAACGCCACCATTGAGGAAACAAAAAAGCCGTTGTGTCAAATTTATGATAAAAAAAAACCCACTACCAGTACGGTTGCGTCGGATGCAGTAAGACACCTGCCGAGACCAAATTTTCTTTCGTTGAACGCCCATAAGATTTTCTGGTATGAAGGATTATTTAATAACTTCATATCACGAAATCGGTAGGTTCTGGGTGATAATATGGCGTGACAGCAGACATTTCCAGGCGTTCATATGATTGCATGTTGGAGACACTGCTTATACATTGGGTGAATTCGAACAGGTTTATTAATCGAGCCAGCTGTCATGTTATTCGACGTTTTCCCAGTCTCACCTGACATTAAAAACAAAATTACACCACCAGGAAACAGAAAACCTTATTTTCTATGTTTTATTTTGACAGGAAGTAATTTCTTGCTTTAAGATACCAAATTTGGAGTAAAAACACATGCATATATTTATCAAATATACATACGTATATATATATATATATATATATATATATATATATGTAAAAAAAAATCTAAACGTGAGCCAAAACCTACTGCGGTTTCACACTACGGTTCTTCGTATCGAGCACTTTATTTTTAAGGTTTCGTCTTGGGTTTTTTTTTCTTTCTAACGGGTACTCGACGTTTTGCGCTTGTACGCCGTTTGTTTCTTTTTTATCCTACACTTTTGCCCTTAGAAGAGGTTCCCTTCTGTGTGTTCAACACGATTAAATTATAGATAAGTTAGCGCCAGTTCTAGCGATTTAGTTTATTATAATTGGCGTTAGTTTCACTGTGATTAGTATTATATATATATATATTCTAAACATATGCTGTTAAATATAAGAGACAATTAATGTCTATTATATTTAATCATGAGACGTTCTAAACGTCTTATTTTTGCTTTAATTTCAGTTGAAAATAAAGACAAAAATTCTCCAACATTTGGATAATTATTTATTGATTTTCTTCTAAGCTTTGGGCTCACATGAGCCATCTTCAGAGAGGTTGTTTAGACGGAAATATTATAACATCCACCATCACCGATGATTTTATATTGTGTTGACATAAAACTCTCCGCTTGGCAACGGCAACAGTTACCAAAAATAATAAACGCAATAAATCGTCGGTGATGGTGGATGTTATAATATTTCAGTCTAAACAACCTCTCTGAAGACGGCTCATGTGAGCCCAAAGCTTGGAAGAAAATCATTAAATAATTATCCAAATGTTGGAGAATTTTTGTCTTTATTTTCAACTGAAATTAAAGAAAAATACGACGTTTAGAACGGATCATGATTAAACATAATAGACATTCATTGTCTCTTATATTTAACGGCATATGTTTAGAAAATTACTTGCTGCCTCGATACACTAAATATATATATATATATATATATATATATATATTATGGATTCTCCCGTCGATTTCGACGTATGGGTGTCTAACTCAGTTAGACTGCCACACAAAGAGTTGTTTAGAGTGGTGAAGGCTTGAGTAGCACCATCCACACTTTTTGGAACTGCTGATAATAAACAATCTGTGCAGAAGTTCGCCACAGATCGCATGAACAGCAAACCTCAGTTATTTAATCCATAACTGGAGGGAATGGACGGATTAATATCTTTCCCAAGGGTATCAGTGCGCAAGTGAATGCAGAGTGTTCGACTGAAATTGGAACTCGGCTCACCGATTTCCCTTTCCAAGCCGACATCACAACGCACATCCGACCATAAATGCTTACAGCACCTGGTATTCCCAAGCGGTCACCCATCCAAGAATTGACCAGGCTCAACGTTGATTAACTTCGCTGATAGAGCGGGAACCGATGTACTCAACGTGATATGACCGTAATATATATATATATGTATATATATATATATATATATATATGTGTGTGTGTGTGTGTGTGTGTGTGTGTGTGTGTGTGTGTGTGTATATATATATGTATATATATATATATATATGATCGAGATATGAGCGTTAATATATATATATATATATATATATATATATGAAGAATGGTAGACTTTGAAAAACAGTAGCTACTTCAGCATTTACGCATCCTTCATTCAACAATGAATTAGAATACTCTCAGCTATTGGGCGTGTATAATGATAATATACACGTTTAAAAGTCTGCCTCCTTCTACTGAGCGCCCACAGCTCAGAGGTAGAATCACCGACTGACGCCAATTCGGTCGGATTTCAATCCTGGGTAAAAAGCAATCGGCTGTCTAATCATACTGATGAGCTGTGATACAGCGAAACAGATCTGTTTGCGGATATATATATATATATATATATATGCATACATTATTGCTACCATCGTCATTCTAAGTAAATCTCATTGTTAATGCTGCCTTTAAGTTTCTTTATCTAAAATAATTTAAGCTGGGCCTCGACCTTGCTTTATTTAAGCGGGAATTAAGTTAAATGCGTCTTTGAAGATGTTTAAAACTCACGCGAAATAAACGCCAACTTACCTCTCAAATAAACGATTGTTGTATTATATAAAACTACTAATATCTACCTATTCACAAACTAAGTAAATGCTACAGATTCAAGTATGATCAACCAAAATTTACCTATTCTTTAATTAAATGCATACAAATTAGCAGTACTTCCTTATTTTCCAAAATAAATGAACCAAATAAATTCATAGATTCAAATATATACAGTGAATATTTCTATCTCCGAACCAAATAAATTCTCCATGTTTAATCAAAAAGACTAATATTTATTTCTCCATCCCTAAACCAAATAAAGACTTACAGATTTAAATATACGCAATAAATATTTATCTATCCTGGAAACAAGTAAATGACTAAATTCTAAACATCCAATATTTATTTATCCCAAATCAAATAAATATTAGCATATTAAATAAGTTCTCGCTGTTTTTCCAACAGGGAGCGTTCCCAGATCTGCGCTTGTGTAGTCTCAGACGCTAACGAATCTATAAGGAGGTTTATAAGCAAGCTTGGCACTCACTGTATGTCATTTCACCGAAGTGTAAACAACTTTGATTTTCATAGCGTTAAATTTGTCGGATTTCGTGTCAAAGAACGTGCATTTGCGGGAATTTTACTGCACTACTTTATTCAAAAGAAATCAGCAAATGAAGCATGTTGAATTCTTGTTGAGATTACGGCGAACATGCTCAGGTGGATTCAACATGCAGAGATTGGTTAAGACGTTTCAAAAATATTGATTTTAATATTGAAGATAAAGAACCTCTGGAGAATTAGAAGTATTACTTCATGAAGACTCACTTTAGACGCAAGCTTAACTTGAAGCATCACACAGCAGTTTCGAAAAAATTTAAATTATTACGAGTTGAAGCCGAGAGACGTCGAACGGCTTTTTACCACGTGTGAACAGCTGAATCAACGGCAGAAAAGAAAAGATTTTTTTGCATCGTATCGTAACTGGTGATGAAAAGTGGATGCACTACGATAACCATATCGTAGGGTAAGTCCCTTTTTCTTATTCCACTTCTCCTGTGGTCAGGGTTAGGGTTAGGGTTATTCAATAGGCCATATGGATAAAAGTGTTGGTAGCTGTCCAGTGAATTGATTCAGTGTCGTGTGTTCAATACCTATCTAAATGATAACAGTCTTGTAATTGTGTGGGATTTCCCCTTTTTGTATATGATAATGGACTCAACTCATTATACATATAGTAGCTGCCATAGAGAGATAGATAGAGAGAAAGAGAGAAAGAGAGAGAGAGAGAAATCGTAGAGATCGAGAAATCGTACAGATCCGTACGAGTTATCGGAGAGATCCGTACGAGTTATCGGAAAGTACCGGAACTGATACGGGAGATACCGAAATTACCCAAAGACTACCGAATCAGAAGTCAGACTAGCCCTGAGCTCCACCCAGCTAGAATAATATACACGGATATACTATTTCCAACGACTTCACTTCAAGACTTTTATATATTCATTTCTTACTAATAGTATTTTTGGATTTACTAACCTGCGTTCAAGTTTGTATATTGCGTATAATATATAACCTATTTTTCTATCTCCATATCTGTTTTTTGTTCATTATTTTGTGCGGTTCCTCACCTGGAATCTACAACAGTAATATATGGCGTTATAAATAGTTCAGAAACGCTTCCAATATCAGCCATTTAAAACTGTTTTATCAGATCAAGAATTTAAATGGATTCAAATTAATGAACCCTGCAGGTTTTAGAAGGAAACATCTTACATGAGATCTCGTGAACTGACGCTAAAGTAACACGTACGTAGAAATTTTATCAAATAATAGAAACTATAAAACTTGAGAACATTTAGCAGAAGCTACAAAAATAGATAACGTGGGTAACTCGTACAAGTAGTAATGGCATAACCAGGAAGTGAACAATCTACATCCCTAGATTAAATAAAGGGTCCAATTCAGAAAAGAAGAACAATCTAACCCCGTAGATTAAATGAAAGCTTACGGCCTATCACGTTGAATACACTGGTTCTCGCTCGATCACCGAAGTTAAGCAGCGTTGAGCCTGGTCAGCACTTAGATGGGTGACTGCTTGGGAATACAAGGTACTGTAAGCGGTTATTGGCTTACGGCCATATCACGTTGAATACACCGGTGCTCGCTCGATCACCGAAGTTAAGCAACGTTGAGTCTGGTCAGTAGTTAGATGGGTGACCGCTTGGGAATACCAGGTACTGTAAGCGTTTATTGGCTTAAGGCCATATCACGTTGAATACACCGGTTCTCGCTCGATCACCGAAGTTAAGCAACGTTGAGCCTGGTCAGTACTTAGATGGGTGACCGCTTGGGAATATAGGTGTTGTAAGCTAATAGTGACGGATGTGCGTTCTGGTGCAGTGGATATCGGCTCGGAAAGAGAAATCGGTGAGCCGAATTCGAATTCCAGTTGAATATCCTGCATTCATTTAAGCACTGGTACCCCTGGGAAAGGTATTAATCCGTTCCTTCCCTCCAGTTATGGGTGAAATAACAAGGGTGGGACTTGGGGCTCCTGCTCTTAAAAACAAATCCCAATGAATCTTAATACTCAAAAAGAAAAATGTTGTAAAAATAAAAATAACCTTACCCAAGATCATTAGTTATGACCTTGAATGATCCCATAAGGATTGATAGGTCATGACCTTGAATGATCCCATAAGGATTGATAGGTCGTTTAAGATTAAATAAAGGCTTCAGTTGAGTGAAGGAGAAAAGTTTGCATACGGAGATTAAACAAAAGAATCAGGTTAGTGAAGGAGAAAAATCTAGACTGTAGATTTTTTTTGATTTTTTTATAAGCGTTTCACCCCGAGCAAGGCATGCCACTGCCACTACTGCGCAGGGGGCTACGTAGAGTGGAGAAAGGATGATTAAATATAGGAAATGTCAGAGGGTGGGTGATAGGCGGGTAAGGATACCGAGAATGAGGGTTGGGTAGATAAGAGTGTTCTGAGATAAATTGGGAGTTAGTGTGATAGTAGGTGTCTATTGACCCTACATTTAAACACCTAGAGTAACTGTCGGGAAAGCAGAGTTGTGGAAGGGAGTTCCACAGGCGGGAAGCGCGAGAAAAGAAGCTGTTGGAGTAGAATTTACGGTTACATCTTATTTGTTTAACTGTAAAAGGGTGGGACCTAGTTGCTAATCTAGTATCTCGTGTAAATTCGTGCTTAGGCGGCACCAGTGATCTAAGCTCATCGGAGCAGAAGACATGAAAGTACTTGTAGAAGAGGCACAGGGAAGCCACATCACGCCGGTGAGAGAGCGGCTGCAGCCGGTCTGCCAAGTCAGTATCAACCACGTTACAGATCCTCCTTTGTATTTTGTCAAGAAGCCCAAGGAGAGCAGCAGGGGCACCCGACCAGATATGGCAGCAATATTTAATACACGGGCGGATGGTAGATAAAAGAATTTAATTCTGTGAATGGGACTAATCCGACCCCGTAGATTGAATAAAAGGTTCAGTTCAGGAAAGGAGGAAAGTCTAGACTTATAGGTTAAGTAAAGCGTTTAGTTCCGTGAATGAGACTAATCTACCCCTGTAGATTAATTAATAGGTTCCGTTCAATGAAGGAGAGCAATCCAGCCATGTAGATCAAATAAATAGTTCAGTTCAGTGATTGAGAACAATGTAGCCCCGTAGATTAAATAATGGGTTCATTTCAGGGTAGAAGAACAATCTCTCCAGTAGATTAAATAAAAGGTTCAGCCCAGGGAAAAAGAAATTTCTGCCCCCCCCCCCACCCCGTAGATTAAATAATGTGTTCATAATTCCCTGTCGGTTAGTCCGTTCGGTATACATCTAGGGAAGACTGGGCGGTACCACTGCCGAAGCATTATGACGACATAATGACGACAAAGATGTGTACAATAGTCGACATATAAATTGTGTAAATAAAAAATTATTGTCTTGATCATTTTTCTTTAGGCCTAATTTTGTGCTGCTACGATTTTTGCCCACACAATAATGCAATTTGTTTTCATTTTTATTCGTTGTGGTTCAGTGGATGTCGGCGCGGAACGAGAAATCGGGGTGCCGAGCTCAAATTCCAGTTGAATTCATTGCGTTCACTTACGCGCAAATACCCTTGGGAAAGGTATTAATCCGTCTCTTCCTTCCAGTTATGGGCTAAATAATAGGACAGATTGGGTTCTATAGCCTTGGCAGGCAACCAGTTTACCGCAGAAAGCAATGGCAACATACTGAAGGATAGTCTTCTGCCCAGTCATCATGTCTCTTTCGCAACATGATCGCCCAAGCGTGTTTCACGTATGGCACTAAACTGACTGAATTATCGATCTCTGGGTTTTGTCGCTTTTCACTTTCGTCCCGTAAACACCAGTTTTCAAGAATGGCAACCATTCCTATGGCAACTAGGTTTTTACATCAAATTGGAATTCAGAGATGTCCTTCTCTCAGACTGGTTTCTATAACCAAGGTTGAAGAACTCTGTTTACTTCGTGACCCATAACCGTGACGAGAAGTAATCGATTCATACATTTCCCAAAAGTAGCTGAAAGGAAGTGACGATGACGAATTCCACTTCATTCGAACACGACTCGCCGATTCTTTGTTCCAAGCCACTAAGCATTTCACCAACTATGTATCCTTGATCCTTCACATTGATAGAAAAAATTGCATAATCAAGAGAAGAAAAATCTACATCCATAATTTAACTAAAGAGTTCAGTTCAGAGGAGAACTTTCTAGCCCCGTAAATTATATAAAGTTCATGGAAGGAGAACACTTCACACCGATAGATTAAATAGAATATTCAGTTCAGAGTAGAATAACAATCTAGCCCCATGGATTAAATAGGGTTTAGTACACTGAAGGTGAAACATCGAACCCATTAAATTAATTAATGCTTCAGTTCAAGGAAGAATAACAATTTACTTCCGTAGATTAAATAAAGAGTCCAATTCAGGGAAGGAAAGCAATCGAGTTGCGTAGATTAAAATGGTTTTGGTATTGGAAACAGAACATTCTATTCCCGAAGATTAAATAAAGAGTTCAGTTCAGAAAAAACAATACAATCAGGCTCCATAGATTAAATAAAGAGTTCAATTCAGAGATATAAAACAATCTAACCTCGAATATTAACTGCAAGAAACTAATGATAACGAAATCCACGATAATTAGAACGACTCGCAGATTCCTCATTCCGAGATGCTCACTATCCCACCACCTGTCCTTTATCCCTAATAAATTATTCTTGCAAAACACCCCTACGTCACGGCTATGGCTTCGGCAGTCCCATTTTCTTGAAGGGATATCAGTGTTAGTGTTAAAAGCTGCTCTGTCACAAAAATGAATTATAATATTTATCCTTCCTGATGGTAATCAGTAAGTGAAGTGAACTTCACAAGTACATGACAAGCGGCTCCGACAAAGGTGGTGACTACCACCTTTGTTGGAGCCGCTTGTCATGTACTTGACGATCAATTATTTTCAGATATTATAACAAAAGAAAAATGTTCTCTATAAGACAGTGGTCACTACCAATAAAAAGTGCAAAGAGACAAAAAAGATTCACAGAGAATGACGTGAAAAGGAAGACGTCCGTTCTCCTTACCACTCACCTGAGATTTATCTCATCTTCGCTCATTTATATCAGTAGGTGACAGTCCGAGAATAAAATCTGCTAACTGTCGCAAATTCTCATGGTTAGATTCAATCTGACAGAAGGGTTATTTCTGAGTCACAAGTGTTTAATTGGAAGACGTTGCCCCCTGAGAATGAAAATGGTGCCTGTTATGAGATGCAGCCCTGAACTCATCTTGATTCAACAATATCTCTTGTCTCATCTGCAGTGTTTTTGAGATGCTTCCGAGTGCTTCATATATTACAAGCAAGACTATAACTCACTTTATAGATATTTTTCAATTTTGGTCTTTGTACTGTCTCTTCACTCCTAATATAAAGAAGACATTTGCCATTATTATTGTGCTGTTATAGTTAAATACAAATTGATTGACAAGCATCCGAAACTTTTATTGTAAGGGGTCAGGAAAAGTTCAGTAAAATGTCCACTAAACTGATGAGTTAGGAATTTCAGAGTGGCATTGAATAACCTTTGGTTGCGTCACTCGACTGGAAACGAACGCTTCACTGAGTTTCATGCAAATGTTAACTGAGATGAAGACGCCACTTCGATAAATTCAATGCCAACGAATACAAGCATTTAATTACCAATATTTCTTTCTTGGAATTATGTATACATAGATTCATAAAAATAACGTTTATTGAGAAATTTAAATAAACAACTTGTCACTTTCAAATTCTAAGAAAGAAACTTTGGGTAATAAATTTTAATTTGCCTGTCAAGAAGGAGTGGGAAGTTTTGTGTCGGTGTTGATATACATCATCTTCAATTTTTTAAAATGTATTTAAAAGAAGAGGCTTACTAAAAGAAAAATTTTAACAGTAAGAATCACTCGTTTCTAAGTCAATACTAAAAATGTCTGAACCTGTTTCAAGCATATTGTTTTTAATACTGATATAGAAACTAATTCAAATGTATGTCGAAAAATGCTAAAACAAATTTGAAAATTCAATTATATCAATCTTATAAATTTAAGTCATGTTCCAATATAGTAATACATTTATATATATATATATATATATATATATATATATATATATGTGTGTGTATATTCTAAAAGTTTTTAGATATTCTACAATTTTATGGGTAATACATATTTCGCAGCCAAACCCAGATGATATAACAGTTAATATTCAAAATCATCCAGAAAAGCATCACATACAGACACTCACGTGCCCATTTCGAGAAAAGTATCTCCTCGCTTATTAAAAAAAAAAAAAGAAAGAAAGAAAAATAAAAATATAGAAAAATCATAAACGGAAAAAAGAGAAAGAAAAAGAAAAAGAAAAGAAAAGGAGAACGAACAAAATAAGGAGAAAAGAAGTTAAAGTTAACGTCTTAGATCGACACCAGCGTCTATTGCGATTCAACTGCTTTCATAGTGTTAGGGCGCCGCCCCTATTTGACTACATAATGGACTGTTCCCATTGCTATATATAGCAATGGTGTATTCTCTGAAGACAGTACAGAGAGTCGTACGGGGTCGTAGAGAGTCATTTGAGAGTCAGTGCGAGAGTTAGTCACACTTCCGGTGGCGTACCGGAAGTAATCACGTATACACACGTCTTATGACGGATTGGACTATTGTATCTTTTCTAATGTAAATATTACTAATCACTTCTGTACATACTAACCGTCTTTCCGCGGAATACAACTTATATTCTGATTCTGTTGTTGAGTTATTCATTTACACTTGGCGACATAACACTTAGAAAAAACATGACATGAAAATTTAAGATTAAATTTTGTTTCAAACATAATGGGATGTATCTACGGTATAAAAATAAATGGTAAATTATACTTTTTAATACGAATAACAATATAATTATTAGTAGTTTTATATTATAAATATAGTTATAATAAATAAAAATAAATGAATTTTAAAATATATAAGAAAATTATAAATAAAATATTAACAACAATCTTAAAAATGATGTCAAATAATATTAATAAAAATAATATTAATAAGAATAATAATAATAACTATAAAATATATATATATATAAATTTTAAACAATAATAACAGTAATAATAATAATAATAATATAAAATATATTAGTAAAGAAGCAAACATACACCAAAAATAAATATATCATATAAAACAGAAAAAAGAAACAATAAAATTAAAGTATACATACATACATACATACCCATATATATATATATATATATATATATATATATATATATATATATATATTCTTATACGCACATACATCTTCTAAGAAAGCAGATGAATTGCAATAGACGCTGATGTCAATCTAAGACTGAATATTGACAAAGTTTCATCGGTACATACACGGTAGATACTTTATATTGTAGACGGACCATAAACTGTTACTGACCATCTTCGGTTCTAAAAAAGGTTTGTCTGTGTGTACACCAAATAACTGCAGAGAAATGGGGAAGAATCCTTTTAAATTATAACTTTAAAATAGACTTCCTACCATTTAAAAAACTCTGTCATGCCTACAGACTGTCCAGATTAATCCCAAAACACAGAGAACCGCTTGAAGACACTGTGATAGCTTCTTTTCGGACAGAAGGAAAATTTAAAGCCATATTATACAACACAGTAAAGGAACTCCCTGTAATTCTCGACCAAATCAAACTAGAAGCTCTAAACGATGAGTTTATCAAAGAAACCAAAATAAATATTTGTGAAAAAGATCAACAGACTTCAGATGTTTTTTCTGTATGCAACGAAGTTCCTGCTATATAGTGAGCGAGTCGTCATTCCCGCAACACTACAAGGAAGAATTCTGAAAGATATCCATTCCGGTCACCCAGGGATTATAAGGATGAAAAGCCTTATGCGTAGTTATGTATACTGGTCCAAGATGGATAAAGATATCAAAAACATCGTAAAATCCTGTATCCAGGCAGCTAAGGCACCTCTAATCAAATACAGTCTTTGGCTCAAAACGAACCGACCATGGATTCATAAAGATTTTGCAGGCCAATTAGACGGAATCTACTATCTTATAGTAGTAGATAGTTTTTCTAAGTGGCCTAAAGTTCTTATACGTAGAAGTACCACTACAGACGTGACAATCAATGTTCTACACGTTCGCCAGATTTAGGGTAGTCTATTATTTAGTGTCAAACAATGGAAAGCAACTTACGTCCGCCGTTTTTAAAGATGTTTATGAGACCTTCCAAATCAATCATATAACGATCGCGCCATATCGTCCAAGATTCAACGGACAGACCGAATGCTTCGTTGAGACGCGGAAAAGAGCTCTGAAGAAAGCTAGGTCCACACCCACAGAAATAGACCTACAACAGCTCCTTCGGGTGCATAGAATCACGCCCAACGACACACATCATCATCATTACCCCCAGCCGAGGTAATGTTTGCGCGTAAAATTAGATCTGCGTTCGACAAGCTACTTCCCAAACAAACAAAGTCTGGACGAACAAACACGGTACCTACAAAACGCTACCAACTCGGAGAGAAACTTTTTTTTTTCTGGATGTTTCGGTCTAATAAATCTTTCTGAAAAATGGGTACAATTTAAAAAAGAGTAGGAAATATGGTCTACATAATTAAAGGTCCTTAGTATACTCACAAAAGACAAAATCAATGATAAAATCAAACCAGGAAGATACTGACAGCGCTCCTTCCAAAGAGAAAGAAGTAATGGATGTCATTTACGATATTTTGATATGCCAATACCACAAACGGCCCCGGAACAGCGCCGTTTAAAAACGAAAAAGGAAATTACAGAATTTAATCTAAAAAGAAAAATATTAAGACTCCTGCGGGGTTGATAATCAGGAAGTGGTCTTATGGTAGTTTACTTCTGGCACACATGAACTCTTCCAAAATATTAATAAGCAGCAGTTTCTATTCTGTCTATTCCAGCAGATAGATTTGACAGCCGGACGAATACAGTCACGCTGGTGATCTTCTCATTTGTAATAGTGTTTTTGTTATATTCGTTTAAATCTATTCCTTCTTTGTGCCATTATTTCTGGCTCATAACTAGGCCGTTTAAACGTAGTATTTATGGTATATATTAGGTGAATTTCGGTATACGTAATAATATGTGCTTTTCAATAATTTTAACTTATTTTCAGACAGAAATATTCTTGAAGCATAGAAACCTTTTATTATGAACATGACAAAACATGAGCTTTGCTTGATTTTCTTCCATGAGTTCAAACTTGGTCACTGTGCCACCCAAACCTCACCAGTATCAACAGAGTATAGCGATATGGGTCCACAAGTGATCGGTCATTACGAAAGTGTTTCCAGAAATACTGGTGATGAGAACCTTGAAGATGTAAAAGATAGAAGACGGTCAAGACAACGAACAATTGAAAGTAGGTGTTAAGCAAAATCCACGTCAAAGTGTCAGAGAAATGTCCGAAAAGCTTGGTGTTAGCACTGCAACATTCTCACGCCATTTGCAAGGCAAACAATCTTGATAAATGGGTTCCTCATGATCACAATTATAATAAAAATTTAGGCGTTTTGAAGTGTGCTGGATGCTTTTTCTGCGTAACACCAATGACCCCTTTCTTGACCTAATAGTCACTTGTCTTGAGAAGAGGATCATTTATGATAACTATAAACGATAAGGCCAATGATTTGATCGTAATGAATCCCTAAACATTTCCCAAAGTTGCATCAGCAAAAGATTATGGTGAGTGTCTGGTGGTCTGAAATCGGTGTTATCTACTACAGCTTTCTAAAAGCCTATCAGAGCATTAATACATTTTTTGGCTGTTACTACATCCGCATACCAAGGACACCATAAGAAGAAGTCCTAGTTTTTGAGAGTCTAAAAAGCAATCTGAGTAAGAGGAGTCATTAACAAATTTTCCTGTTGTACAAAAATTCTTCATAAGCGAAAAAGATTACCGGAATATAAAAATTTAGGTTTTACACTTTATTTGTTTTCTTCTATTCCTTTTGATCTGAGGATGAATTTAATATTTTCTTTTTACGATGCTAAATTTTCATATAGTTTAGTTTATCCGCCGGTAAACTGAATACTGCTGCCATATCTGGTCGGGTAATCCTGCTATCCACCTTGGGGTCCTTGACAAAATCCAACGGAGAATCAGTAATGTAATCAATCCCGACTTGGCAGCTCGGATACAGTCACTTTCTCACCGACACAATGTGGCTTCCGTGTGTCTCTTCTATAAATACTTTCACGGCTTCTGCTCTGATGAACTTAGCTGACTGGTGCCTCCTATATATGAATTTACTCGAGCAACAAGATTAGCAACTAGGTCCCACAATTTTACTGTGAAACCAATAAATTGTAAACGCAAATTCTACTCCCTCGGCTTCTTTTCTGGCACTTCCCGCCTGTGGAATTACCTTCCGTTTACTTGCTTTCTCGACAGCTACAATCTCCAAGAATTTGAATGTAAAGTCAAGAGTCATCTCCTGTCTCACTAACCTGCATCTTCTCTCTCATGCTCCTTTCTACATCCACTCTCATCAGTATTCTCATCCTTCCCTTACCCACTTCCTGACACTCCTATAACCTGTCACTCTTTCTCATAACCTTTTTCCTATGTAATCCCCTGCACAACAGTGGCAGTAAACTGCCTTGCTTGAGCGATATGATTATATAAATAAATAAATAAATAAATAAAATAAAATTGTGTTTCTGAAATCGGCCATTATTTTTGTAACAACGTAATATAACTACTTTGGTTCACTATCTATTCATTTTATGCTCCCATATTCCTAAAATTGCTGTGGGAGAGATTAAAGAGAAAGACGAAATAGCTGACTACAACCGTCAAGGGGAACTTCTGTAGTGTATTATGAAAACTGGAAAGAAAAGTGAATGGGAAGTGAAATAAGAATGTCAAGTTCTATGTCATGTGACTGGAGGGGAATAAAGGAAGGGGGACTAAAGGAAGGGGTACTAGGAAAGCCATAGCTTTTGTTAAATGATCAGATTTTCTCAGACATCTTTGTATATTAATTCATTTTTAATATATAACAAAACATGGATCCTTCTTTTTCTCAGTTTGAATAACAAACTGAAAGATGTACATAGAACAGGTAAGCAACGAAAAAGTTTTAAGGAGAATGGAAACCAAAAAGATGTTGCATATTGGTGTTATCAAGTACAGATGTCTGGAAACAAATCAGAGCATTAACGCAGTGCGTTACTGCAGCCGAAATATATGTAGGCCTACAAAAAATGAGACCTGCAATGGTGGAACGACGTGGTCCAATTCTGCTCTACGATAAAGCGCTGCTACATGTTGCTAGAATCACGTTGCAACAACTCACAAACTTAAAATACAAGTGTTTACACCTTCCTCCAGAGTCTTTTCATCTTTCAAATACTTATTATCAGTTTTTTAAGCACTTAAGCATATTTGTAATTATAAAACTTTTAGGTCCAAACAAGAGCAAGAATCAGCTTTTAAAGATTTTGTTGCATCACAGCCAATAACTTTTTATCAACGAGGAGTAAATCATCTCGTTAATCGATGTCAGAGGTGCACAGATGCCCAAACTTATGACTAATTTCAACATTTCTAGAGTTATTTTTTAACAGTAAAATTGTTTCTAAACTCGGTAATAATGTGCAATAAAAACATTCTTTAAGGCTATTGATCACAACCTGTCCTGCTATTCAACCGATAGCTGGGGGAAAAAAAGAAATGGATTAATACCTTTTCCAAGCGTAGTTTCGAGTAATGTAAATATAACTAATTTGACCAGAATTAAAACTCGGCTCTGTAATTTCTCATCCTAAGCCGATATATATATATATATATATGCAGTATTGCAAATATTCCCTTTTAGTTGTGTCCTCTTCTATACCCATTTAAATTTTGCCAACGTAACCCTTGACAAGTGTTGGCTGAAAGGTTCCTCGGGTTTAGGTTAAAATGACGTCCACTCTCTTCAAGGATATATATATATATATATATATATATATATATATATATATATATATATATATATATAAGAATGCTGGAAATTTCAAATTTAAAAAACTATAAATTTAAAGTTCCTAACCATCGTGCGCATGTGTAGTTTCAGCAACATAACAAATTTATTCCAATGAATTCCTAAAAAACGGAGCGCGTCACACAAAAAATGTTTTCCACATAGTCTCATTCAATACATCCATCGCGCCTTATATATATATATAAATGATAAAACATAGTTTTAAGGTAAGCTATATTTATATGTTAAAGTGTTTAATATCATGTATAGAACATATATCTAAACTTATTTATGAATGGAACTTTGTCTGTGTGTGTGTATGTATGCGTGTGTTTGTGTGTGTATTTACGTTACCTGTAAACTCCGAAACGGCTGAACAGATTTTCTTGAAAATTTACACAGTTGTACTATAACCGTCTGCGAGTGTTCTTACTTAGGTTTTATGTCGAGGTACACCGGATAAATATCGAAAATCGATAATTGTCAAAATCGGGTTATAGAAGGATTTAATCAAATTTGATACACTCATAGACAAAGACATAAGAAACGATATTCAGATGTTTCAAGGATGCAGTTCTTACAATAGTGCAGAAAATTGATAATATATATAAAAGACAAGATTTTTGTGTGTGTCTGTTTATCTTACCACTCCTTCTATAACCCGATTTTTTCGATTATCGATTTCCGATATTTATCGGGGGTACCTCGACACAAAACCTAGCTAAGAACACTCGTAGATGCTTATAGTACAACTGTGTAAATATTCAAGAAAATCGATATTCAGAAATTTCAAGGTTGCAGTTCTTACAATAGTGCAGAAAATCGATAATATAATATCTAATATAATATATATATAAAAGGCAAGATATTTATGTGTGAGTCTGTTTATCTGTCTGTATGTCTGTATTTTGTTCAGCCTTTTTAGTTTTTGCTACGAGTTTGGCTCTAAATAGATATAATTGTAGTTCTTAGTCTCAGCCACGATACCATTTACTCAGAGGACTTATTTAGCCTTCAAAATTCAGTTTACAACGAAAAAAACCTTTTTGATATCGATACCAGGAAATCAAAATTTGACTTACATCCATTCATTTTTCTTCCAGTCTACGGTTTCGCTTTAACTGGAGACAACTATTGCTTTTTAGTCTTTCGTGCGAACGTCAAAAGAGTCTGAGCTCCAGGACCATGGATTAGTTTTAAAGCTTTCATTACACTCGAGCTATACTGCTAGTGAATATAAAAGGGAACGGGCATTTTGTTTCTTACTTACATGTAGACGTCAGTCCACATATATATAGCAGTAACAAATCCGAGGAAAAGATCTTGTAAATAATCTCACAGGATCTTAATAATATTAGATTAAATATTAAAACTGATCCAACAGAGTGCTCGATATAAATTTAAATTTGCAGACCAAATATTTATTTCACACATTAATTCAGTTTTATTTCATTTAATGAATAGCTATTTCAACAGATTTTTAAACCTGTTTCCCCATCTCCAAGTAATAGATATTATGAAATCATTTTTTGTTTGACCGAAAGTAAGAGTAGTTCAGGAAAAAGGAGAGAGACAAAAATTATGTTAGAGGGTAAAAGGTGTACATTTAACGCATGGGTTAAATGGGAATTTTGAATGAAATAGGTCAGATGATAAGAACGAGAGTTCAAAAATAAATGGTATGGAAAGTCTTAAGGTGCGTTATTGAGGTTAAAAGTAAGTTCTAAGCAGTATAAAGTAAATTCAGGTTAAAAAATTAATATAGCAATTTAATTAGAAGGAAAATAAACAGGATAGAAATCATAAAAGTGGAAAATGATTTAGATTTAAATTCACGGTTTATAAGAATACGGTGGAATAGGGGAAGAGATTAAGAGATGTAGTTAATCCCATATTAAGGAAATTTAGACCTACTTTGATGTCAACATTTGCTAACCAATTCATTTCTGTGATTTAAAAGTTTATATTGATTATGATATATATATATATATATATATATATATATATATATATATATATATATATATATATGGGGGGGTGCATGGGTGTGTGGCTGGGTTAATGTGTGTTTGTTCACTAACTTAGATACAGCTTTTTATTGACTTAACAACTGACAAAATGTGTTCATCGTAAAACTTGTTTAAAGCTGCTTTTTCTAAGCGCCGTGTTCCTTCATCACGTAGGTGGTTTTGGCACTCGTCACCTTCCATCCTTTGCAGCTTAGTAAATTTTCTTACGTCGACATACATTCCTGCCTCTTTTCTGTCATATATTTACAGAAGTTTGCCTTCACTATGGCTTTTAAGTGTTAAATTCTCCAAGTCTTCTTTCTTCATTACATATCCAAAAAACACAGACTTGCTCTTTCCAATGATAACTCTGAGCGTTCTATTTGCTTCAATTATTATAAAATCCTTGATTTCAAATTTTGCAACATTGACAAGAACTGTACTTATAAGGGCGACAGTGGTATGACTATATATGGCTTTCTTGTTCCGCTTTTTCCCCTCTATTTTCTTCTGTTTCTCTCTTTCTTTCTCTCTCTGTCTCTCTCTCTCTCTCTCTCACACACACACACACACACACGTGTATATATATTTATGTATATATCAAATCATGTGTGGATATTAGTGCTTTCTATCTAAAGGTGACAAATTTACATAAGAAACAAATTGAATTTTATCTTTTCCTAAATTACGAATTTGTCACGTAGAATCTTATTTCTCTCCTGCTTTTCTTCGAATTTCGGCAAATAAAACCGAGAGAGTTGTATGTTAAATCGAGATAAATGTATTTTCCTTCTCTTATGTGTAATGGAAACTAAATTGAAAAAGTGACAAGCCACTTATCAGTGGTTTATGATTCTTGGCATCTTTTAAGCCAATCATACACTCAAACCCTGAATATATATATATATATATATATATATATATATATATATATATAGGGTGTATCAAAAGTACTTTTACAAACCAAAATAGGGACAATTGTCCATATAAAATATGTTCGCAAATCCTTCGTTTATGAGTAACTAGCAGTATAGTCCGGTGTTGCTCGGGTGTAATGAAAGCTTTAAAACTAATACATGGTCCTGGAGGTCAGACACTTTGGACGTTGGCAAAAACTAAAATAAAAGTGCTGAACAAAATACAGATATACAGGAAGATAAACAGACACACACAAAAATCTTGCCTTTTATATATATTATTGATTTTCTGCACTATTGTAAGAACTGCATCCTTGAAACATCTGAATATCGTTTCTTATGTTTTTGTCTATGAGTGTATCAAATTTGATTAAAATCGGACCATTCTTTCTATAAACCGATTTTTTCGATTATCGATTTCCGATATTTATCGGGGGTACCTCGACACAAAACCTAGCTAAGAACACTCGTAGATGCTTATAGTACAACTGTGCAAATATTCAAGAAAATCTGTTCAGCCGTTTTGGAGTATATACGTAACGGACACACACATACACAGACACAGACACACACACACACATACACAAAGACAAAGTTCCATTTATAAATAAGTTTAGATTAAGTTTAAAGAAAGCTGAGAATAGATGACGCAGTGTTGCCATGTAGAGTGGTGTTATGGCAAGTCTGTCTTTAATGTTTAACATGTGTAGTAGTGAGGTAACTGAAAGTTTTATTGTTTAACAATACTAAGATTATTTTTAAAATACATCTTTAAGTGCCGAATCTAGATACGTCGTCAGTGTTGTTGCTTCCATGTCATTAGAAGTTTCGGGTCTAAATAAACAACAGACTTCTTCGATAGACGACCCGACCGAATATGATCAATATTCGGCCCGCACCCAGAAAAAAAATTCGCTACTAGCTTTAGGACGTGCATTATATAAGTTCCCCTAGAAAACGGCAACTCATCAAGACTTCACTTGGGCTATTCGATGTTATAGATCTCCTGTTACACCTCGCAACCCCCGTTCTGTCATCCACCTGTCAGGCCCTGAAAATATGTTATCCGCTGCCTTTCTCTGTCTCTTTTTCATTCTATCTGGCCTGTCAGTATCAGGTCCTCCAAGCACTCCTTCCTCATTGCATGTCCCAGGAACTTCAGTTGTCTCTTTCTGATGCTCAGTATTAATTTCCTTTTCGTTGCCATTCTTTCCAACAACCCATCGTTGCTTGCATGTTCAGTCCACGATATCCGCAGCATCCTTCTGTAGAACCAGATTTCCGCTGTTTCAAATTTGTCCTCATTTTCGATGATATTGTCCAGCATTCACTGCCATATTGAAGAACTGACATCACATAGATATCCAGCACTCTTTTCTTTGTTTCTAGTGAAATTTTTCTGTGTGTTAGTACTTTACTCAGCTTCTGGAACGCGTCCTTTGCCATGCCAATTTGCTTTTAGATCTCTGTGTCGCACTTTCTATCTCTTGTTAGAACACTTCCTAGGTATTTAAATGTTTGTACTTGCTTGATTCTGGTGTCCTCCTCCCGATCATGCATTCAGTTTTCTTAAATTTTATTTGTAGTCCTTTTTGTCACTCTCCACAGCTACCTTCTGTAGGAGGTGTTGTAGTTTTCTTTCCGTTTCTACATTCAGCACTGTATCATCTGCATAACTTATGTTGTTCAAGTTGTGGCCTCCGATAACAAATCCTGGCGCTATCATCTAGGGTCCTCAAAATATTCTCGCTGTACAAGTTGAAAACATCCGGTGGAAAGCACATCCTTGTCTTACGCCTCTTTCTATCTTTGTAAATCTGATGAAATCCTTACCTGTCCGTATGTAGGCAGTTTGCTGCCAGTAGAGATTCTTGATTACTCTGATGTCTTTCCCAAAAATGTCGAGGCTGCTGAGCATCTCCATCAATTCTTTGTGTCGTATTTTGTCGAATGCCTTCGTAAAACTAAAAAAAAATTTCTGAACGGAATAAATTCGTTTAAAAACTGAGAAATAACATATAATTACAATGTGCTTAAAATGAATTAATCAAGATATTCTTATCGTGAGCAGGCAGGTATGATTTTTGCATACAGCCGCTCGAACGGTAATGTACACCAGGCTGTATGGTTGTATCAGATTCCGTTTCCAGACCGAAAACAGCTAATATGGTCATTTGTTCTAATTTTGGTGTTAGGAATCCATCCCAAATTTTCTAAAAGTACTTTTAATATTAATCATTTCCCCTAAAGTAAATCAAGACCTTTACTAGTACGTACGGCGTGACACAGGAAGAAATAAATAAGGTACAGGGGTATTAAAGAAATGATAAAAGATGAAAGAGATTAAAGAAGATAGAAGACGTCAATTGACTTTGTATCTAATTTTTTGAAGATTGTAACTATCAGGGTAGCAAATAAAACGGAAGAGAATTCCACAGGTGATAAGTACGAGAAAAGAAACTGTTAAAGTAGAAAAGAAAAAGTATCGCTTTCGTTTTCTCCACCAACTCAACATTTAATTCGTCTGGGGTATTCGTACCCGACTTCCCACCTAGAACTGAGGCTCAACCGAGTGAAGTTCAGATTACCCGCTCGCTGGCTGTAAGAGTAAGTAAACGCCTAAGTTAATGTAAAAAAAAAAGGATTGTCTCATTTTTCTAAATTATAAACAAATCTCTAAAAAAATCATAATAAACAAATCTTAAAAAACATCAGAAACAAAGCTCGTCAGATATAGACAAACTTTCCTACCAGCCATCAACATGGCTGATGATAGTCACCTGGAAAGCAGCACTCTGTGCCTTTTTTTCCCTCAATTTTTTTAACCGACCTGGTACGCAGACAATACAGTTGCCATGAAAATATTTGTAGAAAGCCACATCACGTCGGTGAGAAAGTGACTGAAGTTGAAATGCCAAGTCAGGATCGATTATACTGAAGATCCTTCTCTGTATTCTGTCGAGAACTTCGAAGGGAATAAGCAGAAGCACCCGACCAGATAGGACAACAGTATTCAATGCAGGTTTATATGTGCAAGATCAATTCTAAAAATAAAAAATTCTAGCCCGAAAAAGTGACCCAATATTTCTAGCAGTAGATTCAACTATGAATTCCATATAGACGTTCCACTTCTTCTTCTTCTTCATCTTTTTCTTCTTCTTCTTCTATGTGCTCTGTCCCTTCAGGATGTAGGCGATCATGGTTCTCCACGTCTCCCTATCCCTTGTGGCTCTTAGTATGTTTGCTCGTGTTACACCATGCAACCCCCGTTCCGTCATCCACCTGATCAGGTCCTGCAAATATGTTATCCTCTGCCTTCCTCTGTCTTTTTCCTTCTATCTGGCCTGTCAGTATCAGGTTCTCCAAGCTCTCCTTACTCAGTGCGTGTCCCAGTAACTTCAGTTGTCTCTTTCGGATGCTGAGTATTAATTTCCTTTTTGTTGCCATTTTTTCCAACACCTCATCGTCCTTGATATCCGCAGCATCCTTCTGTAAAACCACATTTCTGCTGCTTCCAGTTTTCTCCTCATTTTCGATGATATTGTCCAGCATTCACTGCCGTATTGAAAAACCGACATCACATAGCAATCCAGCACTCTTTTCTTTGTTTCTAGTGAAATTTTCCTGTGTGTTAGTACTTTAGTGAGCTTAGAACGTTTCCTAGGTATTTAACATTTTGTACTTGCTTGATACTAGTATCCCCCACCTGTATTTGGCATTTTGGGTTGCACCTTTTGCTGATGACCATGCATTCAGTTTTCTTAAAGTTTATTTGTAGTCCTTTTTTGTCATTCTCCACCGATACCTTCTGTAGGACGTCTTGTAGCTTCCTTTCCGTGTCTGCAATCAGCACTGTATCGTCTGCGTACCAGGTCGGTTAAAAAAGTGAGGGAAAAAAGGCGCTGTGTGCTGCTCTCCAGGTGGCTATCATCAGCCATGTTGATGGCTGGTAGGAAAGTTTGTCTACAGTAATTAAAGGGGAGATGTTTTGTTTTTGGAGTCATTCAAATTTACAAGCATTTCCTGTCCTAGTTAACCACTGACTGGAAGTCGTTTTCAATATTAGTATCTAATTTTACTTTTTCAGCTTTGGCTGATTTTTTATTCAGACGGGAGTAAATGTTAGTTTTATCCTCATAAATGTCTCCTTGGGAACTGTGGACAGCTGTATCATCATTGATAAACATTAGAAACAGCGTAGAACCGAGAATAGAGCCCTGAGGGTCACCCGCGTTTTTGTGAAATGATCTAGAAGCGTGCCGTTCAAAACGCCTTCATTTGAAGATTTCAAACAATAGTCTAGTAATACCGTAACCCTGGTGCTTTCATAGAAGGTCAGCATGCCAAACTTTGTCAAATGCTTTTAATATATCTAGAACCACAGTTCCAGCTTCACCATTTTTTATCAAGAGCCTGACATACATATTTAGTGATGAACCTTTGCACATCAGCGGTAGACCTAACGAAGCTGAAACTATATTGTTTGGCATATATATATATATATATATATATATATATATATATATATATATATATATATATATACAGATGCCCAGTCCGTAAACGGCGAGGATAATCCAACACGATCAACTTAATATAAAATATCAAGTGTTATATTTATATAAAGAACTCAATAGCTGCTATCCCGAGCAATATGATATTTATAAAGGAAAGTTGAGTTTCCTTTATATATATATATATATATATATATATATATATATATATATATATATATATGAAGAAGTAGGGTTATTCCAACAAGAGAAATTGATATAGAATAAAGAGTGTGAGAAGCCGTGAACGTTTTGTTTAAAGTGTATATTTAATGTTGTTGTTGTTGTTATTATACATGTTATAATAGATTCTTCTTTTTCTATGTGCCCTGTCCCTTCAGAACGTGAGCGATCATGGCTTTACACGTCTCCCTATCCCTGGTGGCTTTTAGCAAGCCTTCTCCTGTTACACCATGCAACCCTCGTTCCATCATCCACCTGATTAGGTCCTTCAAATATGTTATCCGTTGCTTTGCTATCTGTTTCTTTTTCCCTCTATCTGATCTGTTACTATCAGGTTCTTCATGCCTTCCTTCCTCATTGCATGTGCCCATGAACTTTTGCTGTCTCTTCGTGATGCTCAGTATTAATTTTCTTTTTGTTTCCATAATTTCTAGAACCTCATCATTGCTCACATGCTCGATCCATGATATTTGCAGCATCCTTCTGTAGAACCACATTTCAGTTGCTTCAAGTTTTTCCTTCATTTTTGATGATATTGTCCATCATTCACTGACATATTGAAGAACTGACAACACATAGCCATCCAGTACTCTCTTCTTTGTTTCTAGGGAAATTGTCCTGTTTCTTAATACTTTACTCTACTTCTGGAATGCTTTCTTTGCCATGTCCAATTCACCTTCGGATCTCTATGTCGCACTTTCCGTCTTCTGTTGTAACACTTCCCAGCTATTTAAATTTTTGTACCTGCTTGATTCTAGTATCCCCGATCTGTATTTGGCATATTGGATTGCCCTTTTTACTGATGACCATGCATTCGGTTTTCTTGCAGATTATTTGTAGTCCCTTCTTATCACTCTCCCCAGCCACCTTCTGTAGGAGGTCCTACAGTTTTCTCTCCGTGTCCGCTATCAGCACTGTATCATCTGCGTACATTAGGTTGTTTAAATTGTGGCCTCCGATGACAAATCCAGGCATAACTCCTAGGGTCCTCAAAATATTATCGCTGTACAAGTTGAACAGATCAGGTGAAATGACACATAAGTGTCCATAATGGTATTCTTGACGCTACAAGTGTTTCGAGTCTAAAGTTGACTTCCTTCAGGCGAATAAACTTGTGGCTTTACGTATCGAGTTCCTTTTGTTTCTGAGGGCCAAGATGTTTATAAATAAGTACGTAAAAGTAAGTAAATTAGTAAATCAAATAATTAAAATAAATCAATAAAATGAAATAAAATAAGATAAAATAAGTCAAATGTTGGCCGGTTTAAATGTTTGTGGTTTTTCACATCACCACGTGTATAAATGGATAAACAGATACATAAATAAATAAATAAATAAACCAAGTGCTAAACTCAACTTGAAATGGTTTTGGTTTGTGGTTTCCCACATTAGTACATTAAATTTATTTTACAGGCGCCTTCCTTATCTAAGAGTGTCTCTGTGATTGTCTTCTATCGGTCATCTGGTAGTTTTGTTTTTGTTTTTTTTGCTTCGTTTTTTTTCGGTGTGTGTGTTTTTCATGTCGTTTTGCTGAGCGAAGGCTTGTATTTTTTATTAATCTTTCTTCCTGCATTATTAGTGTGTCATAATCAGCATTTTGGTAGATATGTATTATATATATATGCAGTTCGAAAGTAAGTATATGCCTAACTTAATATAAAAAATATCTCCTTTTTCTAAATAATAAATAAATCTTAATTAAACTCACCTCATATCTTCAGCGGACAAGGCTGTATGCTTTGTTCGTAGATTCGCCACCAACTCAACATTTTATCCGTCTGGGGTATCGATACCCGACTTCCCACCTAGAACTGAGGGTCAACTAAATGATGTTCACATTACTTACTCGCTGGTCTCTAATATAATTTCAAAGCTTGACCCTTATAAAGCCAGCGGAAGTGACAGAACCCCAATCATTGTCTTGAAAAAATGTGCCCCTGAACTCTCCTTTGTCCTCTCCAAACTCTAAAACTACTGCCTCTATGCTTCTTGCTTTACTGCCTGCTACAAGTCATCCTCTGTAGTGTCTGTATTCAAGAATTCTGGAGACCCCTCGGACCCCTCTAATTATCGCACTATCAATCTCCTACCGATTTTTGGGAAAGTTTTCGAAGCTATTCTCAATGCGGAAGTGGTTCAACATCTCACAGCCTACAGTCTCTTCCCTGACAATCTGTATGGTTTCCGCTTGGCTGGGCTATTGTTTGATCTAATCTTTTAAATGCCGTAATGAAGATAGTATTGAACGGACATGCCTCCAGATACTATCATACAAAAGCGGGTGTCCTTCAAGGCTCTATTCTAGATCCTACACTTTTTCTGGTCTTCATCAACGATCTCCTTCATGATATTAGATCCCAAGTAGGCATTTATTTTGACGACACCACCATTTACTCCCACCTCGATAAGGAATCTGCTGAGGCTGACAAAGCGAACCTCGCTGCTGATCTTGAAAAAGACCTCCAATCTGTCGTGAACAGGGGTAAGAAATGGCTCATGAATTTTAATGCATCCAAAACGAAGCTGCTATCTTTTAACCACCGTAGACAATCGTTCCTACCCCTATCAGAATATTTGAGGCTAGTCTCCCTGAAAGCAAAACACTGGGCTTCCTTGTTCTCACTACAGCAGCCTACCTCAAGTGGAATGACTACATTGAATCCATAGCTAAATCTGCTGCCAATGTCAGTCAATAAGTAGGGCCAGAAATTTTTTTTTTTTGTCTGAATCAATCCTACAGATACATAAATCTACCATACGCCCGTGCATTGAATACTGCAGTCACATATGGTCGGGTACTACTGCTATTCATCTCGGGGTTCTTGACATAATTCAACGGAGAATCTG
This sequence comes from Ascarosepion bandense, assembly GCA_037127315.1. Lineage (NCBI taxonomy): Eukaryota > Metazoa > Mollusca > Cephalopoda > Sepiida > Sepiidae > Ascarosepion > Ascarosepion bandense. The sequence goes on from JBBBDQ010000900.1 coordinate 1,243,627, forward strand.
TAATGTGATCGATCCCGACCGGGTAGCTCAGCTCTAATCAGTTTCTCACCGACTTAATGTGGATTCTCTTTGTCTTTTCTCCAAATACTTTCACGGCTTCTGCTCCGATCATCTTATCTGTCTGGTGTCCCCTTTACATGAATTTACTCGAGTGACTAAACTAGCAATTAGGTTTCAACCTAATGTAAAACCTAATTAAAATGTAACCGCAACTTCTAATTTAACACATTCTTTTTCTGGCTTACGGCCATATCACGTTGAATACACCGGTTCTCGCGCGATCACCGAAGTTAAGCAACGTTGAGCCTGGTCAGTACTTAGATAGGTGACCGCTTGGGAATACCAGGTGCTGTAAGCGTTTAGTGACGGATGTGCGTTGTGGTGCAGTGGATATCGGCTCGGAAAGAGAAATCAGTGAGCCGAGTTCGAATTCCAGTTGAATACCCTGCATTCACTTAAGCACTGGTACCCTTGGGAAAGGTATTAATCCGTTCCTTCACTTCAGTTATGGGTTAAATGTCAGGGTAGGACTTGGGGACCCTGCCCTTAAAAAAAACTTCCCAATGAATCCTGATACTCAAAAAGAAAAAAGTATTACTATACACAAAACTTATAAAAACAACAATAAATTGTTGAAAGAAAAAAGTACTACTAGCAATAAATAAATAAAAATTTAGTTGGCAATAAATGACCCGCCGAGGTTGATATGCCATAAAAACAAAACCAACCAAAAAAACTTTTTTATTGCACTTTCCGCCTGTGCAATTTCCTTCCGTATACTTGTTCCTTGACAGCTACAATTGCCATGAATTTAAATGTATTGTGAATTGCCATCTTCTATCTCCTTGGCTCGCATCCTTTCCCTGACAGCTCTTGTATCATGTTCTTCTTCCTATCCACTCTACCCTCCTGAAGCCCTCTTCACACCTGTATTCTCATCCTTCTCTTACCAATTTTCTAACACTCCCTGTATTTTGTCCCTCTTTCTCAACACTCTCCTCTTATGTCACCCCCTGCACACCAGTTTCAGTACTGCCTTGCTTTGGAGTGAAATGATTATAATAACAAAATAATCTATATATTCATTGAAAAAATATTTATTAAACAAATTGCAAAATCTTTCAAATATGTTTATCAAACTGGAATATTTTTCATAATCATTTCACCTCAAGCAAATCGGAAAGGCCACTGGTGCGAAAAAAAGGTACAGTGGGTGTTGAAGAAAAGATGAGATTGATGGAAATCAAGAAGAAAAATGATGGCAGTTGACGTTGCATATAAACTTTTAGAGATTGTAGCTATCAGGGAAAAAGGTGAATGGAATTGAATTCCACAAATAGGAAGTACGAGAAAAGTAGCTGGTGAAGTAGAAGAGGAGGTTATATTTAAATATTTCGACGGTAAAAGGGTGGGAACTTGATGCATATCTAGTAGAACGAGTAAATAGAGGTGGTCGAGGTACCAAGGAAAAAAAGATTGTCAGATCAGTTGCTATGAAAACACTTGTAGAAAAGCCAGAGAGAAATCACATCAGGTCAGTGAGAACGTAAACGATAGCGATCTGCCAAGTCAAGATCTTTTATATTGCAGATCCTTCTTTGGATTTGTCGAAACCTCAAGATGAATAGCAAGAGAACCCGATCGGAAATAGCAACAGTGTTCTGTGCATGGACCAATTCTAAGGTTATAAATGTGCAAAATGATAGAGACAAACTTCCTAACCCGACACAGTGAACCAACTTTCTAGCAGTAGATGCAGCTATGGATTCGATGTCAGTCAGTCGGTCAAGTGCCATACGTGATACACACTTAAGCGATCATTTCCCGCAGTAGGTTGCCATTACATTCTGCGGTAGACAGGTTGCCGACAATGGCTATAGAACCCAAACTGTCCTGTTATTTAACCCATAACTGGAGGGAAGAGACGAATTAATACCTTTCCCAAGGTAAGTTAATGCAATGAATTCAACTGGAATTCGAACTCGGTTCACCGTTTTGTCGTTCCGTGTCGATATCCACTGCACCAAAACGCACATTCGTGGATTCGATGTAGTCATTCCATTTGAGGCCATTTGATAGAGTGAGGCCAAAGAGGCGCAGTGATTTGCTCTCTAGAAGACTAGCGTCATCCATTTTAATAGCATGCAAGCATTATGGTGGTAAAGAGCAATTTCGTTTTGGAAGTATTAAAATTTACAAGCCATTTCTTACCCATTCAATCAGAGATTGAGAGTCTTTTTAAAGTGCAGCGGACAGTTTTATTTCGTCAGCCTTCGCAGACTTCTTACAGTGAAGATCGAAAATGCTGGTGTCATCTGCATAGATGCCAACTTGGGAATTGATTACATCAAGAAGTTCATTAATGAAGATCAGAAAAATCATAGGACCTAGTATAAAGACTTCAGGTTCGCCCGCGCTTGTATGAAAGAATCTGGAATCTTGCCAATTCAAAACAACCTTTATTTCACAATTTGATAAAAACAATTGGATTAAATCAAACAATCGTCCAGAAATATCATAGCTCTAAAGCTTGAACATGAAGCCAGCATGCCGAACCCTGTCTGTCAAAAGCTATCAAGATAAACAAAGGCAACAGCTCGAGCTTCGATATATTCAGTGATGATTGTTACCACATCAGCTGTAGACCTGGAGAAAGGGAAGTGATTTTGTTTGTCAGAGAGAAGGTTGTAAGATGTGAGATAACTATTTCAGCATTGGTAAGAGTCTCGAATACTTTACCAAAAAGAATTAAGAGGCTAACAGAGTGATAATTAGAGGGGTGAGAGAGCTTCCCATATTTCTTAAAAAGAGAAACTCCAGAGGATGTCTTCCCACAGTCAGGAAAGCAGGAAGATGTGAGGCAATTGTTATAGAGTTTGGAGAGGACTGGAGACAGCTCAGAAGTACATTTATTTATGGCGACGGCTGGAATTCCTTAACCACCGCTTGCCTTATCAGAATCAAGCTTAGAAATTATGTTAGAGACCAGAGATGGGGTTATATATGTATATATTACTCAGTTAAGCCTCAGTTCTAGGTGGGAATTTGGGGGTAAATACTTCAGTTGAGTCAAGTGTGAAGTTGGATAAAAATTTGCGAGCGAAGTATTCGACCTTGTCTGCTGTGGAAGTGAGGACTTCGAATCGATTGAATAAAGGAGGGATTGAGATTTGTCTGTTATTCAGTACACTCTTGCAGAACCGCTAGTAATCTTTAGAAACAAAATTGCGAGATGCTGATTCATTCTATCAGCAAACAATAGCATCATTTAGGTCACGCTTACATTTGTTACAAGCAGAGACAAAAATCCGCATATTTGATTAAACTTGTGATCAATACCGACTTGGCAGACCGCCTGCAGTCACTCGCTCACCGGCGTGACGCGGCTTCGCTGTGCCTCTACTATAAACACTTTCACGGCTTCTGCTCCGATGAACTTAGATCACTGGTACCCCTAGGTACGAATTTGCACGAGATACTAGATTAGCAACGAGGTCCCACCATTTTACTGTGAAACAGATAAGATGTAACCACAATTTCTACTCCAACAGCTTCTTTCCTCGCACTTACCGCCTGTGGAATTCCCTTCCATACACTTGCTTCTCCGACAGCTACAATCTCCAGGTCAATAGACACCTCCTAACACACTAACTCGTATCCATTCTCTCATCTACCCAACCCCCATCCTCGCTATCCTTACACGTTCATCACCCTCCTTCTGACATTTCCAATATCTAACCACTCTTTCCAATCACTTTCCCATTTGTAACCTCCCTGCGCAATAGTGGTAATGGAATGCCTTGCTTGGGGTGAAATGATTAAAAAAAAACAATATCGAGAAATCAGATGAGAGAATTGTAGAGTTGCAGTTAGTTCCGCAGAGAGCTAAGATGTCAGGGAACTTTTTGTAGAGGAACGATTCCATACTGCAAAGTTGGTACGGATTCCACGGATATTAGAGAAAGAGATATTGAGTTTTTTTTAGCAGCTTTACTTTTATATTTTTGATTATGTGTTGTCGTGAATTACTTATATCAGTAAAAGGTGGCCTAGAGTAGCACTATCAGTCGGTCGTCAAATGCAACTTGTGTAGGAAGAGCACTGGCGCAGATTGCAGTATAATGTAGCTTCAGGGTTGCCCACCGGAGGCATTTGCAGGGACACTCATCCAGGCTGATAATATTCAGTTGCTGATCAGAGTAGCCTCTCAAGACACTACGCAAGAAATCGAGCTCCTAACTATGAGTCAAAAACAGAAGCCAGTAAACTGCCAACACGCTACCTTCAGTATGAATAGCCTCTGCCACTCTCCACGCGCATTACAAAAAATATCGTGACAGCATCACTATCAAGACCTGAGGAGAAGAAAGGAGCTGGGAACCCCTTTCTAAACAGGAAACAAGGAATAAGTCTCTACTCCTGTTCAATGGAAGGAGGAGTAAGAACAGGGCGATAGGTGAGCCCATCTACTATAAAAATTAATAATCAAATATTAAAAAATAGATGTGCAAAAGTAAGTGAACTCTTACACTTTATATTTAGTGACTCCCTTTTCTGAGTTTACAACGTTGACTAGTCTTTTTCTATAACTTTTAAGATATTTTTTTACAGTTTTACAGCGTGTATGGACTTATTTAACTTGAACCAGAGTTCTTCAATTGGGTTAAATACCAGGATTTTGGCTAGGTGATTCCATGTTTTGAAATTTATTTTGTTGGGGCCATTATTTTGTGGAATTGCTTTTATACTTCGGATCATTGTCCTCTTGGAATATACAGTCCTGACCTAAACACGATCTTTGCCTAGGATTTTAGAATTAAATTTTCGCTTTCCAATGCCATTTTCGGATTTTTGTGTCCCATTTTTCGTGCAGCGTGATTCCTTCTCTTTCTTTCACTCTAAGTTCTCTTCTATCGTTGTCCGCGTACGTGTGTATGTAAACGCACATCCGCTTCTGTATGTGCACTTGTATTTTTCTTATGATCGTGATATTCTTGTAATGTACACTACCGAATGTACGTTGTGGCGCAGTGGATATCGGCTCGGAACGAGAAATCGGGGAACCGAGTTCGAATTCCAGTTGAATTCCTTGCATTCACTTACGCGCAAATACCCTTGGGAAAGGTGTTAATCCGTCTCTTCCCTCCAGTTATGGGTGAAATAATAGAACAGATTGGGTTCTATAGCCTTGGTCGGCAACCAGTCTACCGCAGAAAGCAATGGCAACCTACTGCGGGATAATCTTCTGCCCAGTCAGTCATGTCTCTTTCGAGACATGATCGCCCAAAGCGTGTATCGCGCATGGCACTTAACTGACTGATACTACCGACCATAATTATTAGGCCACCCCATTTTTTTTTAATTATGTATTTCACACTATTTTTAGTACTTATTGCCAAGTGAATAATTCTACATGAAAATGGAGTGATTCTTTTGTTATTATTACTTTGCAAAATTTTACAAGGCAGCCAGTAATCCTTTGCTTTGGTCATCCAATAAGAAAAAGAGACTAGCATGGGGAAGAGATCACAAAAATGGGACACCAGAACAGTTCATTTGATTCACATGTTATTGTGCACTATTAACAAAAGAACCATTCTATTTTTATTTAGACTTATCCACTTGGCAATAAATACTAAAAATAGTATGAAATACATCTTTTTTTTTAAATGGGGTGGCCTAATAATTATGGCCTGTATTGTATATCGCCAGATATTCGATAGAACCTCAATGAATTATTCAAATTCACGCTATATCTTCTAGCCTGCATATTTTATGCGCGAAATATACTTTTTTTAATATTCCGCGTATTTTTATATGTGTTCCCAATACGATACTGATATATATTTACACGGACGTTTAGCAGATATACTGACGCGATACAAATCCTGGCTCACGTTCGCTTATCTCACATATGATTTACCAAAAAATTAAAATTTAAAAATAATTTGGAAAACCTCGAGCACTGCTTTTCTATTTATAATCTGTATTGCTAAGCTGTATTTTTTTTTTAATCATTTCACCCCGAACAAGGCGGAAACGCCACTGATGTGCAGGGGGTTACATAAATGTAAAAAGATTAATTAGAAAAGAGGAGTACAAACTAGTTAGAAAGGAACAATAGAAAGCTGAGAAAACAGGTGCGATGACAGATACATAGGTGGAGAGAAAGGGAAGGTTATACATGGGAGGGGAGAGAGCTAGAGGCCAGTGGTTAGTAGATGAGTATTGACTTTGCATTTAAATTTCTGGAGGTTGTAGCCGTCAGGAAAGCAAGAATACGGGAGCGAGTTCCACAGGCGGGAAGTGCAAGAGAGGAAGCTGCAGGAGTAGAATTGTCGTCTGCATTTGGCTAACCTGACTGTGAATGGGTGGGACCCAGTTGCCAGTCTGGTTGCACGAGTAAACACCTGTCGAGGAGGCATCAGAGACTAAAGCTCATCCGAGCAAAAGCCATGAAAGTATTTATAGAAGAGACAAAGGGAGGCCACATTTCGACGATGGTGAAGTGGCTGCAGTCGAGTCGCCAGATCAGTACCTATCACATTACAGACTCTCCTTTGGAGCTTGTCAAGAACACTGAGGATAACGGCAGGGGCACCTGACCATAAATGGCAGCAGTACTCCATGCACGGACGGATGGTTGTATGAGGAATAAATGATTCTACGTTATCGTTAATCCTGTGTTAGTCACCTCGGATGCCGGAAAATGAAAGAGAAAGCGACGTCTGCCTCCTACGTCAAGAAAACTACAAAGTTGCGACACCACATGCTACACACCGACACTGAGTTAGGAGAGTAGTAGTAGGTAGCAAAAGAAACTATTTGCCGACTAGGAATTACGAGTAGTGTGGTAATAAACACTCCATGTGACTAACAGATGTTTATTGTGCAATTAAAGTCCATTGAACTAACATGTCTAATGCAAGAACACTGAATAGCCCTTCGCGTTTGACGGTTTCTTGTTCGACTAACAATCCTGAGGCAGTAGAGGAGAACAAGAATGTTGTTCTCCGAACTATGGTTAGATAAATCAGTGACAACAATTTGTATTGCATTCCCATAACAGACACGGTTTAATTTTCTGGAGAGATATTTAGATTGCAACTGATAGATAGATAGATAGATAGATAGATAGATAGATAGATAGATAGATAGATAGATAGATAGATAGATGTGAACAGAATAAGATAGATAATTTTCTAAAAGCTGCTTAGATGTGGCACAAGGTCGAAAGTATTGGACACCCACTGAGGATCGAACTCACTACTCAATTGTAATGATTCTAGCGAGACAAGTCAGTTAACCATTACGCCATGCCAAGGTGCCCAAGATAGATAAAAGTGAACGAAATAAGATTGATAAACAGATGTGAACGGGATGAGATAGATAGATAGATAGATAGATAGATAGATAGATAGATAGATAGATAGATAGATAGATGTGAACCGAATGAGATACAGACATACATTTACGTGTCCCCAGTTGCCTATAAATTAATTAGTATACTCGCTTACATTATTTTTCCTTGACCTTCTTCCACCATGCCCGGCTCGATTTAGCCATAAAGCACTCGTCTTGTTTCACTCCATTAAACGCTGTCACTTTGATGATGCCTCCAAATAGACGATCACATCGACGACGAGAAGAAAATATTAGCACTCAAGTTGCGTGCTTCTCAGTAAAACAAAAAGAAAAGACGTTCATGGTGATACTGGCTTAGCAGATTTGGAAGAAAAAAATAACATCAAAACAAATGCCACATCTATGGAGCATGGTATGTAATTGTGGTCGGTTTATTTTTAGATCATTATAGGCAAAATCTTTGGGTTCTTTTAGTATGCGTTCCATAATAAAAAAAAATTAAAAAAACAGGAGCAAATACTAAACTATGTAAGTTTCTTCTCACTCTCACTCTCTCTCTCTCTTTCTCTCTCACACACACTCCCTCATACACTCACACAAAAACACATATCAGTCAGTTAAGTGCCATACGTAAAACACGCTTGGGCGATCATGTCTCGAAAGAGACATGACTGACTGGGCAGAAGGTTATCCCGCAGTAGGTTGCCATTGCATTCTGTGGTAGATTGGATACCAGCCAAATCTATAAAACCCAATCTGTTCTGTTATTTAGCCCATAACTGGAAGGAAGAGACGGATTAATACCTTTCCTAAGGGTATTTGCGCGTAAGTGAATGCAATGAATTCAACAGGAATTCGAACTCGGCTCCTCGATTTCTTTTTCCGAACCGATATCCAGTGTACCACAACGCACATCCAGAAACACATATATATAATGTATATTTTAGGCGCCATCTTTCTTCAGGTGATATTTGTTTGAATTTCGAACTGGACACAGAATACTGAATTTGTATTTGGGCATTTCTGAAGACCGATCTCTCTCTCTCTCTCTCTCTTTCTCTCTCTCTCTCTCTCTCTCTCTTTCACACACAGACACACACACACACACACACATGAATTCTGTGAATTTCGGACTTGATACAAGATATTCAATCTGTATTTTGGCGTTTCTGAAGATTGGTCCGATGATGTTTGTGCAGACGTTCTTCACATGTTTATTTCTAAAATAGTCTGACATATAAACTTCATTTTTCCAGGTTGCTCAGTGAAGTCACCAAAAATTTGTTCCATTTCCTTCACCCACCGCCTGCAAATATCGTGACATTCTGGGCCCGAAGAAGGTCGGAGCTGCCAATGAAGTTGGAAATAATAGTGTAAATAATATAACGTAAAAACTTACAATACCTCATCTCAGAAACATGCATAAGTAAATTCATGTTTGCAATAAATATCCTAACGAGAGCAATTTTCTGATATTTTGCAGATTTGCATTATTTTCATATTTGAGAAAAGTTTTCTCGGGCGTATTTTATTAGCTTTATTAGATTAGAGATAATAATATTCAATGTCTGTCAATGACTGACTCAGAGTTTCGTATTTTGGCGGACTTGAAGGAGAGTGCCACCATCTTTAAATGGTGGACCTGAAGGAGACTACCACCACATTTAAATTTGTTATTTTTCATTTTTTTTTAACTTTTTTTTAGAGCAGTTTTATAGATTATTACAAAAAGTTTCCGATTATAAAATAAACAATTTTGGGACGATTTGTTGCTCTTGTTTTTGTCTTTTTCAAATTTTCTTCAGTTCTTGCGATGGCATCTTCCTCAGAAACTTCAAGAATGGCTTTATTCAACATTTTCGCAAAGGATTCAGTTGTTGAATATGCTCACGCAAAAAAGTTAATTGCTCAGGATCGATTTACTAGATGGTTGTATAAAAAACTGAGCCCCACTCTAAAATTGTTTAAATGTTGACATTTTTACATTTTTTTTTTTTTTGTCAATCGGATAGTTTTATGGTTTAATCGATAAGATTACACTGATTTTTTTTTTAAATTGATAATCAACAAATTTATAGGTGGTGGTAATGTCGCGTCGTCGAGTGGTTCCAAAATGGAGGATCGATTTACTATAACGGTGTATGAAAAACTAAGCCCCCCACCTGAAATTATTTAAATATTGAAAATTTTCCAAAAAAGACAATCGGAAAGTTTAGGGTGTAATCGATAAGACTGCACTGAAAAAAGTTTTAAAAAAATGAAAAACAACAAATTTAAAGATGGTGGTAGTCTCCTTCAGATCCGCCCGTAATTTTTTTTTAATTTTGAAAGTTAGTTCATGTAAATGTGCGTTCGTGAATTAAAATAAAATTTCTTGTGATCAGCGGAATCATTTTTATTGGTCTTTGTCATTATATTCAACCAATGCTTTTATCTACTGGCGTTTTGTACTGCCACTGTTGCTGGAAAACAATCGATTTTATAGTATTGCCATTATTCGGACTATTGTCCTCATCTTTGTTGCCATTTGTACGACGTTTCGGCCGTTGTACGCTCTGGCCTTCTTCAGGTGCTCGGAATTTCGAACCAAATTCTTTATTACAATCACTGGGGTATATCATCCTCATTCCTTGTGTAAAGTCTCGATTGGAAGTCATGAGTTATCTCCCTCTTGCAAGTTACTTGTTCACTACTGCTGTAGCCTGGTATTGAACTCAATTCTATGAGTCAAACCAGGAATTAACCAATGTCTATATGCTTAAGGACATATGGCCTAGTGGATATAGATGTTGGTTAGTTCCTGACTTGATGCTTAGAGTTTTGAGTTCAATACCACGCTACAGAAGTGGGGAATATGTATGCGTTAGTCGGAGGACTGAGAAAAAAACAGTGTCAAATAGAACGAAAGAAATAGTTTTAGATAAATAGAACGAAATAAATAAATAGAACGAAAGAAATAGTTTTAGATAAAAAGAAATAAATAGAACGAAATAAATAAATAGAACGAAAGAAATAGTTTTAGATAAAAAGAAATAAATAGAACGAAAGAAATAGTTTTAGATAAAAAGAAATAAATAGAACGAAAGAAATAGTTTTAGTTAAAAAGAAATAAATAGAACGAAAGAAATAGTTTTAGTTAAAAAGAAATAAATAGAACGAAAGAAATAGTTTTAGATAAAAAGAAATAAATAGAACGAAAGAAATAGTTTTAGATAAAAAGAAATAAATAGAACGAAAGAAATAGTTTTAGATAAAAAGAAATAAATAGAACGAAAGAAATAGTTTTAGATAAAAAGAAATAAATAGAACGAAAGAAATAGTTTTAGATAAAAAGAAATAAATAGAACGAAAGAAATAGTTTTAGATAAAAAGAAATAAATAGAACGAAAGAAATAGTTTTAGTTAAAAAGAAATAAATAGTGGGAATTCTCAAACTATGTTAGTTTCCAGTGTTTTAGATAGATAGATAGATAGATAGATAGATAGATAGATAGATAGATAGATAGATAGATAGATAGATATTTTCAAACATATTTGATCGGATGATATTGAAAATTTCTGTTTTGTCTACTGAAAGTTTGACCAAACAACTGCAACAATAATAACAACATTTCCACACTATCATTTATATGACGTCATATTACACCATTTACAATCGTCCATAAGTTAACTTGACTTTCGGATAGCCTGAAATATATGTATGAGCGTTCGTATATTGAAAAAATACTAAAAAAACTATCGACAATTTTCACTTGTCTTTATAATGGCGTGTTGCAAGCTAAAATCCTTACATTTGTCTTGACTTTTTTTTCTTTTTTTAGCATTGGCGTTTTATCATCTTGTGAATTTTTGCTATGCGTTACTCGAAGTCAGTGGACGGAGAGAAAATACCGTCTAAAAATAATGCCAAGAAATGGCTTGATATGACTCAGTATACATTATTGTTGCAATAGACCAGTTAACCCAAAATGCCAAATACAGGTGTCTGGGGGGTACCAGAATCAAGCAAGTACAAAAATTTAAATACCTATGAAGTGTTCTAACAGGAGATGGAAAGTACGACACAGAGATCCGAAGGCGAATTGGCATGGCAAAGGACGCGTTCCAGAAGCTGAGTAAAGTACTAACACACAGAAAAATTTCACTAGAAACAAAGAAAAGAGTGCTGGATTGCTATGTGATGTCAGTTCTTCAATACGGCAGTGAATGCTGGACAATATAATCGAAAATGAGGACAAAACTTGAAGCAGCGGAAATCTGGTTCTACAGAAGGGTGCTGCGGATATCGTGGACTGAGCATGCAAGCAACGATGAGGTGTTGAAAAGAATGGCAACGAAAAGGAAATTAATAGTGAGCATCAAGAAGAGACAACTGAAGTTCCTGGGACATGCAATAATTAAGGAGAGCTTGGAGAACCTGATATTGACTGGCCAGATAGAAGGAAAGAGAGACAGAGGAAGGCAGCTGATAATATATTTGCAGGGCCTGATCAGGTGGATGACGGAAATGGGGTTGCGAGGTGTAACAGGAGAAAACATACTAAGAGCCACAAGGGATAGGGAGACGTGAAGAACCATGATCGCCTACGTTCTGAAGGGACAGGGCACATAGAAGAAGAAGTCACTTATAACGTTCATCTGAACAAGGTTTAAATGACTTTATAAGTAAAACAGGCAAACAAGCAACTACCTAGAACACCTCATCTACAAATAAAGTGTTCGTTTTGATTAACTTCAAAAGATCATGGTCCTGGGCATGACGGTAAACTGCACCCGGCAGCAATGCCTCTGATTGGGAGGGTGTGAAGAGCATGGAACCACCTCTTATTTGCTGTTGTTCCCAGGTTCACCCTGACCTGGAGTGGTAGCATCTGTAAGGGTTCCATCTATGGGGAAATAGTTAACCCTAAAACAATATGAAAGTATAAAAATACGCTTTTATAGAAATATATACATAAAAATAAACTTTTATAGAAAAAAAATATTTTTTAAGGAAAGATATTATCAACAATACATTTTCGAAGAAGAAAAAATTATTACCATAACACGTTTTTGAGGGGAAAATTCTTCTCAGCAAAACATTTTTAAATATAAAACTACAAGACGTTTTCAGTTTTCTAAAAAAAAAAGAATAAAAACAAAAAAATTCATTAAAATCTGACTAAATCAACCTTCTCACTATAATCGAACATTTAAAATAAAAAAAAACCTTAAAACCCATTTTTGGCATTAAATAACCCATAGCGGTGGATATGCCATTAAAAATCAAACTCAAACTCAAGCGCTCATAAGTTGACAAATACTTGGTGTCAGAGCAAAGTTAGACCAGTTCTGAAATTCTTAGTCTACATTCAAACTACACAGAGAATATATCACTTAGGAACCGTTCCATAAATTCCATATGCCCGCTTTCGTAATAAATATCTAAATCAGTACCAACTTAAATTAGTCCCGTTTTCCACAGTAAATACTTAAATTAGTCCTAACTACTCGCGATTCTTTGATCCACAAACCGCCTTTTTTTACTCGCTCGAATATAGTAGACCTAGATAAAATATCATGTTTATATCTCTTTACAGTGTTGAATAAACGTTAATTATGACACAAGGTCAATGAACCGATGTAGAATAGCCATATCCCAACGCGATACAAGGTATAATAATTTTCTACGCCCAGCTTAGATATAGCACAAGGCCGAAAGTATTAGACACCCAGTGAGGATCGAACTCACTACACAATTGTAATGATTCTAGCGAGACAAGCTTGCTAACCATTACACCACCTCGAGGTGCCCCAACGCGATAAAAGGTATGCAGAACCTGTACAAGGGTCTCGTGGCGTCCCACACCGAACCTACGATACGACCCCCACCGCCGAATTCCCGATACAGGCCTTCCACTCAACTACATCTCAAGTTTCATGATTTAGTATCCATATAAAATACACATTTCATTGGAACATAATTATGTCCAATAAAAGATAATTTGCAATGTAGTTACACAATTCAACTAAAAAAAATTGAAAATGAATACAATGTAACTAAATACAAATTAGAGACATGTCTTAATAGATAGTACTAGCAACAATTTTTTGTCGCAGTTTTTAACATCAACTTATGGTTAAAAATTGAGAAATTTATATCGTGTTTTAGATAAAATAAAATATCACAGAATTACCTCAAAAGCTGCTAAAATTTGTCATCCATTAATAGTCAGTTATGTTTAGTTTAATATAAATCTAATCTAAACTTATTTATAAATGGAACTTTGTGTGTGTGTCTGTGTGTGTGTGTCCGTTACCTATAGACTCCGAAACGGCTGAACCGATTTTCTTGAAAATTTACAAAGTTGTACTATAAGCGTCTGCGAGTTTTGTGTCGTGGTACCCCCGATAAATATCGAAAATCGATAATCGAAAAAATCGGGTTATGGAAGCAGTGGTCCGATTTTAATCAAATTTGATACACTCAGAGACAAAGTCACAGGAAATGATATTCAGAAGTTTCAAGGTTGCAGTTCTTACAATAGTGCAGAAAATCGATAATATATATATAAGGCAAGATGTGTGTGTGTGCGTCTGTTTATCTAACTGTATGTCTGTATTTTTTCAGCAATTCTATTTTAGTTTTTGCTTCGGGTTTGGCTCTTAGTAGGTATAATTGTAGTTCTTAGTCTCAGCCATGATACCATTTACTCAGAGGACTTATTTAGCCTTCAAAATTCAGTTTACGACGAAAAAACCTTATTTGATATCCATACCAGGAAATCAAAATTTGACTTGCATCCATACATTTTTCTTTCAGTCTCCGGTTTTACTTTGACTGGAAACAGCTATTGTTTTTTAGTCTTTTGTGCCAACGTCCAAAGAGTATGAGCTCCAGGACCATGGATTAGTTTTAAAGCTTTTATTACACCCGAGCAACGCCAGGCTATACTGTTAGTCTGTAATATATTTCAATGTAAGTAGAAAGAAAACGCAAATGCTGTAATGGTAATTGAATTTTAGTTGTTTCTTTATTAGGAAATATTCGGCCTGCATTGATCGAACAGTGCTGCTGTCGTTCGAAATTTATAAAATGTTTCTATTAAAATAATTTTTCAGGAAAATATATTTCTTAAGTCCAGTAACTGTTATCGCTCTTTCCCGTACTGACGAAGCTTTCCTTCCTAATATTTTGTTCGAAGTTTTGTAGAACACCAAAGTCTTGATTGCGTGTTTTTTTTTCTCTCTCTTCGAGTTAAATGTGCTCAATACTTCAGGTGTTGCTTTTGATGAAAGTTCACTTGTGATGTGGCTTCTGTTATTTGGAAGAGTTCTATCCGATTCTGTGGTGCCAGTGTACGAGCTCCATAAAACAAATGTCTTCACCAAGCGTCTTCATCCGCTCCAGGCCATCCTAGAAAACGGTTGCGGGCTTTAGGCATTTCTGATCGGTCTGTGTACCACGCTTGACATCCATAGGAAATTCTCGACCTAACAAAACTATTCAAGAAAATGACACGAACAATTAGTTTAATGTTGTTGTTATTGCTCTTCTTCTTCTTCTATGTGCTGTTCCCATTTCAGGACGTAGGCGATCACAGCCTTTCACATCTCCCTATCTCTATTGGCTCTTAGCTCGCTGTGACGATAAACATTCACACTTACCAGAGCCAAATCGTCCACGGTGTTTTGCTTGTCGGGTTCCTGAGTCAGCTGCGTCTTCGCAAGTTTGGTCAAAGAAAGGAATATTCTTCGACCTGTCATTTTATGCTGAGTGAGAATGAGACCGACAGCAATGATTGGTGCGTCGGCAATGTTTTTTGTCCATAAAAAGGGTCTGAGACAATGGCTGCCAGTGTTGTTGTGACCGTGGTGACGTGCGCAGCTGAGAGAGCATTGAGTTAAGACTGTTGATTTTGGTCTGGAAGCTTCAAACCCACAAGTGAAGCGAGCGGTGGAACCAAAACCAAACAAAAATTTACTCTTTAACTACTCTTTCTCCTGTTACCCCACATAAACACCGAACTAGCATCCACTTGTCTATCAAGTATGTTACACGTTACTTTTCCCTTTCTCTCTTTCCCTCTATTTGACCTGTGTGTATCAGGTTCTCCAAGCCTTCTTCCTTCCCTGGAAATTTAGTTGTCTTTTCGTGATGTTAAGTATTAGTTTCCTTATCGTTTCCAAAAGCTAATCGATGCTCATATGTTCAGTCCATTACATCCTCAGCCTCCTTCTGTAGAACCACATTTCGGTTGCTTCCAGTCTCGATTTAATTGATGAGATTGCCCAGCATTCACTGTCATATTCAAGAAAAGACATCACATAACAACCCAATACTCTCTTATTTGGTTAGGCGGCGTTTTAGTATTTGACTAAAAATATAAATAAATTTTATCGAAATTCGAACGAATGCATTGCTTTCTTTGATCAGCCTGTTCGAGAACATTCCAAGGAAGCAACAGCATTTAGTCAATGGATTGAAGAACGGGTTTCTCGTGCTTTTAGACGGTGTCAAGCGGAATAATCGGCGTGTAAAGATATTTTGTACAAACAGTCTGCAATTCGATCCACCCTTATTACTTTAATTTGTTCATACCACCCAAATAGTAAAAAAAAATGTTGTTCTAAAAAGAACTAATCATGGCGCCAAATTGTCTGAGAGACTCCATCACTGAAATTTTCACACTTGTGTTCGTTTTCAGCTGGAAATGGTCGAAAGTGGCAACCGGTAAATGCTTAGGAATCGTGTCAAAAGGAATTACACAGAATGAAATCATCTGAAAACTATTGTATATTTACTTTCTTGTCTCTGCACTTCTCTCTTTCTCTTTTTATCTCTCTTACTCTCTCTCTCTATCCCTCTCTATCTCTCTCTCTCTCTCTCTCTCTATATATATATATATATATATATATATATCACTTAAACTCTCTCTTTCTAATTTTCATCTTTCTCTATCTCACTTTATTTCTTTCTCACTTCCTTTTTCTCAATTTTTTTCCCTACTTCTTTCTCTGCCTCTTTTTTCTTACTTTTCTTTTTCTTGCTTCATTTATTCTCTTCTTTTGTCTATCTTTACTCTTTCTCCGTCTCATTTGCAACATTTCTCTCTCTACACTCTCTTTCTTTATCTCTCTCTCTCTCTCTCTCTCTCTCTAATATATATATATATATATATATATATATATATATATGTAAGTTTTTATTTGTTTAACATTATTATGCTTTTAATAAAATCTCAAATATGTCGGCTAATGCCAGTTTCGTGAATTTCGGTTAAATTCCGTAATACAGTAGCTACTCTAGCATTTACGCATCGTTCATTCAGCAATGAATTAAAACACTCTCAGCTATTGGGTGTGTATAATGATAATATACACGCTAAAAAGTCTGCCTCCTTCTACCGAGCGCCCATAGCTCAAAGACAGAATTGCCGACTGACGCCAATTCGGTTGGGTTTCAATCCTGGGTTAAAAGCAATCGGATGTCTAACCGTATTGATGAGCTGTGATACAGCGAAACAGATTTGTCTGCAGACGACTATATATATATGAGTTTGTATTTGTTTAACATTATTATTTTTTTCATTATTTTATTTTTTAAAAGTCAAATATATTGGCTAATGCCAGTTTCGTGAATTTCTGTTAAATTCCGTAATATATATATATATATATATATATTATCACTTATACTTAATGTCTCACTCTCTGTTAATTTTTTTCTTGACTTTCCCTTTTGTGTACCTCTTTCATTGCTTTCTCTCTCTCTACATATTTCACTCCTCTCTTTCTCTCTGTTACTCTCTTCTTTTTCTCTTTCCGTATCACATAAATCTCTCATTTCTCCCCCCCCCCCCACTTCTCTTTTACTCTTATTTCTTTTTAGTTTGTTTCACTAACTGCTTCTTTCTCCATTACATTCCTTTCTTTCCCACTTTCAATTTCTAACATCAGCTTTCTCTTTTACTCACCTTTCTCTTAATATGTCTCACGTCCTTTTTTAAATCACGACATCTTTCTCTATCTCAAATTTATGCTTGTTTTTTTTTTGTTTTGTTTATTTTGTTTACCTTTCTTTTATCGTTTTTGTTGTTATTTCCTGCTGTGGCCTGTTAGTAGAAAAGAATCGCTCGCTAATATCATTTTCGACATTCAGTAGCGCTATTGCCCGCCTTTTCACCGCCGATTAAAAAAAATGAGACGCCATATTGTGTTTTCTTTCAACAAACGTACCAACATAGTGCACAACGTTTTGACATTATTTTTTTGTTATCTTTTTCTTTTGTTGTGTTGCATTGTACATTATTTGTATTTAACTCATTCACAATATAGTGAATTGCATATGGAATACTTTGAAGTTGCGTAAGTCGATAACATTGTACGGATCTGATCTGTGACTTGTACATAAATCCAGCTAAAAAGGTTTTAATCCTGTACCAGAATTTTCTATTTTTCTTGCTGTTGTTGCTATTTTTTCTTTTCCTTTCTTTATGTACGACTATCATCATAGCCCGGTGTTGCCCGTGCAACTCAGAACATTTTTAATTAAATGATTAATGCAGTGTGTTGCGATTTCCTAGCGCTTGTAGTCGCCGCCTCACTTTAAAACTCAGTTATATAAAAAAAATAATTATATAAAAAATTGTTTTTTAAAAATTGTTAAAAAATTTCATTAAAAAAAATCTATTTTCTTTTGTTTTGCGTAAACGTGAGTTGATGTTTTGTGTGACATTGCAAACAACATTGCGTTTGTTTTTGTTTCAAAATTATGGAGGAAAATATTTACATTTTTTGTTGACTAAATGAATTTCAGAAATTTTTGAAGAATATTTAAAAATGTAGACATTTAATTTTAGAGGAAAAAGTTACATTAATGCCACATGAATTACAGACAGTTGATTTCCTGCATGAAATATTTAGCGAAAAAAAAGCCTTATTTTTTTTTTAATTTTATTTTCTGAAGTATTAAATATTAAATCTGAAAAAAAGACTTAAATAATTAAATTAACTATTGGCACTTTTTTTTACATATTTTTTTTTTATATTTCTTTTGTTTCAAAATTACGGGGAAAAATATTCACATTTTTTTGTTGAACAAAAGAACTTTTAAAACGTTGGAGTACAAATTAAATATAAAGGCTCATTTTTTTTTTTGTTTTAAGTCGCGTTTCACACGTGTGACTTGATTTTCGTGACGTAATCTAGCAACCACCTTAGATCTTAGATGTTTTACGGAGCAAATGTAAACAATCGGCTTCATTGTTCAAAAAGTGCAAATGGGAAAATTGCTGAACTTAAACTCAAAAAGTATGTGTCGACCTGGCTTCCCTGTAGATATGTGTCCCTAGAAAGTTTTAATGGCGTGGCTTAAAAAATGTAGGCGTGCATAGGGAACAGTCACACACAGACTCTCAGATTGCCTTTTATATATAGAGATTTTCTTTTTCTTTTCTGTCACCAAATTAATTATGTTTATAGCGATTTACTAAACTTAAAAGAAAGTATACAGCACCCATTGAGAATCGAAGTCACTACTCATTCATAATTGATCTAGCGGAACACGCTTGTTAAAACACCACCTCAAAGTGTCCAGTGATTTACTAAGCGAAGATTAAATGTGACACAAGGCTAAATATATGGAGCACCCATTGAGGATCGAACAAACTAGTCAGGTGCAGGTTTCAGGTCTGCACAGTGGTGATGAAATGTCAGGAGTTTAGTTTTGGATACATTGATTGATATCATCCAGTCTTAATTACCATACCTTACCAAACATTTGTTTGGATAGCATTAGATACTGATTCAGAAAGTTAAACATTTTAAAAATCAGAAAAAAATGACCGAGCATATCTTCTTTCAAATGTCCGCCTTATTTGATGAACCGAATGGCTCAGGATACGTCCCAGTCAAAATAATTTTGCTTTTTCTACATAAGATTTTAACAGAACTTGAGTCTCATCCTTTCAGACAACTAAACAAAATCTCACTGCCACTTTTACTGGTCTTGATTCCAGCATCACGGATTTATCACCTCTGCAACATGACTCTCCTGTGCCTTTTCTATAAATATTTTCTGCTAATTGTTCTGATGAGCTTTCCTCTTTGGACTTAGAGTTTATAAATTTGAGAATACTACTAGATCGATGTGCGTTGTGGTGCAGTAGATATCGGCTCGGAACGAGAAATCAAGGTGCCGAGTTCGAAAATACCCTTGGGAAAGATATTAATCCGTCTCTTCCATCTAGTTATGGGTTAAAAAAACAGGACAGATTGGGTTCTATAGCCTTGGCTGGCAACCAGTTTACCACAGAAAGTAATGTCAACCTACTGCGCGATAATCTTCTGTCCAGTCAGTCATGTCTCTTTGGAGACATGATCGCCCAAAAGCGTGTCTCACATATGGCACTTAACTGACTGACTAGATCGACGGCAAGGTGTCATCATTTTTTAGTTGAAATGATTATATATAACCGTAAATTGTAAGCTAAATGTTTCTTCTCTCGCACCTCTTGCTGATGGAACTCTCTTCTAGCTTCTTGTTTTTCAATTAACTTTGATCTTCAAAATCTAAAGGTAGTGTCATCTTCTGTCTTCTTATTTCCTGTACTTATATGATTCTCTCTCATTAAAAAAAAGTATTTTTCAGAATCTTTCTCACTCCGTAACCCCACCTTGAGTCTTAGTGGCTTTATCACCTTGCTTGGGGTGAAAAATCCTCTCCTCACTTGGATGATATATGTCATACAATCTACCTACTCACAGTGTTCTTCATGTCCCTTGTATCAAACGAAGCTATATTTAATAAGCAACCTTAGAACTAGTGGGTAAGACAGTTGTGTATTTCTAAGTGGAAGCAATTTATCTTTACATTTAAAATTTCAGAGCAATCTTCCTTTTTTTAAAATTTATCTCAGGTGGTCTTTTCAAATAGTAAAAATATTTGGTTTATTCGTGACAGCTGAAGAAAATCCCACTACCGTAAAGCTACTTTCTTGAGTCTTTTCTCTAAATATTTTCATGATAATTGTTCTGGTGCGCTTTACTTTTTGGCACTTAGAGGTTATGAATTTAAGCGGATTACTAGATTGGCAGTTAGGTCCCATCATTTTACTGTTGGAATGGCTAGATCTAACCGTAAGTACCATGACAAGAGTTTCTTTTCTCGTATTTCACGTTTGTGAAACTCGGCTTTTTGCTTTCCAGTCAACTTTGGTCTTCAAAAATTTAAATGCAATGTCAATCATTATCTTCTGCCTTCTTAATTATTCTTCTTTTATTGTTCTTTCTCCTTAATAATATTTAATAATATTTAATAATATTTTAATAATATTTAATAATATTTTAATAATATTTAATAATAAATATTTTAATAATATTTAATAATATTTTAATAATATTTAATAATATTTTAATAATATTTTAATAATATTTTTTCTTTTTTTCTAAAATTTAATACTCTCATGCGTTTTAGTAAATTTCTTATATTGCTTGGGGTGCAATGATTAAAAAGATAATATTAAAATATATCTTTCTTTTTTTGTTGGAAGAAAAGAACTCTCAAAGTTGTTAGGCAAATGTTGAAAATATATATTATCGTGTCCAACTATTTAAATTCAGATTTTTTTCAACAGAGCTACTAACTGGATGTACGTTGTGGTGCAGTGGTTATCGGCTCGGAACGAAAAATCGAGGACCCGAGTTCGAATTCCAGTTAAATTCTTTACATTCACTTACGCAAAAACACCCTTAGGAAAGGTATTAATTCGTCTCTTTCCTTCAGTTATGGGTTAAATAACATGAAAGCTTTGGTACTATAGCCTTGGCTGGCAACCAATCTACCGCAGAAAGTAATGGCAACGCACTGCGGGATAATCTTCTGTCTAGTCATGCCTCTTTTGAGACATGATCGCCTAAGAGTGTATCACGCATGACACTTAACTGACTGACTAATTTTCTGACAGCGATTTATTACATCTTGTTCCTACCTCGGCCGTTTATCGAAATTTGTCCGTTTATTCCAACCTGTCCGTCAATTTAAAACCTCCACACAAGCCGACCTTTTCTTTTCTGAGAACAAATTAATTTTGAATGAGTTTTCGGTTCTAATCCTCTTATTGCAACTTTCCCTTTTATTCCGAACTTAAGAACATATGACAATGAGTGTTGTGCACTTGTGTCTAAACCTATGACTTGAAGGAAAAGTGAAGAATCTTATGAATGCCATGTGAAAACTGTGGAAATTTTAAACTACAAAGGAATTTTTTTTTATAATCGTGTCGTCCCAAGCAAGGCATTTTACTGCCACTGTTGAGCAGGGGGTTACAAGGTAAGTCCTGAGAAAGAGTGACAGGTTATAGGGGATGTCAAAAAGAGAAGGATAAGAATACTGTTGAGAGTGGAATGGACGAAGAAAGGAGCATGAGAGAGAAAGAGGTAGGAAGCAAGATAGTGAGACTATTGATTTTACATTTGAATTCTTGGAGATTGAAGCTGTCGGGAAACAAAGTAAACGGAAGGGAATTCCACAGGCGGGAAATGCGAGATTACCATATTTCTATGTTCATCTTCACACCATTGGTTATTTGTGATGAATGAGTGGCAGCGAGAAATTTTCTTAAATCCCCATCACCTCCCTTGAAATCTTCGTTGTGGTTTATACAGTTTAAAGCTTTCAAAATATCCAGACTAGATGACAAAGCTTTGGCTCAGTTCCAAATCTACCGACTGTTATGGCCAGTCAGTTAAGTGCCATACGTGATACACGCTTCGGGCGATCTTGTTTCGAAAGAGACATGATTGACTGGGCAGAAGATTATCCCGCAGTAGGTTGTCATTGCTTTCTGTGGTAGATTGGTTGCCAGCCAAGGCGATAGAATCCAATCTGTCTTGTATTTAACCCATAACTGGAGGGAAAAGAGATAGATTATATGACATTATTATATTAAGTATAATTAGTGGATGGTCAGTTTATTACTTCATAACAATAGAAAACCGATCCTCCACTTTATGCCCAGTATCAGTTTTAATTATGTTTCCAAATATTACAGTCAGTCAGTCAGTTAAGTGCCATACGTGATACACGCTTTCGGTGATCATGTCTTCAAAGAGACATGACTGACTGGGCAGAAGATTATCCCGCAGTACGTTGTCATTGCTTTCTGCAATAGACTGGTTGCCGACCAAGGCTATAGAACCCAATTTATCCTATTATCTAACCCATAACCTGAGAGAAGAGACGGATTCCCAAGGGTATTTGTGCGTAGTGAATGCAAGGAATTCAACTGGAATTCGAACTCGGCTCAACGATTTATCGTACCGGGTCGATATCCACTGCACTACAACGCACATCCGACCGTTATGGACACGATTCTAAACTTGATATTTCACTTTTCTCTTAGCTACTAGACAAAGTCCTAGTGTTTCTCTAATTTATCGTTTTTCGTTAGTACATCTAATCGACAGGTTTTTTTTTTCTTTTTCTTTTTATACTCAATTATATTTTTGCTTTAATGAGATGACCGGAACCTAAATATGATCTGATTTTTATTTTCAATATATATCCCTGACTATTTATCGACATATTTTTTTATAATCGTGTCGCCCCAAACAAGGCATTTTACTGCCAATGTTGAGCAGGGGGTTACATAGGAGGTAAGTTATGAGAAAAAGTGACAGGTTACAGGGGGTGCCAGGGAGAAGGTTGAAGAATGATGAGAATACTGATGAGAGTAGAGTGGACGAAGAAATGAGCATGAGAAAGAGAGAGAGAGGATGCAAGATATTAAGTGACTATTGACTTTACATTTAAATTCTTGGAGATTGTAGCTGTCGAGGAAGCAAGTAAATGGAAGGGAATTCCACGGGTGGGAGATGCAAGAAAAGAAGCTTCTGGAGGAGGGGAACAGTGACTTAAGTTAATCTGAGCAGAAGCCATGAAAGTCTTTGTAAAAGAGACAAAGGGAAGCCACATTGCGCCGGTGATAAAGTGACCGTATCCGAGCTGCCAAGTCGGGATCGATCACATTACAGATTCTCCGTTAGATTTTATCAAGAACCCTGAGGTGGATAGCAAGGGCACCCGACCATATGTGACAGCAGTATTCAATGCCCGTCTGTTAAAATGTCAGTGTTACTCTCACTTTTGCGTAAATGTCAGTTTTATTTTCATTTTTTCAGAAATTTCCTACACCAGGATGTTCAGTTGGCTTCCAAGGTCTCAGGGTCGATGTGTCATGGATGCCTTCAACTAATCCTCGAAGTGAAGTCTTTGGACTTTAGTTAGACACTCGCGCACTCTATAAACAGGATGATACGGAGAAAGGAGCATGAGAGAGAGGATGCAAGTAAGTGAGATAGGAGATTAATATTTACGATACAATTAAATTCCTGGAGATTGTAGCTGTCAGGGATGCAAGTCAACGGAAGGGAATTCCATAGGGGGAAGTGGGAGAAAAGAAGCTGCCAGAGTAGAAGCGTTTACATTGTATTGGTTTCACATTAAAAGGGTGAGACCTAGTTGTAATCTAGTGGCTCGAGTAAATTCATACATAGGGGACACCAGTGAGTTAAGTTAATCTGAGCAGAAGCCATGAAAGTATTTGTAGAAGAGACAAAGGGAAGCCACATTGCGCCGGTGAGAAAGTGACTGTATCCGAGCTGCCAAGTCGGGATCGATCACATTACAGATTCTCTGTTGGATTTTGTCAAGTACCTCTAGGTGGATAGCAGGTGCAGCCGACCAGATATGGATGAAAAGACGTTTTCGCAGTTCCCAGAAGACTATTATCTCATTAGTATTATCTTTATTATTTCCGTCAGGGTCCCAACCAGTGACCTAAAGTCAGAAAGGACTTCATGACATTTTCCACTGTTCATTTATGTAAAGAACAAAAAACAAACGTCACACACATTTTACATAAGTAAAGATTTTCTCAATATGTATGCTGTACTTGTGGGTACATATTTTTTGTATTTTTTAAGGCATGGGCTACCATTTTAAGGAGTTTTATAGAATCAATCGGATGGCTCTACCTACGACTGGAAATATTGATGGCCACATGTGTCTCATTTTGGAGAGTTCCACTACAAAATAATTGTATTTTGATACTTTTTAAAGATTTTCACAGATACATTACAATCTGTAGTGACAGCTATGTAAATAATAAAGCCCATTCTGTTTTTGTGGTCTTTGATCACGATGTCTGGACGATTATATTTTATTTTTCTGTCTGTGTGCCATAATTTTTTTACAGGTCTTATCTCTGTAACCGGGTCTGGGTGATGCATCCTTCCCTTAAAAGTTGCTTATTTTCTCGTGCATATATTGGCCAATTCTATTCATAGTTTTATATTCAGCAGGTGTTAACACCTTGCAACCTGATACAAGATGGGCAATTGTTTCTGAATATTTATCTTCATTTGGAGTCACCTCAACTTTTCAGCATATGTTGTTGATGTTCTCATGTGTCACGTTTTGGAGGTTTTTATTTCTAAACCCTTTTATTCTGATAATTATTTAAGATTTTCAAAGTTCTACAGAAACTAACATGTCAGTAAGAAAGTAAATTTTTTTCTTGTGGTCTTTGAGAACGATGTCTGGGGATTAACTTTGATTATTCTGTCTGTGTGTATTGTAAAGGCCCATAAAATGTTTACAGGTCTTATCTCTGGGCTGGGTAATGTTTCCTTCCCGTAAAAGCTGCATATTTTCTATTCAGTAGGTGCTAACACCTTGCAACCTGATATAAGAGGATCAATTGTTTCTGAATATTTATCTTCATTTGGTGTCACCTCAGTTTTTCAGTATATGTTATTTGTGTCCTCATGTGTCACGTTTTGGAGATTTCTACTAATTTTTTTTTTAATCGTTTCACCCCAAGCGAGGCATTCCACTGCCACTATTGCGCTTGGGGCTACATAGGGGAAGGTAAATAGAAAGAGTGGTTAGATATAGGAAATGTCAGAAGGAAGATGATAGATAGTTTGGAGGATGGGAAGAGTGTTTGAAAGAATGGAAGCGAGTTAGTGTGTTAGAAGGTATCTATTGACCTTACAGTTAAACTCCTGGAGATTGTAGCCGTCGGGGAAGCAGTCATGTGGAAGGGAATTCCACAGTCGGGAAGTACGAGAAAAGAAACTGTTGGAGTAGAAGTTGCGGTTGCATTTTATCGGTTTCACTGTAAAAGGGTGGGATCTAGTTGCTAATCTAGTATCTCGTGCAAATTCAAACCTAGGGGGCACCAGTGATCTAAGTTCATCGGAGCAGAAGCCATGAAAGTATTTATAGAAGACACACAGGGAAGCCACGTCGCGCCGGTGAGAGAGAGACTGCAGGCGGTCTGCCAAGTCAGTATCGATCACATTACAGACCCTCCCCTGTACCTTGTCGAGAAGCCCAAGAAGAATAGCAGGGGCACCCGACCAGATATGGCAACAGTATTCAATTCACGGGCGGATGGTAGATTTATAAATGTGCAGGATAGATTCAGACGGAAAAAACCTCCAGGCCTTGCACAGAGAACCGACTTTCATAGTAGCGGATTTAGCAATGGATTCGATATAGTCATTCCACTTGAGGTCCGCTGAAAGTGTGAGACCAAGGAGGCGTAGTGTTTTACTCTCTGGGAGGCAAGCCTGGTCCATGCTAATGGGAGGTATGTGCGGTTGTCTATGGTTAATTGATAGTAGCTTCGTTTTAGAAGCATTAAAATTTACGAGCCATTTTTTACCCCAGTCCACTACAGATTGGAGGTCCTTTCCAAGCTCGGCTGCAAGGTTAGCTTTGTCGCCAACACCAGATTTTTTATCGAGGCGAGAGTAAACTGTGGTGTCATCGGCGTACATACCTGCTTGGGATATTATGGTATCGGGGAGATCATTAATGTAGATCAGAAAGAGCATAGGACCTAGGATAGAGTATTGAGGGACACCTGCGTTCGTATGGTAGCTCTAGGAGGCATGTCTGTTTAATACCACTTTCAATGTGCGGTTAGATAGGAATGACTGGATTAGTTCAAACAATTGTCCAGCTATACCATAGCTCCGCAGTTTGCATAGAAGTCCAGCATGCCAAACTCTGTCGACCGCTTTAGAGATATCCAAGGCGACGGTTCGGGCTTCGCCATTCCTGTCGAGTGCTTGGTATATATACTCGGTGATGGTCGTTAGCATATCGGCAGTAGACCTGGTGAAGCGGAAACCATACTGTTTGTCCGAGAGGAGCCTGTGTTCTGTGAGGTGCTGAACGAGCTCGGCGTTGATAATGGCCTCGAACACTTTGCCAAAGATCGGAAGAAAGCTGATAGGGCGGTAATTTGCGGGGTCCGAGGGTTCTCCAGAGTTTTTGAATATAGGAACTACAGAGGAAGATTTCCAACAGGCGGGAAAGCAGGAAGCAGAGAGGCAGACGTTGTAGAGCTTAGAAAGGACAGTGGAGAGTTCAGGGGCACATTTCTTTAAGACTATGATTGGGATTCCGTCCCCTCCGCTCGCTTTGTGGGGGTCAAGTTTTGAGATTATCTTAGAGACAAGCGAGGGTATAATGTAGACGTCATTCAGTAGAGCCTCAGTTCTAGGTTAGAAGTCGGGTATAAAAACCCCAGACGAGTCCAGACTCGAATTGTTTGAGAATCTCCGTGCAAAGCATTCAGCCTTCTCCGCTGAGGAGGTGAGGACCTCAAAATTATTGATTCGTGAGTGTATTGTGAACTTGCTCTTGTTAAGTACTCTTTTACAGAGTTGCCAGTAGTCTTTGGCGCCGAACTTAGCGGATGCTATGCGTTGTTTCATTCTGGCAGCAAACAACGTCTTAGCTTCTTTAAGTACCTTTTTACACTTTTTACGAGCTGAAGTGAAAAGGCGCCTGTTTTGGTCCGACGAGTAGCTACGGTAGAGTCGGAAGAAATGATTCCGGTGGTCAATGGCGGCCGAGCAAGCGGGCGAGAACCATGGAGACGAATGAGACTTAAGCAGAAATTTCCTGGCGGGGATGAAAGCATCGATGCCAGCCTTAACCCAGGAGGAGACCTCGGATGCACATTCTTCGATGGGAAGACTAAAAACGTTGTTCCATGGGACGTCATAGAGGAAGTCTCGGAACGAATCCCAGTCTGCCCTTTGGTAGCAGTAGGATATTCTACTGGTCTGGGTTTCTTGGGTCGGGTGGGAGAGGAACGAAATGTTGACGGAAACTACGGTTTTGTCAGAGTTCCCGAGTGGGCAGAGTTGTTTGGTAGTGCAAGAGTCTGGGATGGAAGTGAAGCAGAGATCGAGTAGTGAGTCCCTTCCGTTGGGGTTGGAGAAAAGCATGGGGAAGTCCACCACTTGCGTGAGGGATTGGGTGATTGAAAAATTCATCGTGTGGACACCAGCAGGGTCGGTGACAGAGTTCTCCAGACACTTGGTGTAGTGGGCGTTAAAGTCACCAAACACAAATATATGGGAAGATGGATGGGAAGAAATGGCTTTGTCGATATTGTCAGAGATGCTGTCAAGTAACTAACAGTCAGAGGAGGAAGGTTAGCGGTAGAGAAAGAAGAGATTGCTAATCGAGCTTAAAAGTGAGAGACGGAAGCACATGAAAGAATGATCCAGGGATTCAAGAGACGTCACCCTAGCTAGAGGGAGGTGTTCGCTGACATACACACCAAGCCCATGGATATGAACATTGGACTCCTTCCTGAAGAGGGGAAGGTAGCCAGGAACGTAGAACTCAGAAGAGGGGATAGAAGGGTACCACGTATGTTAGTGAAAGAGATGCAGACTGGTTTGGGCGTTTTCGAACTAGCTGGTTTAGTTTTGCTATTATGTTTGCTTTTTTCCATGGTGATCTTTGTATTTTGATAGTTTTTGAAGATCTTTAAAGTTGTAGAGGAACTGACATGTCAATAAGAAAGCACATCTGCTCTTGTGGTTTTTGAGAACGATGTCTTGGGGATTAACTCTGATTATTTGTCTGTGTGTATTGTACAGGCCCATAAAATTTTACAGGTCTTATCTCTGTAACCGGGGCTGGGTGATGTTCATACTGATTTTTCCTTCCTGTAAATATTGCATATTGTGTGTATGTCTCTCTCTCTCTCTCTCTCTCTCTCTCTATATATATATATATATATATATATATATATATATAGTTTGTGTTTTATATTCAGTGGGTGTTAAACCTTTGCAACATGATACAAGTTGGTTAATTGTTTCTAGATATTTATCACAGAATTCGCATTTTGAGCTAACACAATTTTTCAATACTTGTGCTTGGTAATTTTTAGTTATCAAGCATTGGTTCTCTGCAGTAAGAATAAAATCTTTGGTTTCAGCTTTATAGCCCTGCCCTTCATAGCCACTGATGGGCACGTTTTTTTTTTCTTTTTTCTACAACAGCTTGTTTTTACGGTTAGAGTACTGCCCATGAAGTGGTTCATCTTGCCATCATTTCTGTATCATGTTCATTTCATTTGCCTTTGCAAATTATTATTATTGTTGCTGTTGTTGTTGTTGTCTACACTGCCGGCCATGATTGATAGGCCACCCCAGTTTTTTTTTTAAAGAAAATGATGTATTTCATACTATTTTTTAGTATTTAGACAAGTGGATTTATTTTTATAATCATATCGCCTCAAGCAGGGCATTTTACTGCCACCCTTTTGCAGGAGGTTACATTGGAGGACAGTTATGAGAAAGAATGACAGGTTATGGGGGAAATGGGTGAGAGAAGGATGAAAATACTGATGACATTGGAGTGGACGGAGAAAAGGGCATGAGAGGGAAGGTGCAAGTTAGTGAGATAGGAGACGACTATTGACTATTTTTAAATTCTTGGAGATTGTAGCTGTCAGAAAAGCAAGTAAACGGAAGGGAATTCCCCAAACCGGAAGTTTGAGAAAAGAAGCTGCTGGAGTAGAATTTGCGTTTACATTTTATTGGTTTTTTGGTAAAAGAGTGAATAATAGGTGATAATTCTAAATGAAAATAGAATTTTTCTTTTGTTAATACTTCACAATAACATGTTGCATCAAATGAACTGTTCTGGTGTCCAGTTTTTGTGCTCTCTTCTCTATTCTAGTCTCTTCTTATTGGATAGCCGAAGCAAAGCAAAGGCTTCCTAGTTGCCTTGTAAAATTTTGCAAAGTAATAATAACAAAAGAAACATTGTATTTTCATTTAGAACTAGCAGTATAGCCCAGCGTTACTCGAGTGTAATGGTCCTGGAGCTCAAACTTTTTGGACATTGGCACGAAAGACTAAAAAGCAATAGTTGTTTCCAGTTAAAGCGAAACCGTAGACCGAAAGAAAAATGAATGGATGTAAGTCAAATTTTCATTTCCTGGTATCGATATCAAATAAGTTTTTCATCTTAAACTGAATTCTGAAGGCTAAATAAGTCCTCTGAGTAAATGGCATCATGGCTGAGACTACGAACTACAATTATACCAACTTAGAGCCAAACCCGAAGCAAAAATTAAAATAAAAGGGCTGAAAAAGATATAGACATACAGGCAGATAAACAGACACACAAACATCTTGCCTTATATATATATATATTATCGATGTTCTGCACTATTGTAAGAACTGCAACCTTGAAACTTCTGAATATCGTTTCTTATGTCTTTGTCTATGAGTGTATCAAATTTGATTAAAATCGGACCACTACTTCTATAACCTGATTTTTCGACTATCGATTTTCGACATAAAACCTAGTTAAGAACACTCGCAGACGTTTGTAGTACAACTGTGTAAATTTTCAAGAAAATCGGTTCAGCGGTTTCGGAGTCTATAGGTAACGGACGCACACACACACACAGACACACACACACACACACATACACACAGACAAAGTTCCATTTATAAATAAGTTTAGATTATCCACTTGGCAATAAATACTAAAAATAGTATGAAATACATTTTTTTTTTTAACTGGGGTGGCCTAATAATTATGGCCGGTAATGTACTTCTTTGAGTTGTTGTGTACTTTATATTTAACGAGTTTTTTTTCCTTCCTATTCTTGTCCTTGTTTTTTCTTCTACTACTGTTAC
Source organism: Ascarosepion bandense (assembly GCA_037127315.1). NCBI lineage: Eukaryota > Metazoa > Mollusca > Cephalopoda > Sepiida > Sepiidae > Ascarosepion > Ascarosepion bandense. Next base: position 1,274,005 of record JBBBDQ010000900.1, read on the forward strand.
TACTATTACTACTACTACTGTTAGTACTATTACTACTGCTACTGTTACTACTATTACTACTACTACTGTTACTACTATTACTACTGCTACTGTTACTACTATTACTACTACTACTGTTACTACTATTACTACTACTACTGTTACTACTATTACTACTACTGTTCTTTAATTTCCTCCACTTCATCAAATTTTTCTCCTTCATTTTCTTGTCAACTACTCACTTTTTCTTTCACTCTTACATTCTTCTTCTTTTCCTTCTTCTTTTCTCCTCCTCCTTTTATTTTTTTGTAGCTTTCCGTTTCTTTATATCTCAGTTGTACTTCTTTCTATCATTATGGCGATCTTTTTTTCCTCTCAGTATTAAAGAAGATTCTTCATTGCAAAAACAATCTCCCAATTCTTTCTCACTCAATTTCTCTCTCTCTCTCTCTCTCTCTGTCTATCTCTATCTCTCTCTCTATCTATCTATCTATCTATCTATCTATCTATCTATCTATCTCGAAATCTCCCTTTCCTTCTCAATCATTTTTCTTTACATTTCCATTATTTGGACACTAGTCGAAAATAAAATTTTAAAAAATACGTAACTATTCCAACAAAATGTATCCAATACTTTGATTTCCCGGACAGTTCTTATGGTCAAGTCACGCATTCCAATATTTTATCCCGATTTAAATAGCGTTCTTAAGAATTTATTATGAAGAAATGAAATTTTCAATTTAAAGGGAAGATTATTGTCATGTAGCTTTCTTGAATCTTGTACCATGTACCACAAAATTCATAAACCAAGAAGAAAGAATTCGAGAAATCGTGACGCGACTGACATCCTCCCCCAATTCCAAACATGGGAAAGATCATCTAAAACACAAAGAGAAACTAAAAGAATTCAATGAAAAAAAAAAAGCTTGACGTCATCTCAACAAACAGCACACTTTGATCTCTTCAATAAATACTCTTAGGCCTTTATCAGTGGCATGCATTGTGTTTTAACCAACAGTCTATTTTTAATGAATCTTGTCGATACATTATTTTTTTTTTTAGATCAAACAGGATCTCAGACGTTTGAGTCTTTCAATTTATTTTTAAACTACTTCATTATGAAAATATTGCTCTGTATTTGCTTTCTTCCGTGAGGAAAAAATGAAACGCGCCTTTGCTTTACAGTGTTTGTGGAAAAAATGTTTATGCTATTTTTATATCTAAAAAATAAAGAAAAGTTACGTTTTTTTTCTTGTTTTTTTCATTTTTAGGTAACTAGTTGGGTTTGGTAAAGTCTAAAATACAAAGCTAATTTCAGTCGGTGAAAAAACAATCATTGCAAATTTCAGATCGTTAATAAACGTTTCAAATAGACTATTTGCAATGTATTGCAAACGATGTCTCCATTTTGTGGAGTTGTCGATCAAAATCTATATTAATTTCATCATTTCTCAAAATTGCTACACACATACCACCTGCTTTTTATTTGCATTTTTCAGTATTTAATCACCCAAACGGCAAATACGATGTTATTAAATCTAACGCATTATTTTATATTTAGACAATGACATTTTTTTTTCATGTGTTTTTTCCCTTCAAGACGTGGAAGATCATAGCTCTCCATAACTTCTACTAACCGTGTACAGGTTGTATATATTTTGTTCAATATACATACATTTTTCCTCTCATATCTCTTTTGTGTTATTATTATATTGTGTGGTTTTCTAAACAAGAATCCACAACAGTTTTAAGAGTGATTATAAAAATATTTTGATTTATTTTCTACTACGGTTGTGTTGAAACTTTTGCTAAATCCTTTTGCAATGTGTTAATTTGTTTTACGATGTATCAATTATGGTTTTAATACATTTTTCATTCACTGAATCTAATATAAAATCTAATAAAATTATTACAGATTTCAATCTGAGAGTTTTAAGAATCTTCAGTTCCCAATATTTACTTAAAGAAGAAACATACATAGAAAACACATTCAAAAACCTACAATAATCACATCATTTCATCCACAACGCAAGAAGAAATGCATACAAAATATACAACCGAAATAAAATAATAACATAATCCGCAATAATAATTTACATGAAAACATATGCATAATTGTTGTGGGGTTCTTCTTTTTCCTAAAGATGGACTCGTCCAGAGTATACTTATACTACTGCCATAGACACAGTAGTGGATAGTAATGAATAGTAGCTCTGTGCTCCTCTTATCGAGAAGATTATTACGCAGTACCCGTCAGCTTTTAACGCGGACATACTCAGTACACTACGGCTTCACTTCCAGAGACTTGTACATATACTTTTTACTAATCCGCATTATTGGACTACTAATCTTCATTCATGTCTGTATCCTTACGTTAATACACTTATTTTCTATCTCAATTACTGAACGTTGTTCATTTATTTGTGCGGGCCCCATTCCCGGGATCCACAACAATAATACGACTTTGGTCTGTTTTTTTTATAAAATGTTTTCAGTCATTCTGATCTCTTTTTGTGGGTGTAAAATTTTACTTTTTGCGTTTTAGTTAATTGTTGGATGATATAGGATTTGCATCCTTTAAAGGAAAGAAAAATATGTGCAAGAGTAGCTGTCTGCAACAAGTATTAACTTACTACCCGCAGTTAATTTACTTCATTAATTTCAAAAGGAAAAAAATAATTCCGAATAATTTAGCTATATCAAGTTAACTATATTATTCTGTAAAATGGTATAGCGTGCGGTAGTTTTAGTGTGATCTTTATTAAACAATGCAAAATTAAAAACATTTTGTCATATAATTTGTATCCAGTAGTGTTATGCTGTTATATATAGTTTTATCTATTATTTTGTTTTTATTAATTATGATCTAACAAATCTTATTCATTAAGTAGCCTTTTTAGGAATCTTTCACAAATTTTATGCTGTATTTACTCATCAAATACATTAAAAAGACTTCATCTTTTGCTTATGGCGATTCATAATTAGAATTCTGGTTTTAATTTATTTTCCGTTTAATTGGATGTGCGTTGTGGTGCATTGGATATCGGCTCAAAACGAGAAATCGGGGAGCCGAGTTCGAATTCATTGCATTCACTTACGCGCAAATACCCTTGGGAAATGTATTAATCCGTCTCTTCCTTCCAGTTACGAGTTAAATAACATGACAGATTGGGTTCTATAGCCTTGGTCGGCAACCAGTCTACCGCAGAAAGCAATTGCAACCTACTGCGGGATAATATTCTGCCCAATCAGTCATGTCTCTTTCGAGACATGATCGCCCAAGCGTGTTTCACGTATGGCACTTAACTGGCTGAATCTTATACTAAAGATTTCAACTTTATTTGGATTATTCTTGAAATATTAAAGTCAATTTGTAAGCAAAATCCTGTACAAATTAGGAATTTTTGCACATTTTTTAGACAATTTTTACAACTAAATGCTCAAGAATTGATTAAAGTTATCAATCTATTTCTTGGTGTCAATATTTAATACATTAAACATTAGCTTTCACATTGAGTGCAATACTGATTTTCTAAAAAATGAAAATTCAAACGGCTTTAATATCGTATAGAATGCCGCCATTCCTTTTTTGTTCCTTATAGAATTATTTGGTTTCTCAGTAATTTTTCAATTCCTCTTTCCTCATTACCTGTTCAATAAATTTCAATTGTTTCTTTCTTATTTTAAGTATGACTTTTTTAGTTCTCATTATCTTTAAGTCTCCCTCGTTAAGTCCGAGCTGTGAAGGTCTGAACTTGTGAAATTCAGGAAAGTAGCTCGTCTGCATCTCGTCGAGAGACTTGTGAGGTTTCTTCTGTGAGAAAGAATCTACCAGATCGTCGATGTCAGTCGCATTCTCGGGGTCTACTTAAAATTCTATGGCAGTGATCATCTTTTAACAGACATTCCGTTTAATCTATTTAACAGAGTCTGGTTCATTTTGTTAACAAGGAAGCTATCTTTGGCTTAGAGAGAGCTACTTGGCTTGCATTTCCCACTTTTACTACCCTGCATATTCTGATGTCGCTTATATTGAGTGTCGCTTCTATTAAGCCAGCATTCTATCATTGGCAGCAAATAAATCAACTCTACTTTTGAAATTAAGAAATCAACCACTGCCCAAGTCAAGTTCCATTTTAGGATTAGGAAAATGTCATTAGAACCAAAAGATAAGAGTATTTATCTCTTATGCAGTATATAACCTCCTACATGGCATTGAAAGCTGGACAATCTCCTCACAGATGGTGAATAGTCTTGAAGCAATTGAAATTTGGTTCCACAGAAGAATGTAAGAATATCATGGACTGAACATGTTAGTAACGAGGAAGTTTTAAATAAAATAGATGTAAAAATGACACTTATGTTTAGAATCAGAAAAAGACAGTTGAAATTTCTACAGCATAGGATTGTGGGCTTGGAAAATTTAACACTCACAAGACATATTGAAAGTAAGTGAGACAAAAGAAATAGGCGAATAACATATCTAACGAGCTCATGGGAATAGTTGGCAGAACAGGAATTAGGAAGAATAGCAAAATCCTTACTAAACGCTACAAAACAGGAAGTTGTGAAGAGTCATGATTATCACTTTGTGACGGTGTACGACGAAATATATTAGTTCTTTCCGGGAAATCTTTATATCCTAAAATGGCGCCTTATATTCCATTAACCAGCAATTTTATGTAATATTTTTTATCATCACTGTATTCAGTAATGTTGAAGTTTTCAGTGACATTTACAAATTCTACGTTTCGTTCAATTGCGCAAATCAATCGATGAAATTTGAAAAATCTGATTTGGGCAAAAATCCTACTACGCGGTTTAATAATTTCTTTTTAAAAAAATTTTAAAAAGTAATAATTTAATAATTTCTTTATAAAAAAAACGAAAGTTTCATATGAAATTGACATAAGAAACTTTTGTGAAGAATAAATTCTTACGATTTCTTACTCGTATGCATGCAACACACAACTGACCATGTGTAAATATTTCATTCTAAAGCCAAATTATAACGTTTGGAAGTGTTTGGCCTTGTGATATGTTTATAGTTCTTGCAAACTCAGGGCGAACTAGATTCTTATATATATAAAAAGTTAAAGAAATATATTCTTGTATATATAAAAAGTTAAAAAATATGCAAAAAACAGTAATGGATTTTTATTAAATAAGTGTAAGTATTTGTAATATTAATCATAAAATTGCTGTTAAAAATAGTAGAACTATCTTGTATGTTAAATAGAAAACTTTTAATTTTTCCTCAAAAACTGAATGAAAATTTAATATTGTACTGCACCCTAGTAAACTAATTGTAATTTGTACGCCTGACCTGTTTGCATTTCTCTCCTAAATTTGGTTACGATCGGCTTATTTTATAGGGTGAGACCAAAGAACGGAAAGGCTAATGGAAATCTGAGAATTTTATAAACAGACTTGGGATTCATTTTTATGACCCGACGTAGGCGATCATGGTCTTCTACATCGTTTTGTCCCTTTTAGTTTTTAATACATTTTGTTTTGCCATTTCTCCCAAACCCAACTCTGCCATCCATTCCCTTAAGCCGATTAAGTATGTCACACACTGTTTTCCCCTGTTTCTCTATCCTACTAGCCGCCTCGTGAGTATCAAATTCTCCAAGCCCTCTTTCCTCATTACCCGCACCAGAAACTTCAACTGTTTTTTCCTGATGCTATGCAAAAGTTTCCTTTTCGTTTCGATTCTCTCCAAAACTATGCCATTGCTCACATATTCGCTGCATGGTATCCTCGTTGCCTTTCTATGAAACCACATTTCTGTTGCTTCCAGTTTTTCCTTTATCTTTGAGGAGATTGTCTAACGTTCACTGCTATATAGGAGAAAAGATATCACATCACAATTCAGTACTCTTTTCATTGTTCCCAACAAAATGTTCTTGTCTCGCAATAGTCTACACAGCTTTTGCAATGCGTGCTTGGCCATCCCAATACGCCTTCGGATCTCAGTGTCACACTTTTCATCATCTGTTTGAACACTTCCCAAGTATTTAAATTCTTGTAGCTACTTGATTTTAGTATCCTAGATCTGTAATTGGCATTTTGGGATGCTCTTTTTTGCTGATGACCATGTATTCATTATTTTTTTTAAATTTATGTTTATTCCTTTCGTCTTGCTTTCCTTTCCTACATTCCGTAGAAGGTCTTGTAGTGTCCTTTCCGCGTCCGCTGTCAGCACTGTGTCATCTGAGTATCTTATATTGTTAAGATTGTGGCCACCAATAGCGAATCTTGGTAGAACTTCTAGTTCTCTCAGGTGGGATTATCCATGTTTGGTTGGTTTGTTTTTATGGCATATCAACCTCGGCGAGTCATTTATTGCCAACTAAATTTTATTTATTTATTGCTGATAATACCTTTTTGTTTCAACAATTTATTGTTGTTGTTTTATATATATATAAGTTTTGTGTCTAGTAATACTTTTTTTCTTTTCGAGTATCAAGATTCATTGTGATTTGTTTTTAAGAGCAGCGTCCGCAAGTCGTGCCCTTGTTATTTAACCCATAACTGGAGGGAAGGGACGGATTAATATCTTTCCCAAGGTTACCAGTGCTTAAGTGAATGCAGTGTATTCAACTGGAATTCGAACTCGGCTCACTGATTTCTCTTTCCGAGCCGATATCCACTGCACCACAACGCACATCCGTCACTAAGCGCTTACAGCATCTGTTATTCCCAAGCGGTCACCAATCTAAGTACTGACCAGGCTCAACATTGCTTAACTTCGGTGATCGAGCGACAACCGGTGTATTCAACGAGATATGGTCGTAAGCTTATCCATGTTTAGTCGAATCTGGGCGAGCTTATGCCGTAAATATTTATGAAAACTATGAAAACAAAATCTAAACTACAGCTAGCTAATAGTATTTCAGTCGATTCTCCCAACTTTCACTGCATTAAATTCGAGCTGACAATGGCTCTCTAAGTTGATTCTACCCGCTGCAGATATCTATTCAAAAATCTATCGACCACATCAGATTTTTCAATCAGTTCCCGAAATATTATACATCCGAACGAATATTACAATCTTTTCTATCGCCCCTGCATTATAGATTGAAATCAAGAACGCATTTCAAAACCATTTCGACGGTACCAACTCGATCAAGCGCGAAAAAAATACGTCTATCTGTTCCCTGCGTTTATTGGGCGCATAAAACCGCATGAAAATTTTTCTCCATAATGGAAAAACATCAAGCACGTAGAGCGAGCTTGTTAGTTCTACGGAAACAAACGAACCCGCAACAAGTTAGTTCTACGGAAACAAACGAACCCGCAACAAGTGTTTTATTAACAAAGAGGCGCATTTTTAAGGACTATTGAAATATGTTGAAATGTTGAAGACTGATTGACAGTAAATTTTCATAGTCATTTCTAATAAGATTAATCTTTTATTATCCTCCTCCTCATCATCATTATCATCAGTATCAGAGATGTTTCGACTCAAAGACACACTGAAAATCTGAGTTCTCCTGTTTATCATGGCCGGTTTTTTCCGTATATACCAGTTTGCTTAGGCTCAATTGTATTTCTTCAAAACCCGCAAAACCAGCTTATGATTTATACCGCGGAACTTAGATACAGTTCAAGTATGGGTTTTCCATAGGTTTTTAAATCCAGACTTGTTTTCTCTTATACGGGATGTCAACCAGTTCTAGAGAGCCCAATCTGTCCTGTTATTTAACTCATACACATTTTTTGTCTTTTTAACAACTTTTTTTTTTCATCATTTCACTCTAAGCCATGTAATACTGCCACTGATGGGCAGGAGGCTATATTAGAGAGTTAAAGTTTTAGACAGGAGGTGAGTGAAAACAAAGATGAACCAGCTACAGGGGGTGAAAGAGAAAGAGCAAGAGAAGGATGTGAACACAAGAGTGAAGACAATTTCGAGGGTAGAAAGAAAGGAAAAGAACAAGATACACTGGGTGATGTGGGAAGGGGTGGAGTTAAGTGGATAAGAGAGGGGAATTGACTTTGCATTTAATGTTTTTTTTTATCATATCACCCCGAGCAAGGCCGTAACGCCACTTATGTGCAGGGGGCTACGTAAGAGTAAAAAGATTGGAAAAGAGAAAGCCGGAAACCACATCCTAAACAGGGAACAAAGGATGAGCCTCTTCACCTGTTCAATAAACGTTCGTGAAGGTTGTAGCCGTCAGGAAAGCAATTATATGGAAGGGAGTCCCACAGGCGGGAAGAGCGAGAAAAGAAGCTGAAAGAGTAGAATTATCGCCTATATTTGGTTGATCTAACTGTAAAAGAGTGGGATCTTGTTGCCAGTCTGGTTGCCCGAGTAAACTCTTGTGGAGTGGCACCAGGGACCTAAGTTCGTCAGAGCAGAAGCCATGAAAATATTTATAAAGGAGACAGAGGGAAGCTACATCCCGCCGATGAGACAGTGACTGGAGTCAAGCTGCCAGGTCGGGACCAATCACATTACAGATTCTCCTTTGGGGCCTGTCGAGAACGCTAAGATGAACAACAGGGGTGCCTGACCAGATATTACAACAGTAATTGCACCCCAAGTACGGCAGAACTGTTACTACTGCGCAAAGAGAAAAGATTGGGTACTGGAGTTATTGAAGAAATGATAAAAGATGAACGGGATTCAAGAAGATAAAATATGGCAACTGATGTTGCATTGAATATTTTTTTAAGATTGTGGCTATCAGTGAAGCAAGCAAAGGAAATGAAGTTCCACAGTGGAAAGTGCGAGAAAATAAATTGTTCGAATAGAAGCGGTGGTTATATTTAACTATTTAAATGGTAAAAGAGTGGGACCTAAATGCTAATCTAGTAACAAGATTCTATTCCTGTGGTCGGAAAAACCAAAGGAAAAAGCTCGTCAGAGCAGTTGCCATGTTTTTGTCGAATATCTCAATATGAATGGCAACACAGCTAACAGAGTCCGTTCTGTCCAGCCATTTGACCCATGCTGTTAGTATTGTTATTTTTCCTGTTAAGAAAGGAAAAAAAAACAAAGGCAAAATGGGGGGATATTTGGAAAAAGAAGGGGGGACTCTAAATAGGGAGGATTTGAGCTGAGGGTGTTAGTGAGAAAAATAAAAGAGATTCTGTCTTTAAGTATATTTTACTGGGGTAAATTCTCTTCTAGCAATGACACTAGAAGTGTTTAAGAAAAGCATGTCTATGAGAGAAAGGTTTTTTTTTATAATCAAGCAGGGCATTTTACTGCCACTGTCGTGCAGGGAGTTACATAGGAGGAAAGTTATGAGACAGAGTGACAGGTTATAGTGGGTGTCAGGAAGTGGGTAAGAGAAGGATGAGAAAACTGATGAGAGTGGAGTGGACGGAGAAAGAAGCATGAGAGAGAGGATGCAGTTTAGTGAGATAGGAGATGACTATTGACTTTACATTTAAATTCTTGGAGATTGTAGCTGTCGGGAAAGGGACTTCCACATGCGGGAAGGTCGAGAAAAGATGCTGCTGGAGTAAAATTTGCGTTTACATTTTATTGGTTTCACAGTAAAAGGGTGGGACCTAGTTGCTAATCTTGTGGCTCGAGGAAATTCATATATAGTGGGTACCAGTGAGCTAAGTTTATCGGAGCAGAAGAGACACACGGGACCCACATTGTGCCGATGAGAAAGTGACTGTATCTGAGCTGCGAAGTTGAGATCCACCACATTACAATTCTCTGTTGGATTTTGTCAAGGACCCCTAGGTGAATAGCAGGAGCACCCAACGAGATATGGCAGCAGTATTCAATTAACGGGCGGATGGTAGATTTATATATGAGCAGAATTGTTTCAGACCGGTAAAGATTCCTAGCCCTACGCAGAGAACCGATTTTTAGCAGCGGATTTAGCTATGGATCCTATATAGTCATTCCACTTGAGATCTGTTGTGAGAGTTAATCCGAGGAGGCGCAGTGTTTTGCTTTCAGTGAGACCAATCTGATCCATGCTAATGGGGGATGTAGAAGCGATTGTCTGTGATAGACTGTGATAGGATATGTCAACTCTGTAGATAGCAGCTAGTTAAGTTAGCTCCCCGTGTTCATCTTTCCGGTTGTCATCGGGAGTTTAATATTTTTTTCTTAACTCTCTTCAATTTTAGTTCTTCGTTATTTGCATTTTCGACTTTCCTTTCCCCTGCTATGGAAGGATTCTTAGCGGTCTCTGATGTCGTCCACTTAACAAAAACTGAAAGAGAAAAATTAAAATGTTTTATTTTGTATTTAATGTTTGAGCGGTAAAATTATCTCGCCTCAAGGACACATAGCCCAGTTGATATAGGCGTTGTTTAGTTCAGGTGACTTAATTCAAAGTGTTGTGAGTTTAACGCCTGGTTAGAGCAGTGGTGAGCAAATAACTTAAACAGTTACGGTAAACGGAGATAGCTACATGGCTACGTGGAATGAGATTGTTATACCCCAGTGATCAAAATAAATTCCAAATTCTTATGAAGAAGGCCGAAGCGTACAACGGCCGAAATGTCGTAAATTTGGCAATAAAGATTACAACAGTCCGAATAATGTAAATACTATCTCATGTCAGAAGTATAGACAAATATCTTGCCTGAGTCAGTCTGGGTAATTTTTCTGATATTTGCAATGGTTCAAGACATTTCTGTGAATAAAAACATCCTAGACAAAAAACTTCTCACACAACACGTCAAAACTGATAGACTATTCGAATTTAGAAAAAAATGTTATATGCAAATGGCCACCATGGGTATTTCTGCTTCCTCTTTCATCCCGAAAATACATAACTAAGAACGTTACTTAAATAGCTTAGGGCAGTCATTCAATCAAATCCCACCTCCTATGTCTAGTCAACTAAGAACTAGTTGGATACTATACTGAGGAACTAGTTGGATACTATACTGTTTGGAGAATTGTTAATATTATAAAGATAAACCAACGAGTTCATTGGTACTTGCTACCTAAAGTTACGTGTGAATCATGGCTATTTGTTTTCCTCCTTTTCTTTCGTAATCATATTCAGTTATTTCTTTATTCTATCAATATCTCATCTTTCTTTCTTTCTTTCTTCTGCATTTATTCCAGATTTATATTTGAATTAATTTCCTTATTTTCTATGTCTATCTTCTATTTTCTCTACCTTTCTCTTAACACTTTCTTCGTTTTGATCTCATCCCCTGCTTACTTCGTTTGTTCTCTCCTTCCAGTTGATTCAATTCATTTACTTTTAGCATCCTATCTCGATCCCAGTCCGCCCAGCATTCCACTTTTCCCACCAAACTGTCAATCCGCCATTTTGGCTCAGATGTTAACTATCGCTGCTCGAGCTGGCTCGACTCTGATGGCCGTCCTGACTCGACTTCTGCAATCGAGATCGTTCCACGGATAAAAGTGCCTATTTTCGAGTCCAATCAATCATGCCGGTGAGATATATCCAAGTCACGCCAGTGTCCGAGAAGCAATGGACGTCGGTAAATTTGATTGGCCTTCTCTAAGCTCCTTATGGATGGACGCCTAGTTCTTCTCCCAAATTTAGACCCAACTTTTACATTTTCTTTCTTCTTTCTTCTAAGTGACTTGGCTGGTATTGTTCGACCCGTCTCTTCTCCGTTTCCATACTAAATGAAGAAAGACTAGAATGTAACCCGAGCGCCTTCGCTTTTCTCAATGAAGCATTGATTCCGTAATGAAATTTAGAATAAGTATTTAAGTTGGTATATCAACATACATTTTCTTCAAACTTTTAAGTGGAAATATTGCCATCGTTTCCTGTTTTGGATAGGTAACGTGACTTTCTCTTGCAACGTAGAATTTCCTGAGCCAAGTGAATCAAGTTCGAAGCTGAGCAGGAACATGCTATTTGTTCATCTTATTTCATCTAGGCACGATTGAGTAATGTATAGCGACACGGAATGGAAAGAATTTCAATGAAAATTCCTCCTTACTAATGGAATCCAAAGGGAATAAGGATATGTCAACTCTGTGCATGTGATATGTCGAGACCTAGATTTAAAGTCCCGAACTGGTAGTTTTCTATGTGGTTAATCAGTAAAACTTTAATCGCTAACTCAATATAACCTAAAAAAAAATCTTAAAATCTACAAATATCTTCTAGTTTTAAATAACCTGCAAAGAGTTGTGTTGTCAATCTTCGTCGTCAATTTGTTGTGGAGTTGTTGTGGCTAAACTTTGCCTCAAAGTGTAGTAACCGGTTTGGACGGAAGTCAGACACGGAACACAGAAGGTAGGTTCAAAACAGTGTTTCAGAACATATGTACACAGTAAGTGTTAATAATTAAGTAAATAGTAAGTAACGGTACAGTTACGCTGCTTATTGCCTGACTAGTAACTGTCGTCAACTGCCAGTTTCTAACTGCCTCCTGCAGGTAATTATATAGTAAGAGGAAGAGTTCATTCCTCGTAGAAGGGTACCATAACAGGTTGTTTAACCGTAAAAAAATCAATCAATAAACAGTTGCTATAAAAAAATTAAGTATCTCAAAAACAACTGTTAGAACTGCTAGATGTCTTTGACTTACTATTGGGGGATATTAGAATAATCCAGAACCCAGAATGGCAGTAAAACCGCCAGTATACGGATAGAAAATAAATTCAGTAAATAATAAAAATAGAAAGAGGTGGAACACAAGGATCTGTCTTCCCTTCAGACTTATTGACCATATGCAGCATGAAATTTGCAGATGATACAGTGTTGATAGTGGGCATAGAAAAACTTATAATAATACCTAAAGAATGTCGTGAAGTATAGAGAGAAGAAAGGACTAAGCATGAATTGTCTTCTTAATAATAATAGTGAATGCCCCCCAAAATATAAGTTAGTCATTATAAAAAACTTAATTCAACACACACAAATGATATCTTGTTCCAAAACAATATTCTATAAAGAATTACACAACACTAAACAAACACTTGTTAACAATGGATTTCCTAACTGTTAGTGTTCAACAAATTAAAATGTATCCAAATAAACTTTAAAATACCCCTAACAAAATTGATAATATTAATAATAATAGTGTATGTCAAAATAAAGATAACACTATTAGCTTGTACTATTGCAACTAAATGTATAATAATTACAGACATAATGAAACAGCACTCAAAAACATAATAGGTAGAAATGTTAAACCCATTAATAATAATAAACAAATTAAGCTCATCATATATTATTAAAAATTTAAAACAATTGACCTCATAGTCTTTAATAGCCTTACAACCACACAACTAAATCCTCTCCAGAAAACCAATGTAATGTATAAATTTACATGCCCATTCAGAGATTGTATCTCTGATACTGATAATAAACTCACTATATATATTGGTTTTACTACAATCATGCTCTCCCTTAGACTTACCTGTCACTTTTCTGATTTTATTTCTATTAAATAACATTTCTCAGTAAAACATAGCAAAAAGAACAGACCTTTATGCAATTCACAAATACTTGATACGAAAATCATAGAAGTAAAGCAGTTTGATTATCTGAGAAGTGTTTTAACAGAGAAGAGAGGAGAAGGCGCCACCCTGAAACATGAAGTCTCATTAAGATAGTAAAAGATGCCTTCCAAAAGCTGAGCAAAGTATTAGGAAAGAAGAAATTATCTATACTGTTATTGACCTTCGTCGCCAATTTGTTGTGCAGTTGTGGCGAATCTTAACCGCAAAGTTGTAGTGACCGGTTTGTGCCGGAAGTAAGACAGGGAACAAGAAGATAGGTTCAAAACAGTATATAATTATAACAAGAAACAAGATATTCAAAGGAAGTGTTAATAGTAAGTAACATAGAAATAAATAAGACCGAAGGTATTATTACGCTGCTTATTGCTTGACTAGTAGCTGTCATTAAATGCCTTGTTAACTGCTCTTCAACTGCTATTTGTTAACTGCTCTTTGGTAGTCACGTAGGTAATCACATATAATAAGAGAAAGAGCCCATTTCTCGTAGGAGGGCACCATAACAGATACACACAAAGAAAAGAATATTAAAATGTTACATAATGTCAGCCCTTATATACGGCCGTGAATGCTGGACAGTCACCTCACAGAAACTAAATAATCTTGACGAATCAGGAATGTGATTCTGCAGAAGGATGCGAAAAAAACCAGACTGAGCATATGAGCAACGACAAAAGTTCAGAAAAAATGGAAACAGAAAAGGGCACTTATACTTAATATCAGAAAAAATATGAAATTACTATAGAACATAGCTGGCAGTATAGCCCGGCATTGCTCGGGTGTAATGAAAGCTTTAAAACTAATCTATAGTCCGGGAGCTCAGACTCTTTGGACGTTGGCATAAAATCACTAAAAACCAATAATTGTTTCCAGTCAAAGCTAAACCGTAGATTGAAAGAAAAATGAATGGATGTAAGTCAAATTTTGATTTCTGGTATCGATGTCAAATGAGGTTTCCGTCGCAAACTGAATTTTAAAGGCTAAATAAGTACTATGAGTCAATGATATCATGACTGAGACTAAGAACTACAATTATATCTACTTAGAGCAAAACTCGAAGCAAAAACCAAAATAAAAGGGCTAAAAAACTGATTTTGATTAGACCCGATAGTATATCGGGGTATCGATTTCCAATATCGGAGTCAAATAAGTTCTCCAAGAATAAACTAACCTAAGTAAGTCCGTGAAAACTTATCGTACCCATCGGGAGTAAAATTGATGAAAATGAGCCATATTGATGGCTGAATATCGGTTTTTGATCAGATTCGATAGAATATCGGGGGTATCGATTTCCGATATCGGGGTAAATGTGTCGTCTGAGAAAATCCACTAATGTTTGAGACTAAAAACGATAATTTTACCAAGGTAGAGCAAATTCTGCAGCAAGAACCACGATAAAAGGACTGAAATCCTGATCTTGATCAGACCTGATCGGATATTGGGGTATCGATTTCCAATATCGGGGGAAATTCGGAAAGAATAAGTAGCTCATGACCTGACCGGTAGCCAAAAGAATATGTGTGATATTTAGTGAGAATCCGATAAAAATTGTGGATTTGTTTAAAGGACATACAGATAGACAGACAGATAGACAGGCACACACACAAACATCTTGCCTTTTAATATATATGGATGAGAAAAATGGGCTGAGAAAAGTTGATACCCAGAGAATAGATTGAACGAGAGAAAAATAGATGAAAACCACGCATAACTTACCTGACGAGTTAGAGGGAACAGATGGCAGGGTAGGTTATACACTTGTTGGTAAGAGACAAATGTTTTTAAGGGTCACAAAGGATACTCAATTGTGAAAGAGACAGTTGAACCTTCAAGGGAATATAATTAGGAAAAATGGCTTGGAAAACTTGATACCCCCAGGTCAAATTGAACGAGAGAGTGAGAGAGAGAGAGAGAGAGAGAGAGAGAGAGAGACAAAGGAATGCAACAATTAACTAACCTAGCCAACTTGAGTTAATAGATGCCGGGGCAGGTTTGAGAGAGAGAGAGAGAGAGAGCAAAGGCAAAAGTTATTAAAAGCTACATCATCATCATCATTTATTCATCACAGCCAAATGGTACATAGGGCAGCAACTTTTTGTTGCTGTAACAAACTGTTTTCATGGGACAGGGTTGTTAGCCCTACACCCAACCCCCAAACCTGGAGGACAGGTGGGCCATTCTTGGTCCTTACGTTTACGCACCTGGTATTCCCAAATGGTTACCCATTAAGTACTGACCAGTATTCAACACGATATAGCCGTAGACTAATTATATTTACTGATTATTAAACTTGTTTTATACATATGTTAATGTTATACTAATAGACTGTTTTTGAGCCTACCTTCTGTTTTCTACGTCTGGCACATCCAGTCACTACAACATTGCTGGGAAGTTTCGCCACAACCACTCCAAAACAAATTGACGATGAAAATCCACAACAGGTACATAATTAGTAAAGACAGTTTGGAAACTTTGATACTCACAGGGCAAATGAATGAGGGAGATATAAAGGAATGAAAAACACAACTGACCTGGTAAGCTTGAATAAATAGGTAGAAAGTAGGGTTTTGGAGAGAAGGTAAAAAACATGTTATTAAGAGATGCAACGTATATAAAATTGAGAAAGATACAGATCAATTTTCTAAGGAGCATAGTTTAGAGGGCATGAAAAATTTGATATCCCCAGGACAGATTGAACGACCGAAAGGTAGAGGGGAATTAAGGCACATCTTATTTGGTAAGCATGATGTTTTGAGAGAGAGAAAGAAAGAGAGAGAGAGAGAGAGAGAGAAAGAGAGCGAAATACAACCAAGGAAAGGAAATTAGGATAGAGGCAGTTCAGCATTCTAGATAATTAACTAGCAGTATAGCCCGGCGTTGCTCGGGTGTAATGAAAGCTTTAAAATCAATCCATGGTCCTGGCGCTCAGACTCTTTGGACGTTGGCACGAAAGACTAAAAAGCAATAGTTGTTTCCAGTTAAAGGGAAACCGTAGACTGAAAGAAAAATGAATGGATGTAAGTCAAATTTTGATTTCCTGTTATCGACATCAAATAAGTTTTTTTTCGTCGTAAACTGAATTTTGAAGGCTAAATAAGTCCTCTGAGTAAATGGTATCATGGCTGAGACTAAGAACTACAATTATACCTACTTAGAGCCAAACCCGAAGCAAAAACTAAAATAAAAGGGCTGAAAAAATACAGACATACAGACAGATAAACTAACACATACGCAAACATCTTGCTTTATATATATATATATATATATTATCGATTTTCTGCACTATTGTAAGAACTGCAACCTTGAAACTTCTGAATATCGTTTGTTATGTCTTTGTCTATGAGTGTATCAAATTTGATTAAAATCCGACCACTCCTATAAGCCGAATTTTTCGATTATCGATTTTCGATATTTATCGGGGGTACCTCGACACAAAACCTAGCTAAAATCACTCGCAGATGCTTATAGTACAACTGTGTAAATTTTCAAAAATATCGGTTCAGCGGTTTCGGAGTCTATAGGTAACGGACACACAAACACACACACACACACAGACAAAGTTCCATTTATAAATAAGTTTAGATTTTGATTTAGATAGCGTAGGATTAGAAAAATGTTATACCCAGAGGAGAGATTCAAGTATCTTAGAACTGATTTGGCGACCTTGATTGAATATATGGCCGAGCAGGTTAAACAAGGGGAGGTATAAAAGCTAGTCGACAGCGACGCACAAATTGACTGGCTACTATGGGTAAATAGATGGCGGAGCAGGTTTTGGGGAAGAGGGCAAAAGTCAAATGTCATTAAGAACTACAAGTAACAGGAAATTGCGAAAGAGACATCTGAACATGCTAGGGAACATAATTAAGCAAGACAGTTTGGAAAATTTGATACCCACAGTAAAGATTGAACAAAAGGGAGATAGAAGAGAACAACGCACAATATTCCTCGCGTAAATAAATAGTTGGGAATGGTATACAAGAGATGGCAAAATACAAAAGTTTTTCAGAGTTACAAGTGACAGAAAATTGTGAGGGTGATAACTGAACTTTTTACTGAACATCTACATATACAAAAGGCAAGATGTTTGTATGTGTGTGTGTCTATCTATCTGTCTGTCTATCTGTCTGTCTGTCTGTCCTTCATACAAATCCAAAATTTTTATCCGATTCTCACTAAACTTCACATAAATATTCTTTAGGCTTCCGGTCAGATCATGGGCAACTTATCTTCTTTTTTGTTTTATTCTCTCCCAATATCGGAAATCGATACCCCAATATCCGATCAGGTCTGATCAAGATCAGGATTTCAGTCCTTTTATCGTGGTTCTTGCTGCAGAATTTGCTCTACCTTGGTAAAATTAGTTTTTAGTCTCAAACATTAGTAGATCTTCTCAGACGAATCATTTTCCCAGATATCAGAAATCGATACCTCCGATATTCTATCAAATCTGATCAAAAACCGATATTCAGCCATCAATATGGCTCATTTTCATCAATTTTACTCCCGATGGGTACGATAAGTTTTCATGGACTTATTTAGGTTAGTTTATTCTTGGATGACTTATTTGATTCCGATATTGGAAATCGATAGCCCGATATACTATCGGGTCTGATCAAAATCAGATTTTCAGCCCTTTTATTTAGGTTTTTGCTTCGAGTTTTGCTCTAAGTAGGTATAATTGTAATTCTTAGTCTCCGTCATGATACCATTTACTCAGAGGACTTATTTAGCCTTCAAAATTCAGTTTGCGACGGAAAACTTATTTGACATCGATACGGGAAATCAAAATTTGGCTTACATCCATTCATTTTTCCTTCAATCTACGGTTTCGCTTTGACTGGAAACAATTAATGGTTTTAGTCTTTCATGCCAACGTCCAAAGAATCTGAGCTCCAGGACCATGGATTAGTTTTAAAGCTTTTATTTCACCTGAACAACGCCGGGCTACATTGCTAGTAATTAGATAAGTGCGCTCGGAAATTTTGATACTGTCAGAACAGCTTAAATGATAGAAAGATAATGAAAAGCACAGCACAATTTACCTGAAAGAATAGATGTTTCTTTTTGCTTAGGTTTTGGGAGAGATGGCAAGGACGAAAGTTATTAAGATCTCTAGGTAACAAGTAATAACGAAAGAGACGGCTGAACTTTCTTGGGAACACAATTAGTAAAGACAGTTATAAAGACCTACAAAAGACAAGAAATCGGGAAATAAACCCTTAAACCTTCTATGGAACATAATTAGGTGATACGGCTTCGAAAATATGATACCCACAGGTCAAACTGAACAAGAGGAAGGTAGAGGAATGCAACACCCAACTTATCTGGCGAACTTGAGTAGATGGCGGAGAAGGATATACAAATGGTGTCAAAGGACAAAAGAACTAAAAAGAATAATATATTGTGATAGAGACAGTTGCAATATCTAGGGAATATAAATAGGAAAGAGTTCTTTGAAAATGGCGCATAACCTACCTAATGATTGGTTGGTTAGTTCTTTTGTTTTATGGCGTATCAACCTCGGCGGGTCATTTATTGCCAACTGAATTTATTTATTTATTGCTGGTAATACCTTTTTTCTTAAAACAATTTATTTTTGTTTTTATATAAGTTTTTTGTCTAGTAATACTTTGTCTTTTCGAGTATCAAGATTCATTGGGATTTGTTTTTAAGGGCGGGGTCCCCAAGTCCTACCCTGTTATTTAACCCATAACTGGAAGGAAGAGACGGATTAATACCTTTCTCAAGGGTGACAGTGCTTAAGTGAATGCAGGGTATTTAACTGGAATTCGAACTCGGCTCACCGATGTCTCCTTCCGAGCCGATATCCACTGCACCAAAACGCACATCCGTCACTGAACGCTTACAGCACCTGGTATTCCCAAGCGGTCATCTAATTACTGACCAGGCTCAACGTTGCTTAACTTCGGTGATCGAGCGAGAACCGGTGTATTCCACGTGATATGGCCGTAAGCCCTGCCTAACGAACTTGTGTAAATGGCTGGCTGAATAGGGTTTAGGAAAGATAGCAATGTGGCAAAACTTACTTAAAAAGGCAAAATATAGGAAATTCTACAGGGTGGGGCATAGCAACTTACTTATTTGGAATAACCAATAACATAAAATCTCGAGTAAGCCCCTCCCAACTATCCTCAGAGCAACCATCACTGCAGTGCGCCAAATTCAAATAAGCAAGTTGCTCTGCCCTACCCTGTAGAATACGATGCGCGCCAACATCCTGAAACCACACTGTGTATATGAGAATAGAATATTACAGCGATTCGTTAATATTTTAGAATATTAATTATATAGCAAGGAGGCGCTATTGCGGAATTATTTATTATCCTAATTTACATTTTCTCCGTTATGGGCATTATCATATCATAGATATTATCATATGATATCATATGATATCATATCATAGATATTATCATATGATATCATATGATATCATATGATATCATATCATAGATATTATCATATGATATCATATGATATCATATCATAGATATTATTATATGATATCATATGATATCATATGATGCCATATCATAGATATTATCATATCCATGATATAACATCGTACTTTACTGAGAAAGTGCATGGATGAAAGAAAAAGGAATGGCAAACATGCTTCATTCTTAGAGAGACTTTTATACCACTACCACATACCCAAATCTGTATATACAAATATACAAATGATCCACATGGAAAATATGAATCACACGCATCTACACAGCGATTAGAGTGTAACGAGAAACAAATAAGGAAGAATCTGACATGTAATAAGAAGATACTACTGTATCTGGAGAAGCCATGTTTAGAGCCCCATATTCAAACTGGTCGGATTTATCTGTGTCCCAGTCCAGGACATATTCCACAAAACAAAAATCTTTGGTTTCCCTAAATTTAAGACTGCGAGATAGTGTTTCCTTCTATAAATATATATTTCCAAACTGAAATATTACGATGGACTAGTAAGCAAACTTGTAAATAACATATCACTCTTTAAGTCCCGGGCTCCACTGATAAAAAAATCTATCTAGTTTTTATGAAGTACTAACCTTCAAATAGCACGTGACAAAATTGGGACCCAACAGGATTATTAGTTTACAAATTACAATTACTTAAGTGAAGCGACAGTTGCAAATTTTCAAAACAATAGAAAATCTGAATTTCGTGTGTTGATAAAGCACTGCTTTCTTATGCGAAAAATACTGTTCGAGCAAGACAATGGCTTGGTAAGTGTTATTCGGACTCTGCTTTGTCAGAAACAATGGTTAAGAAGTGGTGTACTGACTTTAAACGCAGTCGTACAGACACAAAAGATGCTGTACGCTCAAGTCACCCAAAATTTCTTTCAGTGCTCTTCGACTTCCAGATTAATCAAGTTGGTTAAATGTTTGTGTCTATGACCTTTGAAATTTCCACAGGGTCTTTGTAAATATATCAGTAATTCTTTTGATGGACCGCTTGGTCTAAGTCAAAAAACAAAGCCTTTTTGGCTCTTGATATTTCAACTTGCTCAACAAATACTTTACACAGATCAGACGGTTAACTTTTGCCTTCGCAAACATGAACTGACGTCTCTGTATTACATTAGGGCACGTTTCGAAGATTCTCGAACACTATATTTCCGATAATACCTTGAAAACGTAAGCTTCTTATCAATGTTGTTAATCGACTTTGTGTGTTACTAACCAATAACTTCCTGCATATTGAATACAAATGTAACTGTTCTTAAAGAATTCAAACCATTAGCGGGCGTTTTATGTTTGGGTACTTTTGTAGAATGCTGTAGAAACTGCTTCCAGCTGTTTGCAGGCTTGTTTAAAATTCCCCTAATTTTCACGGAAAAATGATCTCGCTCTACCATGAAAAAATAAGAAAAACACAGTATTCCCAGGTAACTCTTTGCAATGAACCAGCCCAGCCAAACAGATAACATGAGTAAATATTTATCTTGGTCTCCTCACTGAGACATGACATGTCATAAGAACGGATTTAATGTGGAGATCACGAGTGCGTGCACCAAGGACAAAAACTGCCCAGTCCCTACAACAGTCATTTGCGTTGGCATCCGTATAACTACCGGTGTAATTTGTTTATGATGAGCAACGCTGCATATATATATATATATATATATATATATATATATATAGGTACTATGGAGGAAATAGACAATATTGAATGAACTGAAAAGTGCAATACAGTGTATAGGTGATGTGAAAAGAACTAACATGAAAAAATACATACTCCAAATTTTACCCATTATGGGCTCGGTATTTCACAATTGTGAAGAAAGCATGGTAAGCAAGTTAGAAGGTGTTGTTTCATGTTTAATTCGTTCAATTATCTTATGACTAACTTTACTCTGAATATCTCGGAATTATATACACACATCAGAAGACTTGATTATATATATATATATATATTATTTAATTGGATATTAATAAGGTGTTTATGGCCCAAAATATTTATTCACATTATTTTAACTGTTCTGTCTTACTATTGTGTCCATTTTTTTTATTTTCAGCTTCTCTTTATATTCATAACACATGCACGATTAAGGTAAAATTATATTTGTATCATCAAAACTTTTTTTGTTCTCAACGTGTGAAAGGTCCCTCTGATTAGTGAATGTTTTTTTCCAAGATATCATCTAATTTTATGTGTGAGTCGTATTTGATCTCGAGGCCAATAAACCACCTTTAACACCAAAGCTGAACTGAAGACAAGGATTATAGCAACACTCACCAACTTAAACGAGGAGATAAAATAGTTCTTGTCCTAATATTTTTGCACAGTACTGTATAATCATTATGTACACTTCTTACGCGCTTAAACAAAAATTATTTGGTAACTCAAATCCAATCTTCATAAATGATCTCCCAGACGTGATCGAATTCCAAGTAGGCATCTGCGCAAATGATACCAACATCTACCCCCGCATCAGTAAGAAATCTGGCGAAGCGGACAAAAATAATCTCGCTGCTGATCACGAGAAGGACCTCTACTCATTGGTGGTTTGGGGTAAGAAGTGGCTTGTAAATTTCAATGTCTCTAAAACGAAACTCCTATCTGTCAACCATCACAGGCAATCTCTCCTGCCACCCATAAGCATGAACCAAGCAAGTCTCCCTGAAAACAATACACTGCGCCTCCTTGGCCTTACCATTTCTCCTGACCTTAAGTGGAATCATTACATTGAATCGATGGATAAATCCACTGCTAGGAAGGTTGGGACACTGTGTCGGGCCAGGAAGTTTTTTTCCGCCTGAATAAATCTTGCACATATACAAATCAACCATTCGACTGTGCATGAAATACTGTTGTCATATATGGTCATGTGCCCCTGCTGTTCATCTTAGTGTTCTGGACAGGCTCTAAAGGAGAAGCTGCAATGTAATTGGTCCCGATATAGCAGATCGACTCCAGCCACTTTCTCATCGGAGTGATGTGGCTTAACTTTGTCTCTTGTATAAATATTTTCATGGCTTTTGCTCTGACGAACTTAAGTCACTACTGTCCCTTCCACAAGAATTTACTCGGGCAAACAAACTGGCAACAAGGTCCCACCCTTTCACAGTTAGATCAACCAAAACAGGCGACAATTCAACTCCAAAAGATCCTTTTCTCGCGCTTCCAGCCTGTGGAACTCCCTTCCATATACTTGCTTTCCTGACGGCTAGAGCCTCCAAGAATTTAAAAGTAAAGCCAATTCCCAACTCTTATTTACTTAACTTCAGCCCTTTCCACATCACCCCGTGTATCTTGTTATTTTCCTTTCTCTCTACCTTCGTAACTGTCTTCACTCCTGTGTCTACATCTTTCTGTTTCACCCCCTGTAGCTGGTCCGTCTTTTTCTTCACTCTCCTTCTGTCTAAAACTTTAACTCTCTTATGTAGCCCCCTGCACATCAGTGGCGGTACCGCTTGAGGTCAAATGATTAAAAAACTCTCTACCTTGGGTGGTTATTGTGTATTGTACTAAGTAAACAAAATTATGGTGTGGGTCATCGGTGTATTTTTCATTTTGAGTTCTTAATAGAAATTGAAATACTAAACCCACATTTATACTTTCAGAACCTGCAGCGTATCCATAAAAATCTGTTCGAAAAGTGCCTTGTGCTCATGAATAAGAAAAATGGCGTCCTCCTCTATGTAGTAAAAATTACTTAGGAAAATATTTTGAAATTCTGTTGGTCTGCTCTACTCCATCCGCCATATTCACCTGACGATACAGCGACCAATTTCGGATCACTGCAAAATGTTCTGACAGGTAAAACTTACTCTAATAAAATCCCGATTCAAGAGTTTTGTCGAAAATATTTTCACATCCAAACCTGCTGAATTTTATTCAAACGGTGTCGAAAAGCTACCTGATATGTCACTGCAAATAATGGTGAATATACACAACAATAAAATTTAATTGTACTCGGTTTTTTAAGAATAAAATTGTTAAACAAAATGGAAAGTATCTATGACTCAATCAAAAAGAAAAAAAATAATATTTTCATGAACTACACTACGGGCCATAATTATTAGTCCACCCCAGTGTTTTGAAAAATTATGTATTTCATACTAATCTTTAATATTTATTGCCAAGTGAATAATTGTAAATGAAAATGGAATGATTCTTTTGTTAATATTGCACAATAACACGTGCGTTAAATGAATTTAAAAATATTTAATAATTACCTATATTTCAGTTTCATCAATGAAAGAATTAAGAAAATTTTGGGTGATTCGGACGAGTTCAGTTTTGCTTTCTTGTCTTGTAAAATTTTATAAAGTAATAATAACAAAAGAAGCATTCTATTTTCATTTGGTAATAAATACTAAAAATAGTTTGAAATACATCGTTTCTTTTAATAAAAAACAGGTTTGGCCTAATAATTATGGCCGGTAGTGTACATTCGGCCCAATTCGAATCAATGAACTTCAAGGCTATTTGTTCAAATCTCACTTCAACCCTTACCTACTTACCCGAATGATTATCCCTCTGGCCGCTTTTGTCCTCCATTTTAAAACTCAGCTGAATAATGTCCAGTTCAATATTTCGTGCTTCTCACGGCCCAATGAACAACCCAAGAAGCAAAACAAAAGAATTGTAATGGAAAAGCAAACAAAAATCCATTCGAACGTCGGTGTAAACAAAAAATATAACCAACCGTTTTAAAAATATTTGTTTATCGCCTGTTATTCATGGAAATCATATTCGTACGAGAATTTTGATTGGACAATGAAATAAAATGGAACAAAAAAATAAGCGAATAACGGATTGCATTATGAAGTAATGTAAAATAAAATCTAAAAGCAAAAACAAATGACGATGCAAATTTTAGAGAATACGGAGGAAACGCTTCGCTTGTCGGAATGTTATTTTCACAATGGCCAGACAGTTTATAATCGCAACGTCATTATTTGTAGCCTCTGTTATTTTGGGAAAAGACAGATTATGGATGGCCAATTTTATACTCCGGTAATAGCTCTGGTGTGTGTGTGTGTGTGTGTGTGTGTGTGTGTGTGTGTGTGTGTGTGTGTGTGTGTGTGTGTGTCTGTGTCTGTGTCTGTGTGCAAGGGAGAGGAGAACAGAAACAATGTAATTTTGTATCTGCACTTTCAATACGAATTTATACGATTGGGCAGACGAGTGTATGAATACGTACTGTATAATTGAATAATCAAATAGTAAATTGCATGATGAGGAACGATATATATATATATATATATGTTGTGGAAGAGTTTTCACACTGAAAGTTATAAACGTGTTATGTCGGTTGCTAATCGACCTAATGCATGCTAAATGTTAGGAATTTGATAATCTTCCAGTGTAAGCTGACTCCTTAGTATTCAGCTAACTGCCGACTAATATCAACTGCCTAGTAGTTGTACTGAACTCCAATAGAATTCTAAAGAAGTCTCTAGAACTTCTAAGAACTCCTATTAATTTCCCAAGATCTTCTCGGGTTATTTTCCTGCTAACTCTTATTAATATAGGAGGGAGAGTCCATTATCTGAGGAATAGATGTGTTTCACCATAACAATATATATATATATATATATATATATATATATATATATATATATTGATTTATTGATTGATTATTTAATTACTTAGATTTTGGTCATAGTAAGATTAGACCAGTGCACATTTGTATTAAAATGTGTTCAATATAATTATATTCTAGAACTTTTGAATATATTTTTCATTTGTAAACGAGTTATTACGCGACCTAGTTTACTTCCATGAGTAGTGTCTTCAGGCGGTTTGCAATAATATAAAAATATAAAATATATATACATATATATGTATATATTTGCAATAATATAATATAATATAATATGCTAGGGTTTCTTTTAAGGAGCTAGAACTAGTGTTAAAGCCATGGCTAGTGTTAAGAGGCTAGGGCAAGAGTTAAATTTAAAGGGCTAGGTCTAGAGCTAAGATTAAGACTAGAGCTAGTGGTAAGTGGCTAGTTCTAGGGCTAGGGGGAAAGTTACGGAGCTAGAGCTAGAGCTAAGTTTAAGGCTAAAGGTAGGGCTAAGGTTAAAGGGCTAGGGCAAGAGCTCAAGTCTAGGGCTAGGGCTAGTGTTAAGAGGCTTGGGATAGATCTAAGTCTATGGCTTAAGCTAGTGTTAAGCAAGGTTTAGAGCTAAATTAAGGCTAGGGATAAAGTTAAGCCTAGGGCTAGGTCTAGTGTTAATGGGTTAGATTTAGAGCTAATGTTAAGGCTAGGACTAGGAATAGGTTTAGTGTTAAAGGGCTATTGCTAGAGCTAAGGTTGAGGATAGGGCTAGAGCTAGTGGTAAGGGTCTGGGGCTAGAGCAAAGGTTAAGGATAGAGTTAATATTAATGGCTAAAGCTAAGGCTAGAGCTAAGGTTAAGGCTAAGACTGGGGCTAATGTTAAGAGACTAGTTCTATAGCTAAGGTTAAGTCTAGGGCTAGAGTTTAGGGGCTAGAGCTACCTTTATGTCTTGGGCGAGTTTTAAGGGGCTAGAGCTAGAGCTAATTTTAAGGCTAGGGCTAGATCTAGTATTAAGGGGACAAGTCTAAAATTAGGGTTAAGGCTAAGGCTAGTGTTAAGGGGCTAGGTCTAAAGTTAAGGTTAAGGTTAGGGCTAGGGTTAATTTTAATGGTCTTGCTCTGGGGATAATGTTAAGAGAGAGGCAAGGTGTACAGATTAGGTTTGGGCTACAGCTAGGGCTAGTGTTAGGGTCTAGGGCTAGTGTTAGGGTCTAGGGCTAGTGTTAGGGTCTAGGGCTAGTGTTAATAGGTTAGGGCTAGATCTAAGATTAAGGGTTAGGCTAGGGCTAGTGTTTAGGGGCTGGGGCAAGAAATAATGTTAAGGAACTAGGGCTAGAGTTAATGTTAAGGCTAAGTCTAGGGCTAGTGTTAAGGGATTAGGGTTAGCGAGAGTGTTAAGAGGCTAGGGATAGATCTAAGTTTATGGCTTGGGCTAAGGTTAAGCCAGGTTTAGAGCTAAATTAATGCTAGGGATAATGTTAAGCCTAGGGCTAGGTCTAGTGTTAATGGGTTAGATTTAGAGCTAATGTTAAGGCTGGGGCTAGGAATAGGTTTAGTGTTAAAGAGTTATTGCTAAAGCTAAGGTTGAGGCTAGGGCTAGAGCTAGTGTTAAGGGTCTAGAGCTAGAGCTAGTGTTAAGGGTCTGGGGCTAGAGCTAAGGTTAAGGCTAGAGTTAATGTTAAGGCTAAGTCTAGGGCTAGTGTTAAGGGATTAGGGCTACCGATAGTGTTCAGGGGATAGGGCTAGAGCTGTGTTTAAAACTAAGGCAAGGGCTAGTTAAGTTGCTAGGCTAGAGCTAAGGTGCTAGGGTTAAAGCTAAATTAAGGCTAGGGATGAAGTCAAATCTTAACCTTAGCTCTAGTTCTAGCTTCCTAACTCTGGCCCTAGCCCTAGCCATAACCTAATTTCTAGCCTTAGCCATTAACACTGGTTGTAGCCCTAGCCTTAGCCTTAGCTCTAGCATTAGCCCCTTAACACTAGCCCTAGACTTAATCTTAGCTCTAGCCCGAGCTCTTTAACACTAGCCCTAGCCCTAACCTTAACACTTGACCTAGCCCCTTAACTCTAGACTAAGCTCTAGACTTAACCTTAGTTCTAGCTCTAGCTCATTAAGACTAGACCTATCCCTAGCCACAGCCATAACTTTAGCTGTAGCCCTAGCCCCTTAACACTAGCCCTAAATTAACCTTAAATATAGCCCTTTCCCCTTAACACTAGCCCTAGCCTGAGCTACTTAACAGTAGCTCTAGTCTTAAACACAAAAGCAACTTCTTTTCTCGCACTTCCTGCCTGTGGAATTCCCTTCCATTTACTTGCTTTCCTAACAGTTACAATCTCCAATAGTCATCTCCTATCTCACTAACCTGCCTCCTTTCTCTCATGCTCATTTCTCCGTCCACTCCACTCTCATCAGTATTCTCATCCTTCCCTTACTCACTTCCTGACACCCCCTATAATCTGTCACTCTTTCTCATAACTTTCCTCTTATATAACCCCTTGCAAAACAATGGCAGTAAAATGCTTTGCTTGGGGCGATATGATTATAAAAAAAAAGGCAAAAATTTCGCTACCAGGTTATCAAGCCATCCTGGAATTGCATCAGTTGATTTTACCAGGAGTTCTTTTGGTGTGGAAACCATAACTTCTTGTATCTACCCTTCATGTCCTTCCAAAGTGTTGGTTTGGTAAAGTAAACTTGCTTCTTTAACCAACCCCCCCACCCAAAGAAAAAATTCACAGGTTGTTAACTCAAAGCACCTAGCCAGATAACCATACATAAAATAAACTGTTCTTTTTTAATCACCCTGACATGTAATGAATTCAGCAATTATACTAAGATTGAAAGGGGTGTAAGACAACGATGCGTCTTTTCACCGGATCTATTCAATTTATACAGCGAGACAATTCTGAGAACCCTAAAATTTTTACCAGGATTCATCATCGGAGGACACAATTTAAACAATATAAGGTGAGCAGATGATACAGTGCTGATAGCCGACACAGAAAGAAAACTACAAGACCC
Organism: Ascarosepion bandense; assembly: GCA_037127315.1. Taxonomy (NCBI): domain Eukaryota; kingdom Metazoa; phylum Mollusca; class Cephalopoda; order Sepiida; family Sepiidae; genus Ascarosepion; species Ascarosepion bandense. The sequence continues at coordinate 1,302,490 of JBBBDQ010000900.1, forward strand.
CCTACAGAAGGCAGCTGAAGAATGTGACAAAAAAGACTACAAATAAACTGAAAGAAAACCGAATGCATGGTCAGCAGCAAAAAAGGTAGCCCAAAATGCCAAATACAGGTGAGGGACACTAAAATCAAACAGGTACAGAAATTTAAATACCTTGGAAGTGTTCTAACAGAAGACGGAAAGTGCCACACAGAGATCCGAAGGCAAATGGCGAAAAGAAGCATGGCGAAAGAAGCATTCCAGAAGTTGAGTAAAGTATTAAGAAACAGGACAATTTCACTAGAAACAAAGAGGAGAGTACTGGATTGCTACGTGCTGTCCGTTCTTCAATATAGCAATGAATGTTGGGCAATATCTTCGAAGATGAAAAAAACATTGCAGCAGCTGATATGTGGTTCTAGAGAAGGATGCTGCGGATATCATGTACCGAGCATGTGAGCAATGACAAGGTTTTGGAAAGGAGGGAAACGAAAAGGAAATTAATATTGAGCATCAGGAAAAAACAAAGTTCCTGGGATATGCAATGAGGAAGGAGGGCTTGGAGAACCTGATACTAACAGGCTAGATAGAGGGGAAAAGAGACAGAGGAAAGAAGCAGATAACGAATTTGAAGGACCTGATCAAGTAGATGACGGAACAAGGGTTGCATGGTGTAACAGGAGAAGGCGTGCTAAGAGCTAAGAGCCACCAGGGATAGGGAGACGTGGAAAGCCGTGATCGCCTACGTCCTGAAAGGACAGAGCACATAAGAGAAGAATATTATGTATTGATTTGTTCAAGAGAATTAAATTTCGGCATTAAATGTTCTTAAGGAGTTTAAAACTCGAAATGCCAAAATTTAATTTTCTTGAACTCATTGCCGTTGTGGATTCTGGTGGAGAAATCACACAAAATAAATAAGTACAAAAGCAGATATGGAGATAGAAAATGTAAGTTATATTGAACAAAAATATACAAACTGAAACACGGGTTAGTAAATTTAGGAATACTAGGAATACTATTAGTAGAATCAATATATACAGTCTTGTAGTGAAAAAGTATATATCCAAACAACCCCAACTTACTATGCACCAACTTAATGACCAACTAAGCGACTGTACAACTACGCTTTACAACTACTACTCCGACTACAACTACTGTATTTACTAGCCTTCCCACGCAAGGCCGGATGTGACACATGGTCATTTTAAAGTGGGTATTCCCGGCTATATAGCCGGGCCAAAAAAATGTCTGTCTATTTTTACCGAGTCGTGGTTCTACCCTTCGGCGGAACCACGACTGGGTTTGTGCTCTCTGCCCGAAGGCAGAGAACTGACAGTGTCATAGTAACAGCGGCAAATGCCGACTGGAAATACTGTATTTACTAGCCTTCCCACGCAAGGCCGGATGTGACACATGGTCATTTTAAAGTGGGTATTCCCGGCTATATAGACAGGCCAAAAAAATGTCTGTCTATTTTTACCGAGTCGTGGTTCTACCCTTCGGCGGAACCACGACTGGGTTTGTGCTATCTGCCCGAAGGCAGAGAACTGACAGTGTCATAGTAACAGCGGCAAATGCCAACTGGAACTACTGTATTTACTAGCCTTCCCACACAAGGCCGGATGTGACACATGGTCATTTTAATGTGGGTATTCCCGGCCATATAGCCGGGCCAAAAATATGTCTGTCTATTTTTACCGAGTCGTGGTTCTACCCTTCGGCGGAACCACGACTGGGTTTGTGCTCTCTGCTCGGAAGCAGAGAGCGCCCCCTGCCCGAAGGCAGAGAACTGACAGTGTCATAGTAACAGCGGCAAATGCCAACTGGAACTACTGTATTTACTAGCCTTCCCACGCAAGGCCGGATGTGACACATGGTCATTTTAATGTGGGTATTCCCGGCCATATAGCCGGGCCAAAAATATGTCTGTCTATTTTTACCGAGTCGTGGTTCTACCCTTCGGCGGAACCACGACTGGGTTTGTGCTCTCTGCTCGGAAGCAGAGAGCGCCCCCTGCCCGAAGGCAGAGAACTGACAGTGTCATAGTAACAGCGGCAAATGCCAACTGGAACTACTGTATTTACTAGCCTTCCCACACAAGGCCGGATGTGACACATGGTCATTTTAATGTGGGTATTCCCGGCCATATAGCCGGGCCAAAAATATGTCTGTCTATTTTTACCGAGTCGTGGTTCTACCCTTCGGCGGAACCACGACTGGGTTTGTGCTCTCTGCTCGGAAGCAGAGAGCGCCCCCTGCCCGAAGGCAGAGAACTGACAGTGTCATAGTAACAGCGGCAAATGCCGACTGGAACTACTGTATTTACTAGCCTTCCCACGCAAGGCCGGATGTGACACATGGTCATTTTAATGTGGGTATTCCCGGCCATATAGCCGGGCCAAAAATATGTCTGTCTATTTTTACCGAGTCGTGGTTCTACCCTTCGGCGGAACCACGACTGGGTTTGTGCTCTCTGCCCGAAGGCAGAGAACTGACAGTGTCATAGTAACAGCGGCAAATGCCGGCCGGAACTACTGCCCTTCTCTGTATAGGCAGGTTTATTTGTACACATCAGGCGAGTACATTCTTATGTGCAAAAAGGGGTGATCCCCAACAGTTGCTATGTGCCTTGTCCTTTCAGGACGTAGGCGTTCATGGCCTCCCACGTCTTCCTATTCTTGTTGGCTCTGAGCACACTTTCTCCTGTAACACCACGCAACGACCGTTCTGTCACCCACCTGCTAAGGCCCATCAGATATGTTATCCGCTGCTTTCCTCTGTCTCTTTTTCCCTCTATCTGGCCTGTTAGTATAAGGTTCTCCAAGCCCACCTTCCTCATTGCATGTCCCAGGAACTTTAGCTGTCTCTTCCTGATACTCAATATTAATTTCCTTTTTGTTTCCGTGCTTTCAAAAACCTCATCATTGCTCACATGCTCGGTCCACGATATCCTCAGCATCCTTCTGTATAACTACATTACAGCTGCTTCCAGTCCTTCCTTCATCTTTGATGATATTGTCCAGCATTCACTGCCTTTTTGAAGAACTGACATCACATAACAATCCAGTACTCTCCTCTTTGTTTCTAGTGAAATGCTCCTGTGTCGCAATACTTTACTCAGCTTCTAGAACGCGTCCTTCGCCATACCAATTCGCCCTCGGATCACTGTCTCACACTTTCCGTCTTCTGTTAGAACACTTCCCAGGTATTTAAATTTTTGTACCTGTTTGATTTTAGTATCTCCTAACTGTATTTGACATTTTGGGCTGCTCTTTTTGCTGATAAACATGCATTCGGCTTTCTTGCAGTTTATTTGTAAACTCTTCTTGTCACTCCCGTCAGCTATCTTCTGTAGGAGGTCTTGTAGTTTCCTTTCCGTGTCTGCAATCAGCACTGTATCATTTGCGTATCGTATGTTATTCAAAATGCAGCCTTCGATTATGAATCCTGGCTTAACATCTAGGGTCATCAAAATAGTCTCGCTGTACAAGTTAAACAGATCCGGTGAAAAGACGCATCCTTGTCTTATGCCACTTTTTATCTGTGTATATCTGCTGACTTCGTTACCTGAATGTTGCTATAAACATGTATTTTCCCAATTCTTTAATATAAAAATGTATTGCTGGAATTTTTGGTATAAAAATGTTATATATATATATATATATATATATATATATATATATACTTTCATAGCGTCCTCTCTTTCTTTGGGATTCCCTATTTGTCCATGTCTGAGAACCTAACAGGTGTTACCAACCTGGATCAGGGTGGGCCTGTGAACAACAACAATTAAGTATTTTCACGCTCCTCGAAACTACCAGTCTCCCACTCGGAGGCTGCCAGATGTAGTTTATCGTCACACACAGGACTATAGTAACGTATATGTTGACATATAAGACGACTATGAGTATAAGACGACACGCAAAAATTGTTAACTTAAAATGCAGAAATTGGACTATATTTCCGTATAAAAGACGAACCCACCAAATTGTATTTCAATTAAAGCGAAACCGGAGACTGAAAGAAAAATGAATGGATGTCAGTCAAATTTTGATTTCCTGGTATCGAAATCAATTAAGTTTTTTTCGTCGTAAACTGAATTTTGAAAGCTAAATAAGTCCTCTGAGTAAATGGTATCATGGCTGAGACTAAGAACTACAATTAAACCTATTTAGAGCCAAACCCGAAGCAAAAACTAAAATAAAAGGGCTGAAAATATACAGACATACAGGCAGATAAACAGACACACACACAAACATCTTGCTTTATATATATATATATATATATATATATATTATCGATTTTCTGCACTATTGTAAGAACTGCAACCTTGAAACTTCTGAATATCGTTTCTTATCTTTTTGTCTATAAGTGTATGAAATTTGATTAAAATCGGACCACTCCTATAACCCGATTTTTTCGATTATCGATTTTCGATATTTATCGAGGGTACCTTGACACAAACCCTAGCTAAAAACACTCGCAGACGCTTATAGTACAACTGTATAAATTTTCAAGAAAATCGGTCTAGCCGTTTCGGAGTCTATAGGTAACGGACACGGACACGGACACGGACACACACACACACACACACACACACACACAAACAAAGTTCCATTTAAAATTAGTTTAGATTTAGATTCAATGAGCATATAATTTCTTTTCACTCAAATTATGATGAAAACTGGCGGGCAATTATTCTCAATTAACTTCTACAATAGGTCATGAGTGGGTGCTGTGATTCCGGTATGAATGCACTCATTCAAACTGTCGTCATGAGAGTTTGAATTTTTTTAATCATTTCACCCCAAGCAAGGCATTTCTGCAATTGGTGCGCTACATAAGAAGAAACTGAAAGATTACATAAGAGAAGAACAAAGATAAACATGAACCTTGACTCGCATTCATTCGCTGTCAACCCTGATAATGGAACAGGCTTGCCTCCCAGAGAGTAAATCACTACGCCTGCTTGGCCTGACACTCTCAGCGGACCTCAAGTGGAATGACTACGTCGAATCCATTGCTAAATCCG